>JAKSZT010054552.1:4068336-4252052 GCA_026826555.1 Tolypeutes matacus
GGAAGGAAGGAAGGAAGGAAGGAAGGAAGGAAGGAAGGAAGGAAGGAAGGAAGGAAGGAAGGAAGGAAGGAAGGAAGGAAGGAAGTGAAATGAATGAACAAATGACCCTGGGTAGAATATTGATTTGCAAATATAAAAGATCATCTGCCCAGATCATTAAAAGACTGGGGGAAGGCTGGGTGCTCTCTGGTATTATGAGATGTGGTAAGCAAAATAATGGCACCCCAAAGATGCCCATGATGCAATCCCCCAAATCTCTGTGTATGTTACCTCATAAGGCAAAGGAGACTTTGCAGATGGGATTAAATTGAAGGCTTTTGAGCTGGGGAGATTATTCTTACTCGGCAAAGAGGGAATCAGAGAAGTCACAGAAGGTGTGACGAAAGAAGCAGGGTCAGAGAGAGGGTTGAGGTTTGAAGCTGCTACTCTGCTTGCTTTGAATAGAGAGGAAGGGGCTACAAACCAAGGAATGCTGGCAGCCTCTAGAAAAAGGCAGACAACGGATTCTGTCGTGGAGCCCCCAGAAGGCACGCAGCCCTGGTTTTGTTAATCCAGAACTATAGGATTCTAAAGCCACTAAATGCATGGTAATTTGTTATAGCAGCAGTAGGAAACAAATACATGGTATATCTGTTTTGCTTTCCAGGGGCTTATGGAGCCATATTTGTGATTTCTAAAAATTGTTCTTTGACTTAATTGGCTTTTTTTATGTAATGATTTTTCTAACTTTCAGGAAGTCAGATGTGCTTCATTAGAAAGCTCACCACAATAAAATTCTTGCCTTCTACTTGTTTCCTGCCAACCCAAAGCCTAGATTCTAGATTCAGATGGCAACTGTACTTCTGACATTTCTCACATGATTTTAAAGAAAAACTGTCTACCACTGATAACTGTGTTTTTGTTTCATTTTTCAGCACTGCTAGAAAACTTTTTTCCTTTAGTATATACCTTGGTGTGATACAGATACCTACATACCATCTGTAAAGATCTATTATTTTTTGATATTAAAAATCACTTAGCATTTACCATGTGCCAGATACTGTAGCATGGGCAGTTGGTATAACAATTAAGCTAGAGATATAGACATACACATGGATAATGAGATGACACACACACACAGACCTTTAAAAAGCCAGAATAATACACAGGGGCACCATGTATAAGGGCAAAGGTATGGAGGGCTGAGTTTTATGGGGAAAGCCTTCAACTAAGAAGTCAGAGCTTCATCTGGCACTGATTTATTTAGATTTCCTCAAGTTCAGGATGGAAAGAAGAATATTGAAGGCTGAAATAAAAGTATGAGTAAAGGATTGCAGTCAAAGAGTACAAAATGGAGAAGAAGATGTGGCTCAAGCAGTTGGGCACCCACCTACCACATGGGAAGTCCCGGGTTCAGTTCCCAGCGCCTCCTAAAGAAGACAAGCAAGACAGCAAGCTGACGCGGTGGGCTGGCATGGCAAGCTGACACAACATGATGACACCACGAGCTGACACAACAAGGAAGCACAATGAAAGACACAACAAGCAGGGAGCAGAGGTGGCTCAAGTGATTAGGTGCCTCCCTCACACATTAGAGGCCCCGGGTTCAGTTCCTGGTACCTCCTAAAAAAAGGAAAGTGAGCAGACACAGAGAGCACACAACAAACAGACACAGAGAACAGACAGCAAGGGCAAACAATGAGCTGTAGGGGAAGAAATAAATAAAAATAAATCTTAAAAAAAGTGCAAGAAAAAAAAAAAAGTGCAAGACAGTCTAGAAATGGTGAGGGGTCCAGAGATGGTTAAAGCAAAGTGTGTGTGTGTGTGTGTGTTGAGTGTGAGCAGGCAAGAGTAGTACAAATGAAATAGTTAAGAAGGGGTAAGATGATTTCTGCTCACAGTCTTAAAAGTCATGCTAAAGAATGTGGGCTTTACTTTATACACATGGAAAAAATAAATTAGGGGATTCTGAGAGCATGAGCATCCAGACCGGTATGTGACATTTGAAAGTACTGCAGCATAACCACCCCTGACTCGGCCTAGGGGGTGGTTACATTTAGAATGGGGCTGAGAAATAGCACTCAACACCTTCTGGGGCTCCAAAGCCATGCCTGCAAGCACAGGTTCTACTTTTCCAAAGCCAGCCAAAAGTGCAGCTCCAACTCATGAGCAAATCCAAGTTAGTTATCATTATTCTTAATGTAATCACTGTTACAGAATTGTGAAACTGGAAAAGGACCTTTGAGGTGATTGTTTGCTCTGCATTGGCTGCTTTCCCTCCTGTTTCGTTCCCCAGTTATAATGGAAAGAAAAAGCAGAGAGGAAGATTGTGGGGTTCTGTGCCTATGCCGAAATCCTACCCAAACATCTCTTGGCTGAAGATAAAGGAGGAGGAGGAGGAGGAGGAGGAGGAGAAGGAAGGAGGAAGAGGAGGAGGAAGAAGAGGAGGAGGAGGAGGGGAGGAAGAGGAGGGGAGGAGGAAGAGGGGAGGAGGAGGGAGAAGAAGGAGGGAAAGAGGAGGGGGGGAAAGAGGAGGGGGAAGAAGAGGAGGAGGAGGGAGAGGAGGAGGAGAGAGAGGAGGAGGAGAGGGGAGGAGGGGGAGAAAATCATAATGAGAACCTGGCCCATGCCATTGAGAAATGTATTAGTCGCTAGACTATATAAAATTGCCATTTTTGTGAATAAAGCCTGGATGGTCAAATCTCCACAATTTGGTTCAGCCTGTCCTCCTCCCCAGCCACCCCTCTGGCTCAGTCACACCCTGGCCACAGCAGGTGTGTCCAGCAGCAGCATGGGATGGGAGCAGGCAGAACTGTCTTCCTGTCATAACTTTGTACCAGCTGCCAGGGGCCTACTGGGAATGGTACAACACGAGGAGCAGGTGGCTTAACTCAGCAGAGTGTAAAAATGCTATTCTCAGTTGCAGCATCCATAATGACATATAAGGAAAGAAGAAATTGCTCTGTTTTATATACAGAGCACATTTTAAAAATAGGGATCATGGCAGAGCTGCTACAGATTCTCAACATTACCACTTGAATAAAACATTTTCTTTTCCTTATAATGAAGGATATGAAATTTTGGAACATGAAAAATGCTGTACTTCTCAAATTTTATTTCTTAACTGCTGAACTTCAGTGACAAATTTTAAGGCTAGAAATACACACAAGGAAGCTCACTTAGCATATAATCTCACAACTGTTCACAATTAAAAAAAATACGTATTTGATCCTCTAGACAGTATTTAAATTTGCAAAGCTTTCTGAAGGTATTCCTCTTGAAAAGTTAAATAGATGTGCATGCTATATGTGAAAGGGTGGAAGTGTCTGTTACTAAGCTAGCAAAATGGCAGAGTATTGGTGGATATCTTATCATAGCCTGTTGCAATATAATAAAAATGAAGGTAAACATTTCTACTTCCAGAGCTATCTTATCTTAATTAAAAAGCACAGAACTAACATTTCAAGAAACAGGAGGTATGACAATAAGTAATTTTGCCATCCTTCAGGACCCAGAATTTATATACTGGGGGAGAGGAGGAGGGGGAAATGAGCTTTACCATATAGACATGACAAGATTACCTTTCAGACTATACTTAGCAAAAATAGGGATTGCAAAGGGTCCAAGGCTTAGTTTTGTGCCAGAACATAGTGGTTTTTACTTGATATTTTAAAAATTGGAAAAATAGAATACGTTTTTTATAATAGAAGAACAAAATGCATTTTATTTACCAAGGACCCAAATCACAAGAAAACCCTCAGAGAGAAAATTCACTTGGGACATCCTTATCATTAAGTGAAATGTATTCTTCTCCCTTAGTATATTATAGAGTTTATCTTATCAAACAAAGCCACATTTTATACTAAGAAAGTCCAATAGGTTAATTCAATTTGTTCATGTTAGCAGTGGCATTTTCCAATAATGAATTGTTTCCTGAAAAAGAGAAGGCACATTTTCATAGCTATGAATGAGGATTAAACCAATATAAACTTCCTTCTCTGTTCAGGCATGTAATTTAGTGACAACAGAATGTGCTCCGTTTGTGGTCAAGTAATGACAGAGTGGAGATAAATTTAAGAAAACAAACTATGAGGGAAACCACGCTTCATCTCTGTGTCTCATGGCAATTTAAGTGGCACTAGGGTCACTTCGGGGATTCTGTGTTTTCTTGCTTCTTCCCTTCCTTCCCTTCCTCATTGAGTTTTTCGGTTGTGCTTTTCTTGCCAATTGTCTCATTTTATGAGACAAGACTGAAAGCTTGAGTAATAAGATACAAGCCAATAGCAGTCTAAACAATGTTGGTGAGAGTTCTGTGGGAAATGGGAAACCCAGCCACATAAGTGGATGTGGGAGCCATCATTGGATTCTTAGAATTCATTCTCCTTGCAATGAACTTGAAAACAAATGGAAAGATGCAAAACTGCCTTAGCCCTAGAAAAGAAGCCTATCGATGCAAAACAACATTAATATTTGGGAGAAATTGTCCCCACCTGCAGAACAGGCAGATCGAATTGAAGAAGGATTAGCATTCAGTAATACCTAAACTTCTGAAACTCGATAAAGAAGAACCATACTGGAGAAATGACTGTTAGGCAGCAAGGATTTCATATGATGGATGTACATCTACCTGCTCTCAAGAAGATTCTAGAAGCACCAGGTAAACCCTGAGAGGGATGAATCTGTCAGACAGTAAACATGGGGGTATAAAAAAAATCTTTGTTTGAGAATCAGCATAAAATGAAACAAATCAAAATCCGAAGTGGGGTCAATGAAAAGAATTGGTAACATGGAAAGGATCCATTGTCCCATAAATGCAAGGGAGGCACACCTTACCTTGTGTGATGCCCCAAAGTACAGTTTAGTGGTTAAGAGTGGGGTTTTCAGATTGAGGTGGGGACTTCTGGGAAGATGGCATCAGAGTAGCTAGATAGGGCACAACTCTTTCACAAGAACAATGGAGGAAGGGCAAAAAGCTATCTGAGGGAGCTGCTTTGGGGATCTGCAGATCAGGTGAGTGCTGCGCATCATCCAGGAGGGAGAGTGATAGAGAGACAAAGAGGCCAGATAAGAAGAACTGTGAGTTACTTTCCCCTGAGACTGGGAACAGCACACATCCCCTACCCTCAAGGAGAATAGCCTCGGTAAAACCCCTGGCTCACAGCAGCCAACTGAGAGGGGAAAGAAGGTCTGGCAGAGGGAGGAGAGTGGTTTCTCTTCAGTGAGTTTGACCAGCTGAACCTGCTTTGAATCTCGGCTGTAGCAAGTCCAGCAAGTGGAGGTTTAAAGAGACCTATCTGTGGGGGAGCTGAAGGTGTGGGACCACCAACCAGCAAACTCAGAGAGAGAGAAATGGAAGGAGGAGGGGAGATAGAGTGGGTGGAACAGAGGGAAAAAAATAAAGACCCCCCGAGCCAGCACTGATGTGACTCCAGGGAGAGGGGAGGGGGGAAGGGATCATGCAGGCTGCCATAATCACCAGCCCTAGGAGAGAGAGGAACTAGGTCGGTAAGAAGCTAGGCTGATAAGCTCCTAACAACTTGGGAGAGAAGGAAGCCAGGAAAGTTAGCCTGCAAATTGTTAGATGCCCAACTTGCCTGAGGGAATAGAGGGCAGGGAGAGGCAGATAAGCTTTCAGAAGCCTACCTAACCTGTGGAGTGGGTGTAGCTCAGTAGATGAATGCCTGCCTCACATATACTAGATCCCTAGTTCAATCCCCAGGACCTCCTAAGAGAAGGGATCCAGAAAATAATCCAGTGAGTTGTCAGGCACACAGCTGGCACCTGGTGATAGGGAACTTATAGACTGAGTTTTATAAAAATCTATTTTACATATATTTGTTATTATTATTATATTAATATTTATTTTTTTCTCTAAAACTGGGTACCTTACCTGTGGAGAGTGGGCTGCAGGATGATTGACTGATGAGCACTGGCAGCCCGAGGTCATTCCTAGTGGCCTAAAAGAGAAGCCTGTTTGTCCTGGGCTGGTTTTTTTTGTTTTGTTTTTTTCTATTTCTTTGTTTCCTTTTTTTCTTTTCCTTCTTTTTTCTCCTTATTTTCCTTCTTTCATTTTTCCCTCTTCCATTGCTTTTCTTAGATTCCACCTTCTCTTGTTTGGTCTTCTTCTTCTTCTTTTTTTTTTTTCCTCTTCTCTTCTTATCTTTATTATATATCTCTTTCTTGTTTCATTTTCTTTTATTCCATCTTTAAAATTCTTATTCCTTTGTATTTTTTATGACTTCTTACTCTTATTATTTCTTTTTTTCCCTGGTTCTTTTCTGATTCCTTTTCTTTCTTTTAAAACTATGACTATTATTCTTTTTCTCTTCTTCTATCTTTTCTTTCTATAGTCTTAAAATTTTTTCAGGGAAACATGGACAACTACAAGAATATAGAATAAGTGGAACCAAGTGTCAACTAGGAGCCTTAACACAAAACAAAACAAAATAAAACCTTAGAGTAGAAAGAGAAGCTAAACACCTGAATAAGCCCATCAAGATAAACAGATGCCTAGACACCAGCAAAAAATTACAAGCCATACTAAGAAACAGGAAGACATGGCCCAGTAATGACCAAACTAAAAAACAGGAGGAGATGCAGAACATGGAACAACTAATCAAGGATGTCCAAACAAATATCATGAGTCAACTTAATGAAGTGAAGGAAGAGATAAAGGATATTAAGAAGACACTGGGGGAACATACAGAAGCAATCATGAGCATACTAAAAAAGATAACAGATTTGATGGTGATGAATGGCACAATGCAAGAAATAAAAAGTACACTGGAGGCATATAATAGCAGATTTGAATAAACTGTAGAAAGAATTAGTGACATTGAAGATACTACATCTTAAATTGCACAGATAGTAGAACAGATAGATAAAAAAGAAACAAAAAAATTTAGCAGGGACTCAGGGAATTGAATGACAACACGAAATGCAGAAACATGCACATTATACGCATCCCAGAGGGAGAAGAGAAGGGAAAAGTGGGCAGACGGAGTGTTGAAGGAAATAATGGCTGAAATTTTCCCAACTATTTTGAGAAATGTAGATATACATGTCCAGGAAGCGATCACACTCCAAACAGTATAAATCCCAACAGACCTACCCTGAGACACAGACTTATCAAATTGTCAATTGCTCAAAACAAAGAGTGAATACTGAAAGCAGCAAGAGAAAAGAGGTACATCACGTACAAAGAGAGCTTGATAAGATTAAGTACTGATTTCTCATCTGAAACCATGGAGGCAAGACATAGTTAAGATGCTAAAAGAAAAAAGAAACTGCCAGCAAAGAATTCTGTATCCAGCAAAGCTGTCATTTAAAAATGAGGGAGAGGTCAAAATATTCACAGATAAACAGAAATTAAGAGAGTTTACCAATGAGAAACCTGCCATTCAAGAAATACTAAAAGGAGTTCTGCAGGTTGAAAGGAAAAAAAAAGAGAGAAGGTTGGAGGAAAGTGTAGAAAGGAAGATTATTAGTAAGAGTAACTAAAAGGATAAAAAGTGAAATAAAAACAAAATATGACACATGTAAACCTGAAGAAAAATGGCTAGTGTAAGAACTGCTTTGATAGTAACATTGAATGTTAGTAGATTAAACTCTCCAATCAAAAGACACAGATTGGCAGAATGGATAATGAAATATGACCCACCTATATGCTGTCTACAAGAAACTCACATTGAGTGTGTGCAACTGCAAGCAAAATAATTCCAACCATCTGCCCCATGGGATCTAAGCCCCCTCTCAATTAGAAACAGATTGGGAATCACCATCCCAAAATCCTCAAGATTGGGGAATGAACACTGGACTAAAGTAGACTTATTATTGTTCTATTACAGACTTAATAGTTTTCTAACAATAGAAGAACTTTTATCATTGATATAAAGGCAATGGCCACCAAAGTTTCTGAGGGGAGGGAGAGGGAAGAATAGGTATAATATGGGGCATTTTTTGGACATTAGAATGGTCCTGCATGACATTGCAATAACAGACACAGGCCATTATATATTTTTTCATAACCTATAAAATTCTGCAGGACAGAGTGTAAACCATAATGTAAACTATAGTCCACAGTTAGTAGCACTGCTTCACTATGTGGTCATCAATTGTAACACATGTACCACACTAAAGAAGGATGTTATTAATGTGGGAAAGTGTGGGAGGGTGAGGGGTGGGACATATAGGAATCCCCTATATTTTTTATGTAACACTATAGAATATAAAGTTTCTTTAAAAAAAGAAAATAAAAAAAAAAAAGAAAAAAGAAACTCACATTAGAATCAGGGACACAAAGTGCTTGCAAGTGAATGGCTGGAAAATGATTTCACATGCAAACAATAACCAAAAAGGGTGGGAGTCGCTATACTAATATTGGAAAAAAGAGACTTTAAATGCAAAATGATTGTAAGAGACAAAGAAAAACACTATATCTTAATAAAAGGGAGAATCTATCAAGAAGAAAGAACAATCATAAACTTTTATGCAACTGACCAGGATGCTCCAAAATACATGAGACAAATATTGGAAAAACTAAGCAAAGAAATACATGCTTCTATAATTATAATGGGGGACTTTATACTCCATTATCACTATTAGATAGAACATCTTGGCAGAGGGTCAATAAAGAAACAGAGACATTGAATAACATGTTAGAGGATTTGGACCTAATATACATATACAGAACATTACACCCAAATACAGCAGGGTATACATTCTTCTTGAGCACCCATGGATCATTCTCCAGGATAAACCACATGATAGGTCACAAAACAAATCTCAATGAATCCAAAAAGATTGAAATTATACAAAATAATTTCTCTGACCACAACAGAATGAAGCTGGACATTAATAAAGGTCAGAGAACCAGAACAGTCACAAAGATATGGAAATTAAACATACTCTTAGACTATCAGTGGTTCGAGGGGGAAATTGCAAAAGAAACCAGTGACTACCTTGAAACAAATGAAAATGAGAACACAACATTTCAAAATCTATGGGATGCAGGAAAAGCAGTGCTAAGAGGGAAATTTATAGCAATAAATGCTTATATTTAAAAAAAAAAAAAAAAAAGAGCTAAAATTGAAGACCTAAACTGCACACCTGGAGAAACTAGAAAAAGTACAACAAATTAATCCTAAAGCAAACAGAGAAAAGGAAATAACAAAGATTAGAGTAGAACTAAAAGAAATTGAGAATAAAGAATACACTAGAAAAAAATTAACAAAACCAAAAACTGATTCTTTGGGAAGGTTAATAAAATTGACAAACCTTTAGCTAAACTAACAATGAATCAAAGAGAGAGGATTCAAATACATAAAAGAAAAAAATGAGAGAGGGGATATCACCACTGATCCCACAGAAATAAAGAGTTTAGTAAGAAGATACTTTGATGAATTGTATGCTAACAAGATGGATAACTTAGATGAAATGGACAAATTTCTAGAAACACACAAGCAGCCTATACTGATGAAAGAAAAAATTGATGAACTCAACAGACCAATCACAAGTAATGAGATTGAATTAGTCATCAAAAACCACCCAACCAAGAAAAGCCCAGGACCAGAGAGCTTCCCCTGGGAATTCTACCAATCATCCAGAAAGAACTAACACCAATCTTGCTTAAACTCTTTCAAAAAATACAAGTGGAGGGAACATTGCCCAGCTCATTCTATGGTGCCAATGTCACCCTAATACCAAAGCAACAGAAAGATGTCACAAGAAAAGAAAACTATAGACCAATCTTTCTAATGAACCTGGATGCTAAAATCCTCAACAAAATACTTGTTAATCATATTCAAACAAATTATACACCATGATCAAGTGGGTTTCATCCTTGTTATGCAACGATGGTTCAACATGAGAAAATAAATCAATGTAACAAACCACATTAACAGATCGAAAGAAAAAATCACATGATCATCAAGTATTTGACCAAATACAGCATCCTTTTTTTTTTTTTTTTTTAAAGATTTTATTTATTTATTCATTTATCCCCCCCTTGCTGCCTGTGCTCGCTGGGTCAGCCAACCATGCTGTGTGGGCGGGCCCGCCCCCACCAGGAGGCCCCGGGAACCGAACCCGGGGCCCCCCATATGGTAAACGGGAGCCCCACTGATTGAGCCACAGCCACTTCCCCAGCATCCTTTCTTGATAAAAACATTTTAAAAGCTAGGAATAGAACTAAACTTCCTCAACAGGATAAAAGGTTTATATGAAAACCCATGGGTAACATATTCAATGTTGAAATGCTAAAGGCTTTCCCTCATCTAAGATCTAGAACAAGACAAGGATGCCCACTGTCACAGCTCTTATTTAACATTGTGTTAGCAGTACTTGCTTGAGCACTTAGGCAAGAAAAAGAAATAAAAGGCATCCAAATTGGAAAGGAAGAGGTAAAAATTTCACTGTTTGCAGATGACATGAATCTATATATAGAAAGCCCTGAAAAATCTACAACAAAGCTTCTAGAGGTGATAAACAAGTTCATCATTTCTGTATCAATAATGAACAATCTGAGGAGGAAATTTAAAAAATCCAATTCCAATAACAACTAAAAGAATCAAGTATCTAGTAATAAATGTAACTAAAGATGTAAAGGACTTGTACACATAAAATTACATATTGTTAAAGGAAATCAAAGAAGACCTAAATAAATGGAAGAATATTCCATATTCATGGACTAGAAGACTAAATATCATTAAGATGTCTATCCTACCCAAACTAATTTAAAGATTTAATGAAATCCCAATATAAAACCACAACGGCGTTTTTTACTGAATTAGAAAAGCTAATTAAGAAATTTATTTGGAAAGGCAAGGGGCCACAAATAGCCAAAAACATATTGAAAAAGAAAAATGAAATAGAAGAAATCAGGCTACCTGACTTTAAAGCATACTACAAAGCTACAGTGGTCAAAACTGCATGGTATTGGCACAAGTATAGAAATAATCACCAATGGAACTGCTTTGAAAGTTCTGATATAGGTACTCACATATATCATCAACTGATATTTGACAAGGCCACCAAGCCCACTCAACTGGGAGAGAATGGCCTCTTCAACAAATGGTGCTGGGAGAACCGGATATCCATATCCAAAAGAATAGAGAGGATCACCATTTCACACCCTATACAAAAATTAACTCAAATTGGATTAAAGACCTAAATATAAGAGCCAAGACCATTAAACTTCTAGAAGACAATGTAGGGAAGCATCTATGAGATCTTGTAGTAGGAAATAGTTTCATAAAATTTATACCCAAAGCATGAGCAATGGAAGAAAAAATAGATAAACGGGACCACTTCAAAATTAAAAACTTTTGTGCTTCAAAGAAGTTTGTCAAGAAAGTGAAAAGGCAGCCTACTCAATGAAAGAAAGTATTTGGTAGCCATTTATCTGATAAGGGCTTAATATCCAGCATATATAAAGAAATCCTCCATCTCAAAAATAAGACAAACAACACATTTTAAAAAAAGGGCAAGAGATTTAAATAGATACTTTTCCACTGAAGAAATACAAACGGCTAGAAAGCACATGAAAAGATGCTCAATATAGACTATGGAATTCTATGTTCTTTTAAAATCTCAAGGAAGAGTCTAAGAAATAAGAGATTACAAAAATGAGAGGAGAAGGGAGCTGGCCAAGATGTGAAAAGGCAGAGAAAAAATTCATGTAAAAAAATACTCTCTCCTGTTAGGTCGTCATCTTGCTAAAAAAAAAAAAATAAACACAGGGTGCTGATGTGGCTCAAACGGTGGGGCATCCGTCTGCCATATGGAGAGACCTGGGTTTGATCCCTGGGACCTCCTGGTAAAATAAAATATATATATATATACATATAGAAGGCGCATGGGCTGCCAGGCTCTGTGTGCCAGTGGGGCGCCAGGCCCCGGGAGCCATGCAGCAAGATGATGACGTAACAGGAGAGAGACGCAGGGGAGAGACAAGACGAGATGCTCCGAGAGCTCCAAAAATCAGGAACTGAGGTGGCACAGGTGGCAGAACACCTCTCTCCTACATCGGAGGTCTTCAGGATCGAATCCTGGTGAAGACTGAAGGAGGAGGATGAGAAGAGATGGCAGGAAAACAGACACAGAGAATTGCCCAGAGAATGGAACAAAACAGCAAATGGGGAAGGGTGGTTAAAACGGATAAAGTAAATAAATCTTTGAAAAAAATAAAAAATAAACAAAAACACCAGGGTAAATGAAAATGTGCCTTGGAGGCAGTACAGTAAAGAACAAAACTGACTTTGTAGGAAACCACATTGGCATTGAGAAAAAAATTACAGATGATTTTTAGGGAAAAAACAACTAAGTAAAAAAATATCAAATAAAGAATCTAATCTATCACAATCAGAAAATAATACCATATCTTCATGATGAGTTTCCCCTCATCCCACATAGATTTTAAATAGTTGTGAAAGCAGAAAATTATCTTCTCCATGATGTATGCATTATATATGTACATATATATATATACCTGCATATATATGTAATTAAACCAATGATGTATATTACATTAATGATATCTTAGAATAGAAACAAATGCAGTACTAAGAAAACAAATGACTTGGTAGGAAAAAGATTCATCTGTGTTCCAGTAAAGAATGTCAAATAGAAAGAAACACATACCTATACATACACAGAAGTTTTAAAAATTTCATGACTAAAGCAAAAACACTTTTCATCAAAAATCAGATTTCAAATTCAGCTAAATCTTAACATTTTACTTCTTTGAAAAAAGGAAAGGGATCTAAAGCATATATGAAAACAATTCATTATATAAATTTGGATGGTGGGTTTGCCTTTGCCTGATTTACTAATATTTAATAAAATCAGGCCTCCCTTTCTCAGACTTCTCTTTCTCAACTGTCGTGTCCAGGAAAAAAAAAAAGAGTATTAAATTTTTTTTTCTGAAAGAAATAGTTAGTTGCTCATGAACTCTGTTCGTCGTCCAGTGGCTTTCACATTTTAAGGCAACAGATAGTGTTGCTTGAGTAGGCAATGTCTCTGAAAAAGCGCCAATCATACATAGTTCTAAAAATGCATGTAAACAAATATTCCAGCTGTAAATGAGATAAATCAAAGATAAGAACTTAAGCAGGGGAAAGTCAAAGTGTAAAAGGAGTGGCTATGCAATTAAACAAGTTAAACCCACAGAATTACCTTCAAATAATAATTGTAAATAAAGTTGCAAAATTAAACATGAATGTTAAAACACATGTTGAAAAAACATAGCTATTTACCGTAACAATTAACAATTAAGGAATAAGAAATAAAGTAATAATAGGTTCTAGAATTCTGTATTACACTAAGATTAACAAGGTGTGTGGGAAGAAGTAAAAGCAGAACCCATTTCTCATCATAGTAAGGAGTAAAAATAATGGTCCTTCAATTGGTCATTAGAATAAATACAGCTTTTCTACCTTCCAGAAATGGTAACATAAAAGCAAGGACAGAAAATCATGGAGACAGTAAGGCACACATACCTGGCATGCATAAAATAATATGGTAGAAGTTGGTTCAAACATTTTGTTAGAACAGAAAATAAAGGTTTAAACAAGTTTTAATCTCCCCTAATATAAAATGGAAACAAAATCCAACTATATGCTATTTTTAAGGGAAACAGAAAGACAGCTAAAGGTTAAAAAGTTGGAAAATGATGAGCTAATATTGCAAAGGCAACCACAGATACAAAGAAAGCAGAGACGGTGATATTAATTTGAAGTAAACCCAAACTCTGGACCAAAAACATAAACACTGAAGAGCACCATTTTCATTATTGAGTTAAATTCCTTAATAAAGAAATGATC
Source organism: Tolypeutes matacus (assembly GCA_026826555.1). NCBI lineage: Eukaryota > Metazoa > Chordata > Mammalia > Cingulata > Chlamyphoridae > Tolypeutes > Tolypeutes matacus. The sequence goes on from JAKSZT010054552.1 coordinate 4,082,136, forward strand.
AAACCTCTATGTGACAAATTAGGTGGCATTTCAATTCAGAAATCAAAAACTCAGAAATAAGAGGAATGGGAAGAAACAAACTCCTATAAAATTCACATCTCTCTCAGTCTCTGACATTGAATTTTTTTTTAAATTAAAGAATGAAATATTTGAATATATCATATGGATATGACTGAATAAATAGATATGTATATCTACCCAACTTTGTATTGTATAGGGCAGACATAGAATTCTCACTCACCCAAATCGATCCATTAATAGGCTGTCAAAAAAAATAAATTCCTTAAAAAGGGGAATTGAAAAGACTGTAGATTCTGACCATAATGCCATAAAACCAGAAATTAATATTGAAAATTTAAGCAAACTTATGCAATCTCTTGGAAATTTAAAAACAAAATAAGTATCTGCTAAATAATTCTTAGATCAAAGAGAAAATAAAAATACCTTTATAAACTATTAAAGAATGAAAGTATTAAAGTGCAACGTATCAAAATTAAGCATCATACTTATAAGAATTAGAAAAACATGAGAAAGCAGGGTAAAGGACATTAAGATAGTAGCAGAAATTATAGAAGGAGAAAACAAAAATTAGTTAAAAAATAAATTAATACACTAAGTAATTTTGGGGAAAAAAGTAAATCAATTCAAGAAAAAGAAAACCAAAAAGAAGTAGGAAAAAAGAGACTTTCTTAAAAGGCTTTCATATCAGTAACTAGTGAAGTTTTTCCCCCCTTGATCCCCACCACTTAAAAACAAACAAACAAACAGAACAAACAAACAAAACCCCAAATCTTTTGGGAATTGATAAATCCCCTGATTTGTTCCAGAAGATAGAAAAATGCAAAAGCTAACCAGTATATTTGATGAGAATAGAAATACTAACATATCAAAAGTTGGTAAAGAAAAAGAAAGAAGTATTCCTTGTGAGTATAGATGTGGAAATACTCTAATAAAAACTCAATAAACCACATTTGATATAAATTAAAAGAATCTTAATTCAAGAATTCATAGGGTGTGCCACCAAGAGGTAAGGACACTTGCATATTAGGCAATCTACAAATTAGTAATATGTTGTGTGTGTATTTTAAACTCTAAATAAAATGGGATCAAAAGTAATCTTCCTTAAACATGATGAAAAACATTGATGTCTAAAACCAGCAATCATCATCCGATTTAGGTAAAAACATTAAAAAGAGCTGCAATTAAAATCAGTGTTGTGCCCCAAGAGAATTCTCTCCTGAAAACACAGCTTCAGAAGGCCTGCCCCAAATCGCCTCCCTACAGTTTCCCTTGGGATTTGCCAATTCCTCCTTTTCCTCACCCATTTCTGCCTCTTTTGGCTTTGGCATGGTTACCAGTAGTAAGTTGGGGTGACAGAATATTGTGGGGATTCCTCTTTTCCCAGTGTGCTCCCCATGCTTCAGAAACCTACAAAACCCCTTTACCCCACAAAACCCTATAAACACAGCCAGTATCTTTATAATCCCAAACCTGGAGAGCTCATTTGAATGATCCTTCAGATTAGAGTCACAGTTCTAAAAGGATTTGGCTCAAGGAAATGCTCTTTAGTGTTCTCTCCTTGACCATCCTAAGAAGTGAGGGCAGAGAATTTCTAGAGAAACTTTATGACCCCTATTGACTCTCTGCCCTGAATACTCAGACCTCACATGACTGTGTGCTATCTTTCTTGCCACTTGTACACTGAGGACTAGCAAAGACTCTGACATGTGCCCCATTAGCAGCAGGCATGGAGGAAAATATAATTCTTCGCAAACCCAAACCCTGTGTTTGTTCTCCTTAGCATTTCCAGCTCCTTACAATTTCTATGGAACTCAATGAATCAGGAACTGCCTCCCCCTTGCTATCCCTTGAATCATTCCCTTATTCTTTTATTTAGCTGTTCACAGACTTAAGATTTATGATCCTTGAAGACTGGAACCTTATCTTACTTCTGCTGATGCCCATTAGGTTGAGCACATTTTCTTTTACTAAGCAGGCTGAATAGATGTTTGCTAAATGGTTTCAAAATTGAAAATGGAACCACTCAGTTTCATCCCGTGTCAGATTTGTCAGGAGGTTAGATGTCAGGTTTTATAATTAGGAAAATGGTCTTCTTTGCAGTCCCATGACTATTGGACTAGATCAGAGAATCCAGAGAATGTGTGTGGCAGGGGGGCAAAACTACGTGAAAACAGTGGAATTATTTAATCTAGAGAGGTTTAGGAACAGGATTATCGCCTATGAAGGAGAGTTGGAGAGAGGCAGTGTTTATTTCCATGTAGAAATCAGAGTGGACACGAGGTAATGGGATTACATTTGATTGGAAAGAATTCAGATCTGGCATAAGGAGGGATTCCTTAACTCAGTGTTAAGTGATTTCAACAATTGCCGGTAGGTAGAATCATCCTAGAGGGCTTTTAAAATGGAATTGCCATCTTTCCATTCTGGATGCTTTAAATGCAGGCTGCCTGGGAGGTACTGATGAATTAAACACTATATATTACTTACACTTCTGAGAATCTGTGATATGAACAAGGTCCAGAATGAGTTTTGTAACAACTGAGTTCGAAACAATTAAATGTTCTTTTTAAATTCATAGGCCAAGGTGAAGTTCTAAATCGAATTTCTGGTCTGGGTTTAAGCAGGTTGCGTTAAAAAGCATTAGCCAGAGTGTGGCACTACCTCTTCTGTACATTTGAGCAGGGGTGGGTGCTTGGAGAGAAACAAGAGCAGCCAGTTTGCTTTTCTGGTCTGTGTCAAACGCTAGGGGAAGGATTTATCAGGCCCTTTGGAAATGAACTGTTTCCATTTGATTACCTAAAGGATAGCTCCCTGTAGGTACCCTCATCTCAGTTTTTCTCCTGGATGTAGAGACAGAATAATTAATGGCCCCTTGTGCATCTTTGCAAAAGCCAAAGGAAGTGGCATAACCTGGGAGACAGCAACATGCAAAGAAAAGGATAAAACCTCGGTTTGTATTTCTAAGACAATGGATTTGCGAGCAGTGGGAGAGTCGAGCGCAAACATGTTACAGCCCTTCTTGTCCCCTGACCCTTATCTTCCCCTGTAGCCAGAGACAAGAAGATGGGGGGACAAGGACGAAGCTATCTTAAGTAGAGCTGCTTTCGCCTGTGTGTTTCTGGAAAAGGAAGGCATATTTTTATTCTGCCCTAAGCAATGTTGCAATCTCAATTTTAACTGGAAACAGACACTCCCCTTGACAAGTAGTTAAATATTATGACCCAGAAAGCCCCTGGTTCACCCAAGTTGAGGAGAGTCCTGATGGCTCAAACTACCATCTTGAAAACCTCTTGGAAGAACGTCGTGTGTAGGAATGGGCAGAAAATCTTGTTTTTGGTGCACTCAGCTTTAGAGGCCATGTGAACCTTAGTGTACAAGATCTTTATGTGCCCCTCTTACTCAAAGAGGGGACAAAAGCCCCAACTCTCAACCTTGACAAGGTGAGCAGAAGGTGGTGGTATAGCACAGACGTGCAAATTAAATTTAGGATTTCATGAAACCAATTCACACACAAAGATAGGCTTTGCTTTGTGCCTTTCTCTCCTTCCTGACATTAACCTGCTGTGCCCAGGGACCCACCAGAAGGTTGGTGGCTTATGTCTCATCTGGGGATGGCCATCAGATTGGCTCAGGAGAAGGAACCCTCAAAATAACAAAGGAAAGGGCAGCTCTGGGACTCAAATTGGTTGGCTTTGGAATCAATATTCTTCCCTCTAGGTGAGAGGGAAGGATCCCAATATAATCAAACCAGGGGGCTTCTGGATGTCTCACCTTGGAAGGTGTGTGTGTGTATGTGTGTGTAGGGGGTCATTTCTGTGTACAGATGGGGAAATTCCTCAAGGTGTGCCGCCAGCAATCTCAAGCTTTTTCATTGCCACAGCTTCCTCTAAAAGCTGGGAGGTCCAGAACCCATGACTGGGCTTTTCAATGTCAGTTTCTCCCCTTGGTCTACAAATTTTCTATCTGGGAAGACTGTGTCTTTGCACTGCCTTGCTCTGGATCAGGCTACTAGGAAATTAGACCTTTTCTGGTGGAATGACTAAAACAGATGCATGCTTTCAACGCTGGGAGGCTGTGCCAGACTCGCTGAATATAATAGGCATGAAGTAGAATTGAAACATGAGTGACTGAATGAACGACTGAATGCATGAATGGTGTATTCTACGCAACTGCCGTCAAGGATGGAAGTTAATCAGTTCCCTCCTACCCAACCCTTCCATTTCATTCGTTACCTCCCAGCCTCACCAGTTCTCCTTCCCCCAATTTCCAGTAGCTGAGAGAATCTTGCATTCACTCCAGAAATGACTAGTCTTACAACCTTGAAGCTGTGGGTGGATATTCCTAACCCAGATCGTGGAAGTGGCTTCTACTCTGCCTGATCAGAGTCTAAATGAGTTGCTCACCTTTATGGGAGCCATATCTGAGACTTTTTGGGTGTGTAAGTATCCAAGGATTCTTTTTTTAAAATGTCAAATTGCTACCAGAGTGGTGTAAATGAACTTTCCAGAGGCCCTTCAGTGGAAGAGATGTGATTTCAGGGTTCCGAGGACCTCTATCCCCTGCCACACACCTGTGCACACCTAGCAAGCACAATCACTAAGCTTTAAACCCCATCACTTAATTTATTCCTGAAATTTCACTGTCATAGGATGGAGCGCATGATGATGAGTCTTTCCTGGCAGCAGCTTTTAATAGGGGGAAAGAGGGAGAGGAGGGTGTAAGAGAACCAGTTTTTGTAAGTGGAGCACTCTGTGGGGGAGGAAATCAGCACAGAGGGTAGGGACCGGGCAAGAGCCGTTTCTACCTTTCACAGTTTATCTGGCAGCCCTCAAAAATCTGAGCCTTCAAACCTCATTAAAACGGAGCAGCTTCCTAAAATCCAGGACTTCCTTTCCTCATTGGTGTTGGGCATGCTTGTCCATCCATGTGCGTCTCCCACGTCTCATCCACCCACTTTGAAATCAGGGGCAGGACTCTCAGATCAACTGAGGACTCTTGGTCTCTGAGCACTGGGTTTTCCTCCTAAGCAAGCTCGCTGCTTCTTCCCACCTTGCGTGTCTCCAACCATATTTACAGGAGAAGGTCTCTCTCCACTAATGCAAATAGATGTTGGCATTTGGTTCGATTCTACGAGATTGATGTGTGCAGCTTTTGTATATGTGGCCCTTTGCTCAAGCCCAGAGATGAAAATGAGCCTGAACATAAACCGTGGGGAAGGAGCATAAAAATGATTCTAAATCTCACCTATGCCCAGCTGACACCTGTAAAGCACAATTGCGGTTTAATGATAACGCTCTGGAATGGCTCAGGTAAATATAATGCCGTATGCAAGGCTTTCAGATCCTTGCAAATGCCACCAGCACTTATGATCCCTGTGGGTAGGATTTCTCTTGCTGTGTTCAAGTTTGAATGGAATATAAATGCACCATTAAGGCTGCCCTGGAAATACAGAGAGCAGCTGTCACATAGTTAAGTGAAAAAGGCCACATTTTATGTCTGATAGAGCAGTCATCTTGCAAACAGCAAATTGGTAGAGAGAAGCAGGGGGAAGAGGTGTCTGGAGAGTGGCCTCTGTAGGACAGAAGCAGGCCGATGGAAGCCAGCATTCTTTTATACATTCCTTTAAAATAGCATGGTTTATCAGGCTTTTAGAAGAAAAAGGCAGATTCTTTCCTAGGCTTGGAAATAAGGTGGCTATTCCCCAACCTCCCACCTCAATACACACCTCAAAGCCGCTATAGTCACCAAAACCATGGTTATTGGTAAGAAGGGGAAAAGAATAGAAAAGAATGAAAGTCATCGTTCACTACAGTAAACAAAGCGAGTTTAGCTTGTCAGTGAGTGATGAATGGATGCCGCTCATTTTCCCAAGGAGAGAGGGACCAAAGATTGGGTATCAATTTTTATAATTTTAAGGCTGAAAGATAATAACTCTGCAGAAATGGAGCAGACTATATAAAAATCCCCTCTGAAAATGTGATTACACATAAAAATCCATAAAAATGTACAAAGTGATAGATGAACCAAAACTAAACAAATGCAGTTTTTCCATCCTTTTGGAACTGAGCAGAAAGAGCATATGTAGAAAGGGTTTTATTTTGTATTTTTAAAAGAAATATTTGGAACTTAATTGAATTATACTTTTGGTGGGAATTGAAATTTTCAGATGGCATATCAGATTTTATTTTAAATTGAATTCTATATTGAAGAAATGAAGACCGAACCATCAGTGAAATATTAGCAATAAATTTGACATATTTCACTAAATAACTAAAAAAAGCTGAACACGATATGAGTTTGCACAATTTCTTCCCACACAACCCTAACTCCCTAAAAGGTCTATATTAACTATTCTTGATAATTCTGATAGGCAAATCCTCTTTGATCTATTTTAATTAAATCAAGTAGATATCTGATATTTATTTCTAGAGATTCTTGCAAGTTAAAATTGAATGCTTTTTTGTTGTTGTTGCAGATGACTAACCTCCTAAATCTATTCTGCCCCTCATACCTCCATTTCAAATGAATGAATCTAGAACATGTATTGAGAGACTTGCCTTGTTTTTCTTATTCCTTAGAAGTTATCCAGGTAATCCCAAATTCTGTACTCCATATCTTAGCAACATATATTAGGTTCTATTTACTTTAACTGATTTTATACTGAGCCTACAGGGCTTTCATGAATTTCCTATTAGGTAAATTTAACCAGTAACAATGTACAATAATATGTGTTTACATTTTTTTTTTTTTTTTGCATTTAGAAAATACACCAATAATTTCTATTTCTTAAATAATTATGTTTGATGGGGGAAAACACATTTTTCCTTCTGTAAACCTTAAAAAGCTTGCATCAGAAGTCTTCAGAGAACTATTTATATTTTCATCTCACACTTACCAGCTAGTCTAATCACCATTGTATAATATATCTGAGGGGTTTTCTTTTCTCTGAAATCAGGGTACAACATGCTATGCGTATGGTGGTATGATTTTTATAATATAATTTCAGTTTATTATTTATATCAACTAGGTTTAGAGAAGGTCCAGAGACTAGGTTAATGTCATGAAACCTGTAATTTTAAATGGCCGTAAGGAAAAACAATGTACCATCTGCACAGGCTTACTTTGCATCCAGGAAACCGTTTCCTCGAGAGCTGGACAAATTGGTGAGAGTCTGAAAACCAACAAATGAAGAGCTGGGGAAATCCATACAAATGAATTCCAGATTAAAGTGGAGGTGGAGAAATTCACAAGCCTCTGGTTTACTGCTAATTTCTTAAATACGTGATGACTTTAAAACCTTGGTTAAAAACCTACTCAAGTTGTCTAAACTTCCATCTCTCATCTGCCCCACTTCCTAATAAAAGAGACCTGGTAAGAATAGACAGTATGCTTGGAGTGTGGATGAGCCTGTTATAAAAAGTAAGAACCTCAATTTATCTTACTAAACACCTTGGACCGAATCCAGCTGCAGACTCATAAGGCACCTCGGAGTAAAAGACACCGAAGAAACCCTGTTTGCTTATCAAAGAAAAGGCAGCCAATTACTAGTTTCAATACTTACACCATTACCCCAAGGGCTAAAAACAGGTTTATTTATTTATTTTGAGTTCAACATACTCAATTCCACCCTAACACACAACAAGGTACAGCTTGTATTACAAATGAATAACTTAATTAAAAAACATGGATTTTGCTCATTGACTGCTGTAAATTTTATTAAATATTAATGACAACATTTTGTATTTTTTATACGAGTCATGAAAGTTTTATGTGCTCTCTCTCCCCTACTGCAGCCTTAGATTTTATGACAAAATCTTAGGCAGCACAAAATACAAACAAATTCTGCATTGGCTGGCTCGTTGGAACATAAGTGTGTACATAAGCCAATAAGTGGACATGTGTACATTTACCCAAATGTGCACCGAGTTAGGAAAGCTGACTCAAAGCAAGCAAGGGAAAAACTTGATAGGCGTAAGTTCGTGTGTGTGTGTGTGTGTGTTTGTTCCTGAAGCAGGCTTCATATAGGGAATGAATCAATGGCTCTGGAACCTGGCAAAAGGTCCATGTAGACATCAATGTCCCAAGATGTCTGTTGGAAGATCCTCACAAGATTTCCACCACGCAGAATGAGATTCCCAGAGATTCTCAAGAGAGTCTCAGGATAGTCTCCCGGGACATTATCATTGGCCCCACCTGGGGGATTGATGGGGGGGCTAATCAATCAAAGCAGCAAACACCTGGGACTCCTCCCATGCCATTAGCAAAGGGGTGGAATAATTAACAGTTTAAAAAGCAGGCGCAAAGGTTACATTACCCTATTCTGCTCCAGTTCTTGACCCCTGTTGCCCTCCTGCCCCTCCCCCCTCTTCCTCCCGATGGTTTCCGCATCCTGTTGCTGGGCTTGGGGCCCTCGTGGCTTCTGCGCCCTGCTCTCGCCATGTTCCCCCCTGCGCGGGATCAACATGCAAGTAAAACCTGGGCATTTATAATCTATAATGGGAAATTGTAGTCTATAAATCAGTCCTCTCTATCACTTTTCAGCTCCTTACTCTCTATCGGGGACCCATGGTCTGTTATTTTCTCCCATTTCTCTTCTCTCCCTACTTAATAAATTGCTGGCCTCACTCACCTGACGTGCTCTGAAATTCATTTCTGTAGCATAAATTAAGAACCTTGATTAAATCCGGTAACATCACCAAAAAAGTCAATCAGAAACTCTTAGAATAAGCACCCTGTGAGGACAAGACCTCAGGACCCTTGAACCAGTGAACTTCCTCCATAAAGAGCATAATCTTAAATTACAACTCCTAAGTGGCAAGAGGTTTCACCCAAAGGATAAAATTCTTCTCTTTTTCCTCAATCCTGTGTGTCCAAAACAGCACTTCGGCCTTGGGGAGAGTCTTTAAAATTTTGGTTGAATTCTTTATTCACTTATTTATTTATTTTTGCTTCTGTGGGTTTACTTTATATGTTTGTATCAGTCTGCACCCCTTTGGGCTCTCATCAGTCCAGAAAGGACTAGAAATAACCCATGTCTTCTCCAAACTCTGAATGGGAAGCACAAATATTTGGAGTCAGCCGACAGCTGTATGCAATGAATCAGGTGACACCATTATTTGGAATGCGTTTTACCTAAAATTTGTAAAACATTCAGCAGAGCATGGAACTTCTGCAGAGTTACCCCCCCCACACACACACCTATATCTCCTCAAAGTCATTTAGAAACAATTGAGAAGTTAATTTGCTTAAGTCACTTCCTCAAATCCCCTCAGAGCTCAGAGGGACAGCTCTGACTCAACAAACCTCCCTGGGAATACAACCATAGCAACCCAGACCTGAAAACAAGCTTGTTCTAAAGGTTCCAGTCATACTTGGCATAGTTTGCAAATTCCCAGAGTACAAGGTGAGGGATCGAAAAAGGGTGAGAAGAATGCTTTCCCAAAGGAACTATTTCACCTGAATTCACAAACAAAACTAAATATTTTTTCCAATGAGTAATTAAAAGGTAGATCAGAATAGCTTTACAACACCGCCTTCTCCAAAATGCAAAATCCAATTTTTGGGCAACACCCGTAATGGAAGGTAATATATGGAAATCAGTTGATTTAATTTCCTAGTTACTAGTGAGCTAAGGAGGCATTTGGCTGTTTCAGCCACGGGTTGCTCATCCTTCATGGGCACCCCTCCACTGCTATCCATACTTCTTTTCCCTGCTGCTCTGGCCCCCTGGAGGTTAACCCCTAAGATTGTACCACCCAGGTGACTTGCCAGCTGGCTTTTTGTTGGTTTGGGCCAATAGGAGCAGTAGGAGATTAGAGAGTGGAAGGAAAGAGGTCAGGGTCTTTTTTCCCCCCCTGCTGTCTGCTTTGGGCAGAGTTATCCAGTTTCTGGCAGGGTTTGCCTGCCTCTACTCCCCTTTTCTGTGCCTCCAACTCTCACCCGCCTCAGACACACAATTTCTGCTCCTGCAGCTCCTGCTGCTGCTGACCTCAGCTCCTTCACACTCCACATCAGTTTCCCACCCGATATTCCTTCCTTAGAACTCCTTGGCACCATCGGAGTTAGAGTTTCTCTGTTACTTTTTCCTGCTGGGACTATGACTACTAGCACAAGCAATGACCTTTGTGGTTGGGAGGCGGCTGTGGCTCAATCGGTAAGGCTCCCGTTTACCACATGGGAGGCCCCGGGTTCGGTTCCCGGGGCCTCCTGGTGGGGGCGGGCCCGCCCACATGGCGTGGTTGGCTGACCCGGTGAGCACAAGCAGCAAGGGGGGGATACATGAATAAATAAAAATAAAATCTTTAAAAAAAAAAAAAAAAAAAGACCTTTGTGGTTGTGTTAAGTGAAAACAGCAATTCTAGATATGAGGTCACAGGTGGGTTAAATGAAACACACACACACACCCTAAAACAAACACAGGAAAAACTTCCCTAGAAAGTAAACAAGATAAAACGATGCCCCATCAACCACCTTAAATTTATGCCTAGGTTTTTTCCTATATTATCTCCATAAGCTCATAGATAGGCAATCAGCATCATTCCCCTTTCTGTTGTGGAATCAAGTTTCTTTCCCTAATGGTGAGTCCTCAAGGAAAGAGAAAAACAAACCAAGCCAGAAAAAGAAAGCACACCCTCACCACACCCAAGGGCATGTGCTCTGTAAGCTTTGCATTTGAGAGGCATGAGTGTCCTTAACTCAGCTTGACTGTGAATTGGGTCTATATAGCCATCTTTCGTCTTCCCAGGGAATAAATTAAATCTGCATCCTGACTGTGTTGCTGGAAGAGACTTTTAAATTATTTATGATGTTATCGCGGGGAGTTGCTCTTCTCTGCAAGTTGGAGGTGGGGTGGAGTGTATTCAGCCTCTTGTCTCCTCCAGGCCATGGTGTTAGTAAGTCCAGTAATATGGAGAGAAAATAACAAGGCTGGAGGCAACCAAGATATATTAACAAAAAAGAGGCAGTAAATCACTTTCACTGTTGGGAGACAGCACTTGGTCGAGCTCCGCTGTGCTGCCCGGGATGCAGCAAATGCAAGCTGATGCCTGACTGGGGTAGGGCTGGCAGGTGGTGGGACCATGGGAATTGAAGGCCGAAGTTTTAAAAATGGAAATAAAAGAAACGCAAAAATCTGTAAGCGGGGATTTTTTGAATCGGAAACTTCTGCTTCTGATTTTTGGTCTTGGTTCATACGCTCAAGTGTAATTGGAGCTTTAGGTTGAGAATCAGGCGCCCTGACGTTGGCTCCCACAGGGCTGTTTGAGGGGTGAATGCTGTAAAGTTTCTCATTTATTTGCTGGTCTTTCGAAAATCGCTGAAGGACAGAGTCACAGAGAAAGCCTCAGGGGCGTTTCCATCAGGGTGAGCCTTTCCTTTGGAAACTTACCCCTTTTTCCATCATGGCCAAATGGCTTTAATAATGTAAACGAAAACGAAAGCAAAAGTCTCACTGTATAATTATAGAGAAGATTTAAACACACAGATCCTGAGACAGGTAAGACGTTTACATGTTAGAGAGAAATAATCTCAACGACTAATAGCTGACTTTTTGAAAGATGCATAATGTCAAGACGTGGTGAAAAAATAGATTAGAGGGAGAAGTGCAAAAAAAGTGAATACTATATGGGTGGAAAGATGGAGGGTGCCCAAGACTAACGGCCTGTTTTATAATATTTCCTAAAACCAAGACTTAGAAAATGTTTTGTCTTAATTGCCTTGATGGAGCAGAAATTCCACCCTAAAATGTATATGTAGTACCATCTTTATTTCAACTTGTAAGGGATATTATTTAATCTAACTTTATTGGAACTATCAAGAAATCAAATACCTTATATTTTAGTGGCCCTTCTCTCTTTCTTTCTTTTCTATACCTTATGTAATCCCTTCAATATCCAAGTTAAGAGGGCAGTTTGTTATTTCATTTTACTATTAAAGAATATAAGGATTGGAAAAATTGACTTTTTATTTGTTTTATCTATATGTGTGTGCTGTATCTGTGTCTGTGTATATAAATTTTATTTGTCCTGATACTAGTATATTATTATGTGCTACTGTAACAGTCTAACTTTTACATGTTTGGTAAGCCTTAATTAGTTTACTAGTCTAGAAAAAAAAGTACTAAGTTTAGAAGGATACCTACCATTGAAGTTAGTGCCAAAAACATGTGCTTTGAAGACACACATTTGCTAGCAGTGAACCACAAATTCTTCCATTTTACTTCCATTTTAACCAACTTTTTAATTGACATATACATGCAGAAAAGTATGCAAATCATAAATGATGAATTCATAGAGCTCTATACTTATTTTTTAAATTATGTTGAGGCAAGATCTTATTCATACGTTAAGGCAGGAGAGAAGCCAGTACAAGCAGGCGAAAACTAGGAGAACTTTAATACTGTGGCAGATCGTATGTTCCAAAGATGGTTCAGTCATATTTCCCATCCTACAACTCTTCTGCAATGCAGCCATGCTACTCCCCCATCTAGAGGTGGAGTTTATTTCTCTACCCACTTGAAGTGGGGTGCTCTGTAAGCCTGACATATTTGACCAACAGAATATAGAAGACATGATGTCATGCCATTTCTGGGCACGACCTTTATCTGGATTTATAGCTTCTACTTCTGGCCTCTTAGAATATTTGCTCTTGGTACCCTCTTTCTCAAAATCCAGCACCATCTGTGAGAAGTCCAAACCCATGGAAGAGCCACATGGAGGTGTGTTTTAGTTTGCCAGGGCTGCAGTAACCAAGTCCCATAAATACTTGGCTTAAAACAACAGAAATGCATTGCCTCATTCACAGTTCTGTCTGTCTTTGTCCAAATTTTCTCCTCTTATAAGGATACCGGTCACATTGCATTATGGCCCATGCTGATCCAGTTTGGTCTCATCTTAACTAACCACATCTTCAAAGACCCTATTTCCCAATAAGGTCACACTCACAGGACTAGGGCTTAGGAATTGAACATATCTTTTGAGGTGACACAATTGGATCCATAACAAGGTTCTCTAGCCACACCCCAGCTGAGTTCCTGGCCAAGAGCCAGCATCAACTGCCAGGCAGGTGAAAGTGCCATCTTGGATAGCTAGCCCAGTCAAGACCTCAACTGACTCAGCTCCAGCCAACATCTACTGCAATTGCATGTGAGATCCCAGTAAGAACTGCTGCCCAGCAAGCCCAGTAAACCCCAGAAATCATAAGAGATAATAATAAATTGTTGTTTTAAAACCACTAGTTTTGGAGGTGATATGTTAACCAGACACAGCTAATTAGAACGGGTGCCAAAACACAAATACAGGAATTTGGCTTTGATAGGTAGAAGGCAGGAAAGACACAAGAACAAATGAGATTGTAAATACATTTATAGATGGAATGGGTGAGAAATTAGAGGTAAGAAGTTGGAAGCATTAGTATTTGGAAATAAAGAGAAAAGATTGGGATGGTGGGTTTAAGAAAAGAAAAAAATATTTGGAGCATCAGCTATATGGAACTGGAGACAGGATCCCATCAAAGGGTCACTAACATGATTGAAGGCTATGCTGATATATATATATATATATATATTTTAATACTCTGAAAGCTTTATTGTCTTGCCTTTAATATTCAGATTTACAATCAAGTGGAATTTATTTTCGTATATGTCATGAGCTGGGCTCAAGTTTTACGTTTTACATCTAGCTATCAATTATCTCAGCACAATATATATTTAAAAATCCTCTTTCCCCACAGATAAACAATGCAGTCTTGGCCATAAGCAATATAAGTGGATCTTTTTCTGGACTTTTTAATATTTCATTAGTTTGTCTTTCCTTAAATCAATACATACCTTTTTAATTCAGCTATAGGACTTGATATTTGGTAGAAAAAGTCCTCCCACCTTATCATTCTTGGAAGAACACTTCTTTTAGAAGTGTTTTAATGTTTTTTCCCACTTATCTTTTATACATTCTTGTTATGTTTATTTCTCATATTTTATTTTTATTAATATTGAAAACTGGCACTTTCTCTTCATACATTTTCTATTGGTCACTATATAGTGATTTTTAAAATATTTTGTATTTTAATTTTATATCCCATTACATTACTGAATTATCTTACCATACTGAATTACCTTCCTTTCTATTGATGCTCATGTACCTGCTACCATGCCTAAAATACCTTTGAAGTACAAATTAATTTGGGTTCTAATTACTTTTTTAATTTTCTATTATGCTGATATTGTTTGAAGGATACCATCTGCCTGGACCTCGGATATTCTCCATTTGTGCTCAGCTGTCCAGAGCGGGAGAAGAAAAATCAAGTGACTGGACTGAGCTTGGTTTGCAGGCTTATATAGTAGGTGAGTAAGGAAGAGAGGGTGAGACAGCTGTGGGCTGTGGTAAGTAGTAGGAGAAGCAATAAACTGGATGTTAGCCTATGCAGGGAAAAGAAATGAAGCTGTGACAGCCTGATAATAGAAGGGAAAGGAAGGAAGACCAGGAACTTGAGGTAAAAAAGATTAGCTAACAAGGCAAGGGATCGAGAAAGGTGGAAAGATAGGTTGTGTTTCAAAAATACATTATTGAATCATTTTGAAACATTCGTATCATTTTACATTATTAATCAATAAGAGTTTTACCTAATAAATGTGTAAATACTAATAAATAAATAAAAAATCTAAACCAGTTAGTATTTCCACTTGGATGGAATTCTGACTGGAGGGTGTGATGATGTTTAATTTGCCCATTCCCAGTGGTGTGCTGTGGACAGCTAGTATCAGTAAGCCCAATTGTATGTATCTCTTTCCAAATTGCATTCAGTGACTTCACATTGGTAGCTTTGAATTGGCCAGGGAGGGAGTATTTACACCACAGAAATAGGCAGATGTTACTAATCAGCGTTTTTGTTTTCCAGAGAGTTATCTGATCACATTTTCCAGAACACCACTATGCAAATCCTCCTTCTATCGGATTTATATCTGTGGTATATCTGATTTACCACAAGAAAGAGAATTTAATTTGTACATTTCTCATAAATGTATACCCATTAACATGCCATATTCTGCATAAGTGAATCCAAATGACATGCGTGAAAGATTATTTCACCACATTTCTTTTTTCTGCATGAAGCACAATGCTGGGTTCAAGAAAAATGATTTATTATGTGTGAAGACATACTTCTCCCTCTTCCCTAAGGCCCTATGCCAGAACATTCCAAGACTGAAGGAAAAAGGCAGCAAAACAAGCTGATGTAAGCAAAGCTCAGCCATGTGATGATGCAGGTCCTCTCACTGCGATGGAATTGAAAAAGATGAACTGTGAGATGGTAATGTCATGCTTTGGTTTCTCAGCGAAGAGTGGAATTGAAATCAGGGATAAAGGTCCCCTGGGCCTGTGTGACTACACCCATGCATGCGCCTCCAAGGTCAGAGAGCCAGGAATCCACCCCCAAAATACCCACATTCCTTCTACCTGGGGTTTTCAAACACTTTAACACTGGCACTGAAAAGAATGCTAAATGAACCACTTCACTTAAAAGAAATCTTTAACTTCCCCCGTTGGCCTGAGTGTAGCTGGAATATTGCAGACTAGGACCAAAACAACCTTATCTTCCCACTTCATCTGTTTAGTTTTAAAAATTTTCTTTTGAAATACTTTCTGCATTCTTCTTCCTCCCTCATTTTGCTTTAGGATGGTAACAAAATTTAACGAATTAGCACAATTGAAAGAAATGGTTACAGAGAATATAAATGAAAATATAATCCTCAGAGGATTTCAATTTAGCAGATTTAAAATAAGATGCAAAAATTTTATCTGCTAGCCAAAGCAAGCCTGGGAATTTTGAGTTATTACTTAATGTATTAACCTAGATTAATATTTTCCATTTATGTGACCAAAAAAAAAAACTTATTGAGCATGATTTGCATGTGAAGATGAGGGTAATAACACACAGTATTGCAACATAGACTTGAAAGCTTTCACTAAAATTAGAAGCATTTTAGCTTGTTCTGTTTCTATTAAACAGGGGCACATCAGGGATTTTATTTTGTAGGGAATTAGAAACAATGAACATGTGATAACTGGTGTTGAAATGTAGGGTGATAGTTTTGACACAGAAGAGAAAGCACTAACAAACCTCCACACCATTTGAACTTTGTTCTGTGACATTCTTTATCGGGGTGGCTTCAATGATAATCCCATTAGGCATTTGCAGGTATTATGTTAGTCTCTAAAAGACTTCCTTCTATATTTTTCTGTGACCATGATAGGAAACCGACCATATTTCCTAGTGAGACACATGGGGAATTCTGCTTAATGATTATTCTGTTTAGTGAATGAAAATTATCTACAGGGAAAAATTATTTCCCTCATTTTTCCTTCCAAGGGCACTTATTAAAATGGATTTTTAAAATGAATATGCAATGGTACAGCAAATTAAGCTTGCTATGTGAAAACAACAACACACTATGCAATTTTGAAAACACCCAAGATTCTTTTCTTTTATACCAGGGGAAACTACTACATTATGGACACACACATATATATATTTTTCATTATTTCTCAGTGATAGAATTTGGGGACCAAAAAAGAGCTTTTAAGTTTCAACAAGCTTTCCCTGAAGGGAAATGACAGGGAAGTACTGTGGATATGAGGATCAAAGCTAGTCCCTGCCCACAAAGAGCTCAGTCTAGAAGGGAAAACAAGTACACAAATAATCTCAATAAGATATAAAAAGTACTGAGCTGTAGGTATTCATGCGGTGCCAATGCAATGCACTAGAGAAATGATCGAGTTCTACTCTGAGATTTAACAGGCAAAGAAACAGTACCCACGTATTAAAGTGATTTGTTCAGGGTTAGAAACTGGTAGCAGTGCCAGGATGCTAAGTGGTAAATATCAATATCTATGTGAAAATAGATAATCGGTTTATCTATAGATTCATATATGTGTCTGTATCAGTATCCATATCCATATCCATATCCATATCTACGTCTATATCTATATCCATATCTATACTATATCTATATCATTGACAACCCTATATCCATATCTATATCTGCATCTATTTTTACTCTTTCACTCAGTGAATTTTTATTAATCTCTTACTATAGACTAAATATTATAATGAGTTTACCTGAATCGTCATATTTTATCCTCACAAAACAAATTAGAAAACTAAGGTTTACAGAGATTCGGTAACTCACTCAAGGCCATACAACTAGTAAACACCAGAGCTGGTCTTTAAACACAGGTACTTGAATCCAGGTACTTGGAAGATCAACGGTTTTAGAAGGCAAGAAATTTAAAAGCGCTGGGAAGAAATGGGATTGTAAACAAGTACTGATCATTCAATCACACACACTTTCTGGCATATATGCAAATGTATAAATTGTTTATTTTCTCGTTAGTAAAATTGGGGTAATGCCTTCCTCCTAGGGTGAATGTGAGGATTCAGGAGATGATGTAAGTGAAGCTCCTAATAACTCTCTAATGGAAACTTGTATCTCCCTTACCCACCCAGCCCAGCTGGGAGGAAAGCTGGGTGAACTCTTGATCATCCATGCTCTCTCCAGACCGTGGTAAAACCTCTGCCTTTTCCAGGATCACAGCATCTGACTACACCCTCCTCCCCCAGAGTCTTTCTCTGTTCCCCAACTATTGCCACCAAGTGAAGGGCCTTTAAAGTTCTTTGTAGATGGCACATCCAACACTGGCTCTCAGGTCTTGTCTAATCACCTCCTCTATTCAATCACTTTTCCTGTCTCCCTACCAGACTTTCCTGACCCAACTAAAATCTCCTTTCCAACCAATCAACAGTGCCTCTTAGAAAAATAAACTATGTACAGATCTGGGGGCTTATTCCATCCTAATTCTCAGTTAGCATAATGACTATGAACTGCTCCACACTTAATAACCCCTGACTTATTCTTTCAGTTAACTATTCAGTGAATTTCTTTACTGAGGTACATCTTCTTGCCTGGCAGGTCAATAACATTTGCTTTGTTGCTTTCCTAAGACCTGGTGGTATTTGATTTGTTCTTTGTCAATGGGAAAACCCCAAGCCTAGATAAATTCAGCCACCCTCCTTTATTTGAGCCATGATCTAAGCAGCTGAAAAATGCTGAAGAGAAACATACCACAAATCCACGTACACATTTTTACTACTATACTATGTATAACCACCACTCCAAGGTGGTTCTTCACATTTCTCTGAAATCCTCCTGAATTCCTCTGGTGAGCTCTTTCACTCCCTTTGACACACAATTTTGAGATCCTTTCTTTTTTCAGTTTGTGACTTTAAATAGAGAAAATGGAACTCCATGCCTAATAAAGGCAATGCTCCTTCTGGGTAAGATTAGCACCTACACACACCCACACAGGGGATCTTGGCTCATGGAATGCTCACCTGTTTCTTGCTTCTTCGACCTTACCTCCATTTCTGAATCCTTCCCTTTAGTTTTCAAACATGTTCTACTGTCTCATGTACAAACAAAACAAAACAAACCTCCACGTCTACTTTAATTGGCAGCTCTTTACTTCGTCATTGCTCTGCTCCTTCCTTCTCCCATATCCTCTAGAATTTATTGTTACCAATGATTTCCACTCTTTCCTTCATCCTTCTCTAAGGCAACAAGGTATTGTCAAGAAAAATGAAAGGCAAGAAAAGAAAATCCAACTGAATCAAACATTTTTCTTTCCTCTTGCTTTCTAGGAAACTATGATTTTCTGTCTTGAAAGAGGGATCTCTACTCATTGCCTCCCGTTTCCCACCTCTCATTCATGCCTGAACTTGGCTTTTCTCCCTCCCCATACCTTATCAAAATTCCGTCTCCAGTTCTGTGAGAAACTTCCCAATGGCTCAATTGCCAAGTCAGTGGCCTGTCCTTAGTTCTCACCCAACTAGAACCCAGAAGTATTTGACTCTGTTGCCCAGTAACTACTACTTCTAAGAATTTTACACTGCCTTTAATTGCCACGACCCTCTCTACTTATTTTTTTCTGACTTTATTTATATTTTTCACTCATGCCTTAAAGTATAGCTCTTCTTCCAGATTCCATTGTAACAATTTTTTCTCTTCTAACTTTGACCTGTCTCTATGAAAGCAACTCTCTGATGAAAGCAACTCTCACAACTTCTAAGTCAAGATCTCCATTCCAGAACTTTCTTTCAATTTCTAGACCTAAATTTTCAGCTGTTAGGCATACCTATCATTGCATTCTCTGAAGGAAGTAAAGGGAAAAAGTGAGCCATGAGAACCTGTGCAGGAAAGGAAGTTGGGAATTCCAGACAGCAGGAAGAGGACAAAAGCCCTGAGCCTGAGATGGTAGATGACTTGCTCAGGAGGTGGTTAATGGAAAGCAGGTGGTAGATACATATATGGCCACATAGTCAGGTAAGGACTTTGCCTTTTACCTGGAAAGTTTTCAGATTTCTTTCTTTCTCTCTCTTTCTCTTTTCTTTCCTTTTATCCATTTTTCCCTCCTCTCCCCACCCCATTTTTGCTGTTTTTGTGTCCATTTGCTGGGCAATTCTCTGTGTTTGTTTCCTGCCCTCTCTTCTCATCCTTCTCCTCCTGTCTTCACTGGGATTTGATCCTGGGAACCTCTGATGTGGGAGAGAGGCACCCTACCACCTGTGCCACCTTAGTTACTGGTTTTTCAGCACATCTCATCTTGGCTTTCCTTTGTGTCACTCTCCTGTTACATCATCATCTTGCTGTGTGGCTCTGTGGGGCCTGATGGCGCACCCATGTGTGGGGCCTGGGGTCTCACCTGCTTGCGGGTCCTGATGGCGTACCCGCGCACGGGGCCTGGCGACCCGCATGCCTTCTATGTTTTTCTTTATTTTTACTGGGAGGTCCTGGGGATCGAACCCAGGTCCCTCCATATGGGAGATGGACGCCCAACCATCTGAGCCACATCTGCCCCAGATTTCATTTTTAATAGAACAATTTTGCTGCCAAGGGTAAAGCATGGAGAGCAGTTAAGAGGTGAAGCAATAACCCAGGCAAAAGTTTAAGGGTGACTTTTATCTACAGTTCATATGGGATTTTGTTTTTCAGCTTTTTCTTATGACTTACCATGAAGTTTCCACATTTAAAATAAAAGATAAGTATTATATTGCCTCTATTATTTACTATGAATTCCAGCTTAATTTTTTGTTCTAATTATCAGTCCTAATTAAAATGCTCCATTTTAACTAGCCTTAAACTCTGTTTCAGTGATTAACCTGTCCTGGACTTGGTTCATGTCTTGGACTTTAGTTTCTTTCAGCTTTAGGTGACAAGGATTCTGAACTTTGGGAATCAGGCTTGCAGCCTCCCTCATTTTCTGCCCACTATTGGACTCCATGTAATTCTGCATAGACTTCCTTTTATTTTCTTTTCAGAGTTTTTCTTCTCTGTCCATTTTTACTTCCATATAGAAGAAGGTAAGTTATAATGGCTAAACCTTTGCTGAGAATATACAAATCTCCCCTTTATATTAAAATATAAAATGTTTCCACTAGTCAGAAGAAAAGGGAAACAACCCTTCTTTCAAGAGTTTGCTGTCTCAGAGATTATCTGAACAACTTTTTACTACAGTAATATTTAATTTAACAGTAACTCTAGCAACAGCTTAACAATCTGCAGTTTTTAAAAACACATTAACTTTAAAGTAAAAGAATTCTTCAGAATCTGTCTTCTGCAAAAGGTTGTATCCTTTAACAGATTAGAATACTTTTGACAAAATTAAGGAATTTTGAACATGTGATCACACATATTTTAATTAGAATAAAGATGTAAAGAATTTTTACTGGTATTAGTCTTCATGGGAAATAATTTTTTTTGTTTGTTTGTTTGAAAATATTAAAGCAGGCACTCTCAATGGCGTATCAATTTCAAAGCATGCCTGCAAATTATTTAACACATCTCCCACTGGAAGGCAGGGCTATGTGCTCTCCACTTGAAACTGCTGGGCTGATCCAGTAGAATATAATGGAAATGATGCTGTGTGACTTATAAGGTTGGGTCAGAAAAGCTATGCAACTTCTGCTGAATTCTCTTGAGAAGCTTGTTCTGGGGTAAGCCAAGCACCATATAAGAAAGTCTAATTACCTTGAAACTGCCACACTGGAAACCCACATATAGACCAGCTGAGTTCCAGCTGACAAGAAGCATCCACTGCTGGGAGTGAGTTGAATTGGATAGATGACCCCAGTCTAGCCTTCAGATCATTGCAGCCCAGTCAACAATTGACCACAGCAGTAAGAGAAGCCCTGAGTGACAGCTGCTCAGGCAAGTCCTTCTTGATTTCCTACCCACAAAATTGTAAGTTAAATAAAATAGCTTTTTTTTTTTTTTACTTCCATATAGAAGGTAAGTTATAATGGTTAAATCTTTGCTGAGAATTTACAATTTCACTATGATATTCATCTAATAACCAGAATACATGGTATTAGAATCTTTACATACTTTAATGTCCTCTCTTCTTTGCCATTTGATCTAACTTATGGCATTACAAACCATATTAAAATTTCAAAAGAAGTGTACTTTCACAGATAGAAGTCATGTGTTAATATGAAGAGCTAACTTCATTTCCATTAAAATGTCCCAAGAGTCTTGTCTGTTAGCATTTTGGAGAACTGGGCACAACGGGAATAAGAATGAAAATTGGTTGACTGTTCCAATTCCTTCTATTAGATCTACTGATTTTTTTAAAAGATGATTTCTAATTCTATAATGGCGAAAGAGTCAAGGGCCTTTGTCTAACTTTGAGCATATTAATTACCCTCATTCTTAGTTTCACCAACTGAAGAATGTGAGTAATTTTAATCTGCCTTGATTGTGTCTTCTAGGAGAATAGGAATCTTCAAGAAATGAACTTTGAACAATTTTTTAATTTAAAAGAAATCATTTTCTATTAAAAAGACAGAAAACTGTAAATGTTGGAGAGGATATGGAGATATAGGAATGGTTATTCACTGTTAGTAGGAATGTAGAATGGTACAGCCACTGTGGAGGTCTGTTTGGCAGTTCCTAAGGAAGATGAATATAGACTTGTCATGTGACAATACCATTACTAGGTATATACACAGAAGAACTGAGAGCAGAGACACGGACAGACTTCTGTATACCGATGTTCATAGTGGTGTTATTCATTATTGCCAAAACTTGGAAGCAACCCAGGTGTCCCTCAACTGATGAATGGATTAAACAAATTGTGGTATATACCACACGATGGAATATTATGCAGCAATAAGAAGAAATGAAGTTGTGAAACATATGACAACATGGGTGAACCTGGAGGACATTATGTTGAGTGAAACAAGCCAGACACAAAAGGACAAATACTGTATGATTGTGCTCTTATAAACTAAATATACTAGGTAAACTCATGGAGTTAATAATTAGAATATAGGTCACCAGAAAATAGAAGGAGGGTGGAGAATGGAAAGCTGAGGACTAATCTGTGCAGAATTGTTAAAAAGGTTTGTAAGTCTTTGGAAATGAATAGAAATGGTTAAATCACATCATGGTGTTTGTAACTAGCAGAGCTATTGTATGGGTAGGACAGTGGTTGGAAAAGGAAAATACAAGGTCATGTATATTACCAGCAGGAAAGCTAAAAACTGTAACATGGAACTGTATAAGATAGTAAAACTTCATGTAAAACATGAATAAGGGTGATATTGCATATATAAGCCTGTTTTTACAAAATATAAATACAAATATACTAGAGAGAAGGAAGAAGAATAGCAGCTGTGTATGCCAGGCAAGGCATAGAGTGATGAGTTTTGTTTGTTTGTTTGTTTTTTGTTTACTATTACTGGAATCATGAAAGTGCTCTGGGAGTGATTGGGGTGATGAATGTACAAACATGTGATTACACTAAATACCATCCATTGATTATACTCTTTGTATGGATTTATGTTTTATTAATATGTATCAATAGAATTGGAAAAGTGTCTAAGAAAAGAAAAATATGAATGTACAAAATAAATTAGAGAGACGGAAATGAAATAGCAGCTATGTATTGTAGGGGAAGCTTAGAGAGATTGAGAGGTGAATATTAAGGGGTACAGTTATTTGTTTATCAGGGATTTTTTTTGTTTATTATTACTATTAATATTAGAATAATGAAAATACTCTAATGGTGATTGAGTTGAATGCACACCTATGTGATTATAGCAAGTATAGTTAACTGTACACATTGGATAGATTGTATGCTTTATTAATATGTCTCAATAAAACTGATTAAAATTTTTAAAAAGATGCAATAAAAACCCATTTTCTGAAAAAAAGAAATCATTTAAAAAATTAAAAAAATAGGAAAATCCAATCTTGTAAGTTAATAGTAATTTGCAAGTAAGGAGGGGGTACCTATAATATGGTTTGAAGCTGAGAAATATTCTAGGGGTCATGTAAATATATTTTCCTTTTATAAAAATGTACAAATCCTATCAAATGTATTACAGTGAGTTTTTCCATGGAATTCAAAGGAATAAAATGTACTCTTTTCTCTTAAATTTTTGATAACTTTTCATTTATTTTGAATGGGTCATACAATTTCTATCAGGAGATCCCGGTCAGCGAGAGAGTTTTCTTCATACTGGCTAGGACAGGGAACCTGAAATTGTCACGGAGAGATGACTCTGCATCCCAGAGACCCTTCAGGAGGTCTGTGAATTCAAAATTATTTTCATAATGATATTAAGATTTTATTTGCTGTTTTTCATCTTGTTCTCTCACAACTGTACAGTGGAGTTTCCTAGAGGTTGCATGGCTTGTGATATTGCAACAGAGTGAAAGAAGAAATATATATGACAACCCCGTTGTCTTATTAAATATGATATTAAAATATTTTCAAAAATGTAAAATATTACCACTCTTCTCACTAAATTTTTTATTTTGTAAAATATAGCTAGCTTTACATAATTATTAATAAAAATTTATGTTAATATGGAATGGGTTTATTATTCTAATCAATTAATAAATATTTTAAAAATCCCTGTAATTTCTAATATGATAAATATTGGTAAACAACCCATATAAACTAAAGCACTTTGAGATCCTCAATACCTTTTAAGAATATAAAGGGGGACTGAGAAGAAAATTTTTGAGAAATGTTTGGTTAGGAGTAAACAGCATTTACTGATAACTAATAACATGTAAAATGACAGTTAATTCCAGGCAATCTATAAAGCTTGCTTTTCTGAATCTGTCTTTTGTTTCAAATCTCAAAAATTCTAGTGAGAGTCAGAAAACAGTATGGCATTATTTGTGAGTGTGCTGGTAGATATGGGTAGACCAGAAAGTTCTTTGGAGTTCTTTGAATAGGAGACTCTGGGTAGTAAAAAAAAGTTCTGGGTGTATGTGTGTACAATTTTTGATTAGATGTGAGATTAATAGGAAAAACTATCTTACAAAATACTTTTAATTGAAGAATTAGATTAGCTTCTATTCCAATCTTTTCCCTCTTCTCTTTGCAGACAAGATAACAGAGTCATACTCTGACAGCAATTCATCATTATCATGTTTGCTTAGTAAAATAGGTAATATGAAAAGTGGTCAGATCCTTCCCTTTCCAAAGGATTGTTAACACTCACTCTCTTTAGCTTCTCCATTCGTAAACAATAAAATGAGAATTTCGAATCACATTTGATTAAGAAATCCTTAGGTTAGATTTTAACTAGGATAATAACGGTTAACCACCTTGACCAAACTGAACCTTCCACCAGGACTTGGTCTGATTATTTAGTTGTAAGGGAAAGTGCAATTTGTCTTAACAATCAAATTTTCAGCCAAAACAAAGTAAGTGTATCAAAAAGAAAAAACTCAAAACAAGTTAGGAAGAAGATTTCTTGAATAAAGTACAGCTCTTTCAGTGCTTGCTCATGATTTACTCTCTGAAAGTCAATCCATCAAAGTAAAATAAACACTTATTATTACCTGCTAATTATAGAGAACCCTGTGAGTATAGGAAAACTGTACAAAAGATAAAGAGACCACTTTGTCCTAATCTAATATTGCATTATACATATATACATGGTACTTTTAAGAGTTGAGACAAAATTACATTCCCCCTAAATTTACACATTCTTTTGACTCTCTGAGTCTTCTAAATGAATAAAACAGGTAATATTATTTAAATGTACTACTGAAGAGTAGGGACTATATGTCCTGTAGACTTTTAAGAAAATGTACCTATTTCTTTGTTCTTTCATTCATTCAACAACTATTTATTGACCTAGTACCATGTTCCTGCATTGGAAATAATGCACAAGAAAGTGACAATATCATGGAGTTTTTCTAATGGAGTAGATAAACTGATACTTAATATAATTTCGAGTACTTATAAATGCTAGGCAGAAAAATAAAACAAGAATATAGAGTGGATGAGATGTGGAAGGGGACATCTTTAAATAGAATGGTCATCAGGAGTCTCTGATAACTGACTGGCTAGACTTCAAAATGGCCACAAATTCTCTCTATCTCATTATGTATGTGCCTTTGAAATGTGATTTTTCTGTGTCTTCCCTCAAGAGATAGTCTATTTCTCCAACCTTTGAATCCAGGACAGGTCATGAGACTTGCTGTGGCCAGTCAGATATTAGAGAATGTGACATACGCTGAGACTTGAGAAGTGCCTGCATGCTGGATTTGTCCTCTCTTGCTACTACTTTCACTGGGTAAACAAGCTAGGACTAGCATGCTGGATGATGAGAGACCATGAGGAGTGAGGCCTCAGGCATTCCTATCAGCTGTGCTTGAGGTTTGTTAAAATATGTTTGAAGGGAAATGGATGTGGCTCAAGCGATTGGCCTCCCACCTACCATATAGGAGGTTCGATTCCTGGTGCTTCCTGGTGAAAGGCAAGCTGGCCTGTGTGGCGAGCTGGCCTGAGCAGAGAGCTGGCCAACTCAAAGAGTTGGTACAGCAAGATGATGCAACAAAAAGAGATACAGAGGAGAGACAGTAAGAGACATAGCAGACTAGAGAGCTGAGGTGGCACAAGAGATTGAGCAGCCTCTCTCCCACTCTGGAAGGCCCCAGGATCAGTTCCTGGTGCCGCCTAAAGAGAGGACGAGCAGACACAGAAGAACACACAGTGAATGGACAGAGAGCAGGCAGTGAGTGCAAAACAATGTGGGTGGGGGTAGGGGGTAAGAAATAAATAAATAAAAATAAACAAAATCTTTAAAGAAAACCTGCTTGAGGTTTGTTAAAATTCTTGGATCTTGGTTTATAGTTTTCATCACATTTTGAAAATTTTCAGTCATTATTTCACCAACTATTTATTTTGCTCTTTTTCCCTTCTGGGATACCAAATTACATTTAGGGTCACTTAAAAGGTCCCATAGCTTATTGGGTGTCTTTTCATTGATTTTATGGCCTTTATTCCCTTAAAGCTTCAGTTTGTATAATTTCTATTGCTATGTCTTTAAATTCATTGATTTTTTTTTTTCTTTTGTAATGTCTAAACTTCTGTTAAGCTTAGTTAGCTATTATTATTATTTTAAAATTAGCTATTGCATTTTTCAATTCTAGACCATTTGGTTATGTTTTGTATCTTCTGTGTTTTTTATCTTCTGTGTTTTGTATCTTGTGCTTGTTGTCTACTCAGTGTTTTTGCTTGGTGTTTTTTGCTCATTGTCTGCCCGATGTCTGTTTGTGTTTTCTTTACGAGGCACTGGGAAATTAAGCCAGGAACTCCCATGTGGGAAGCGGGCACTCGACTGCTTGAGCCACATCCTTTCCCTGATCATTTGGTTTTGCTTGTTGTCTGCTCATTATTTTGCCATTCTCTTGCTTGTTGATTTTCACTCCATTGTCTGTTCATTGCTTTTTTTTGCTCGTTGTCTACTCGTTTTTGCTCAATGTCTGCTAGTTTTCTGCTCATTGTTTGTTTGTCTTCTTTATGAGGTAGTAAGAACTGAACCCAGGTCTCCCATGTAGGAGGCAGGTGCTCAACTGCTTGAGCCACATCCACTTCCCTATTTTTGGATCTTTTTTATTGACTAATTTTTCTTCTGGCAATTGATTATATTTTCTTCTTTCTTTGCACATTTAGTAATTTTTGACCGGATGTTTGACATTTTGAATATTACATATTTGTCTTCTTGTAAAGAGTGCCTTAGCAGGCAGTTGCTACTTTGGGGGCCCTTGATCTTTCTGAGGTTCATTTTTTAAGCTTTGTTAAGGTGAGTCTGCAGTAGCCTTTACTTCAGGGCTACTTTAGTCTTACTACAAAGAAGTAATTATTCGGGTCTCTACTGAATTCTCTATGTGTTCAGCAAGGTCTCTCTAGTCTAGCTGGTTGGAATTAAAACAATTTCTAGCCTTCTGAGAGCTCTAAGAATTGTTCAGTTTATAGTCTCTGTTGTTATTCTTTCTCTGTCCTATTTGGTGAAACTTCTGTTCTCTGCTTGGATTCCCCTTTCTTATGCTGTAGTTCAGAAATTGCCTCTCAACACAAATGTGGAGGTGATCATGGAGTTTGCCTCATTTGTTTCCCTTCTATAAAGGCTTAGAATCTTGTGCTGCCTGTTGTTCAATGTCTAAACACAGTTGTTTTATATATTTTGCCCAATTTTCTAGTTGTTTATTGTGGGAGGCCAAGTCTGATACCAATTTTCCCATGATGGATGGAAATGGAAACCCAGCAATTTAACTATTATTTATTTGTTTGTGTGTTTGTTTGAGAAAGGAAGATTCCATAGAAATCTTATATGGCATTGGGAATGATCCAATTGAAACAAAAGTGATATTTAGAAGCAAATCCTTGAAAAACGAGAATGGATGGAAATCAGTGTATGAGTAGTCCATTGACCTTAATAAGGAGAATGGATACTTTATTTACTGCCTCAGAATTAAAGCAACATGCTAATAAAATAAAAATAATTAAATAAAAATAGTACATAATAGGAAGTATTTCATTATTCTTTGATCAATGATTCAAGGAAAAAAGAACAGCAAATAACATCAAGTCTTTGCTCTTTATCTTTGGTCAAAATAGAGTCAATTTTCCCCCAAATTACAAGTCTTTATATAGTTAATCTTTCTGTTCCACTTTGTAGATATTTTCTTTTGAAGATCTCTATATCCAGAAGGACCAAATAAAAGATTTTTTAAAAAACTGCATGTGAATGACTTGTTACAGATGAATTCTGGGTTGGGTTTTGGTGCTGGTCAACTGGTTACTTTTTAAAATAATTCAAAATTAAAAAAAAATTTTTTTTAAATCCTTTTAAAAAACCAAAGCATTTGCATTCTACTCTTTCTAGTTAGCAAAACCAATGCAATCTTGTGCATAAAATGGGGATAATACAATAGGTTGAATGTAAGGATTAAAATAAAACATAGTTAATGTCTCAACAATAGTTGTCATTCAAATATCGACTTCCTTCTTTTCTCCTCCCTAGGTGGTAGAAACCCTGGCTCATAGAGTTCTATCTTGAATTTAGAAATTGTACATTCTCTGGACAGATGAACTGACTAGGAAGGCAATAGATGTCATCCACCAAAGAAGTATAATGAATTTAGTTCTTTTATTCTCAATACTTTTACTAGAATTATTCTTAGACCTCTTTCCCAAACTGAAGTTTCCTTACCTTTCCTGCTTTTCATCTCTTTTTGTTCATTCATGGATCCCCTGGGTTTAGAACAGTGCCAGGCACATAGTAGGTACTTGGTAAGTGTTTGTTGAATTGGGAAAGAATGCCCAACATTAGTACCTATTAACTCCTCCAAGGAGTCTAGCATTCCATGGAACAAATTTTGGGAATTATTGTCATGGAGTATGACTTGGTTTAGCTACACCACCCTGATTCTTTTCCTATATGTTGAGGTCTTCTCTAGCACAATGGAGGGAAGCATAATTCATGTAGCTAAACCCTTCAGAGTCTCAATCTGTGTAGGATTTATGTGCCAGTAATATTGAGAGGATTAAATCTTCCCATGCTTCATGAATCCTTGGTGACAGGGACCTGTGTTTCTGGTTATCAAAGCCCTGGTTGCTGCTCTCACACTGGTGCCAATGGATCCAGATGAACAAGCTGTGCATGGCTGCTCCTGTACCCATGTCAGCTGCAGGACGCCCCTCCTAGGTGACAGCCGTGTCATTTTGGTATTGCACGCTCTTTTACACCTGATCACACTTGCAGAAGGGAGAGCCAAAGGCACCTCTGGGTTTCAAGGCTGGAGGAAGTGGCAAGGAATGGCTGCCAAATGGACATCTTGATAGGCAGAGAGGGCCCTAAGACCTGCTGTGTGAGCACTGGGAGGATATCTAGAGCTGGGCATCATGTCCAAGTCCATGCTTAGCAATTGTCACAATTGGATCCATTGCATAAATGGTAGCTGCTCAAGGGCCAGGGACTAGGCAGGTGGACCTAGCACTTGACTGTGACCCAAAGCTGCAGTTTCCTAGCAGATGAAGACTGCCTTTGACGTGTTGGGGATGTGAATGTGCTCATCCATGTTTGACAGGTGGGCTCTGTCCCTGCTTTTCCTCACCTTGAATGCACTTGCTACTCACTCATGTATGAGGAAATCCTCATTTAACAGGGCCAAAATCATAATGAGCAAAAAAGTCCTTCTATTCTTCTTGTCCCCCAAAAGCCCTAAGACCTAAAGCAGCAGATCAAGGTAATAAGTGGGGGGTGGTGTCAGGAAGGGGATGAAGAGGCAAGTGGTGACTTGGGGGAGGAAATCTGCATTCAGAGGCTTTAAAAGTTATATATGAGTGGGGAAAGGAGCACTTGAGGGAAAGTTGGGGGGGATGTGAAAAATGGAGAAGGAGCTATCAAATTTGCCATGTTGGGGACAGGAAGAGAGAAATGAGGAAAGAGGGATTTTGGGAAATGTGGTTTATGAGTGAAACAAGTCATTTAATGTTTTTTTTTGGGGGGGAGGAATGTAAGTAAAAACTGGAATCCTTTTTGCCAGTAATTATTTGTGGTTCCTAGACTATGTTCCTTTGAATAGATTACTGCACTGAGAACAGACCACGTGGACCCTGGGGTTATTTAGGCTATGCTTGAAAAGCATCCATTTCTTTCTTTTCTTTTTTTTAAAATTAATTATTTTTATTTTTAAAGAAGCTATAGATTACATAAACGTTACATAAAAATATAAAGGATTCCCATATTCCCACTCCCTCCCCCTCCCACACTTTCCCACATCAACAACAACTCTCATTAGTGTGGTACATTTGTTTCAATTGATGAACACATATTGAAGCATTGCTACTAACCATGGATTGCAGTTTACAGTACAGTTTACACTCTGTCCTGCACAATTTTATAGGTTATGACAAAATATACAATGTCTTGTATCTGTCACTGCAATGTTATGCAGGACAGCTCCAATGTCCCAAAAATGCCTCCATGATACACCTATTCTTCCCTCTCCCATCCCTCAAAACCTCTGGTGGCCAGTGCCTTTATATCAATGATACAAGTTCTTCAATTGCTGGAATAATAATAAGTCTACTTTAGTTCATTGTTCATTCCCCAATCTTGAGGATTTGGGGATGGTAATGCCCACTCTGCCTCTAATTGAGAGGGAGCTTAGAGCCCATGGGACAGATGAATGGAGCTACCTTGCTTGCAGTTTCTGACTCTCTGTTCCTTGGGATAGGAGCATCCATTTCTTACCTATGGCCTTTCAGCTGACTGGTACCTGTACACCCATTTCTAGAGTAAATGGCCATTCAGGAAAAGCCATCTGCAGGTTTAGCCCACCTTGTTATTAGTCACACTGTGTACATAACATGACTCCTGGTTCTGCTTTGCTTTGCAGCATCTCGCAGCCTGGGGTTGACTACACCTGTGACAAGTACACTGCCTTAGGCTGTGCCAGCTCTAGACAAAACTGAAACAGGCTCAGCCTCTTTTCTAACTTCCTGATTCCAGGTTCTGGTGCACAGACTCTGAAGCACAGAGTCCTGCTAAGTGTTCCCTAGACATTCATATCCAGGCAAGCAGAGTTTGGCATTTTGCCTTCACCTGGAGAATGTGCGTTTTAATGGCCTGTTGAGTGAGGGTTGATGCTTAAATGGAAAACATTCCCAAATGGTGGCATTATAGAAACCACACAAAAGAGGTATTTTGAGGGGTAAAAAACTTGCCTCCCCTGTACTCTTTCATAAATAGCACAGCCCTTGCCTTTTGCATATGCCTAAGCTTTTTGAACATTCTTTTGAACATTCATTTGTCACATCTTATCAGCCCTTTCTAAGGGCCGCCCAATTTCCTATGAAATCACCTCTCCTGTGCTGTGGGTAATT
This sequence comes from Tolypeutes matacus, assembly GCA_026826555.1. NCBI lineage: Eukaryota > Metazoa > Chordata > Mammalia > Cingulata > Chlamyphoridae > Tolypeutes > Tolypeutes matacus. The sequence goes on from JAKSZT010054552.1 coordinate 4,113,407, forward strand.
TAGTGCAACGTTACATTCTGGCATCTGCCCCTCATTGAGGAGAACAGAGAGGCCAAACTGTGGCTCTCATGATCTCCCCACAGCCAAGAGGAAGATGTGTGTTCTGAGTCCGACACAAGGGGCTTCAGGGCTAGACTTTGACCCTTGGGCAAGCGGTGGCCAAAGACGTGGAATACCTTCTTCCCAGCTAGCAAGCTTTCCCTGCCACTTGTGCCTACCACGAAACCATTCCGGTTTCATAGTTCAGTTTCCTAAACCTCCAGAACTGCTCTTGTTTCTGCTCACTTCCAAAAGTGGTTCTGTAGCCTTCTGGGGATTCTCCAAATGCCCCAAATTCTCCAGTAAATACCCTTCTTGCTTACAGTAGCCTGAGAGCTAAGCCAGCCCATGCTACTACTGTAACCGAGAAACTTGGAAAAGACAAAGTTAAAATAACTATTAAGAGTTGCATCATGTGCACACAAACTCTCTGTGCCCAAGTGAAACTGAACTGTTAATCCTTTGTTCTACAAAGGATACATAAAAATAAATGGTTTCTCTTATCCTGCTTCTAAAGCCATCTTTTGAAAACGGAAAACCTGGAGCAGGGCATCTCATCTCAGGCCATAGTCTTTCTATGTGTGTGTGTGGGGGGGGGGGGGGGAGGGGTGGGTTATGAAAACTTTTTTTCAATTTTGGGATAATTGCAGCTTCACATGCAGTTGCAAAAAATAATGCAGAGAGAGGCTGTGTCCCCTTTACCCATTCTTCCCCTCTACGGTAACATCTTGTGATCTTGCAACACTGTTATAGTACACTAACACAACCAGGATATTGACACTGATAGAATCTGTGGATCTTATTCAGATTTCCCATCTGATAGGCACTGTGTATGTGTGCATGTGTGTGTGTACTTCCATGCAATTTTATCACGTGAAGGTCTGTGATTTCATAACCACATTCATGATGAAGAACTGTTTCACCACCACAAGGACACTCCATGTTGTCCTTTTATAATCACATCCACCTCTGCTACCCTCCCTCCTGTTGTCTGTAACCCTGGCAACCACTATTCTGATATCATTTAATAACTCCCCTTACCACTTAAAGTAGCCAATGTTTTCTTTTCTTTTTTTTTTTTAAGGGATAGATACGTATGTATATGATATGCATATGTATGGTTTAAATATAGATAGATAAGTTTTTAAGTCATATATATCACACACATACAGAAATAACAGAAACATGTCTATGCATATATATTTATAGGACATTATTGGGACAACTGGAGAAGCATGAATGCTATAGACTGCATATATTCCTGTATCATGTTAATTTCTTGACTTTGACCATTCTATTGTGGGTTTTATAAGTGCATATCCTTGTTTTTAGGAAATACACATGGTAAAATTTAGGAATAAAAGGGTATCAGGGGGCGGATGTGGCTCAAATGGTTGGGCATCATCTCCCATATGGAGGGACCTAGGTTTGATCCCTGGGCCCTCCCGGTAAAAACAAAGAAAAATATAGAAGGCATGTGTGTCACCACACCCCGCAAGTGGGTGTACCACCAGGCCCTGCGAGCAGGTGAGCCCTCCAGGTCCCAGACATGGGTGTGCTGCCAGGCCCTGCCGAGACACGCAGCAAGATGATGATGTAACAGGAGAGTGACACAAGGGAGAGCCAAAACAAGATGTGCCGAAAAACCAGGAACTAAGGTGGCGCAGGCAGGAGGATGCCTCTCTCCCACATCGGAGGTTCCCAGGATCGAATCCCAGTGAAGATAGGAGGAGAAGGATGAGAAGAGAGGGCAGGAAACAGACACAGAGACTGCCCAGAGAATGGACACAAAAACAGCCAAAACTGGGGTGGGGAGTGGGTAAAAATGGATAAAAATAAATAAATAAATAAATAATCTTAAAAAAAAAAAAAGTGTATCAGATCTATAATTTATTATGTTCAGGGAAATTATATATGGAAAGCATGATAAAGCAAAGGTGGCAATATATAAAGAAATAGGAAATCTGGGAGATGGCTATATGGTATTCCTTGTACTATCCTCGTACTTTTTCTGCAAGTTTGAAATTATTTTTAAAAAATGAGCTAAAGCAGATTTTGTCATTTGCAATTGTGAACCCAATTAATGCACAATAATAATGGGGGAGTCAAGGATGGAGGGAGATTTCTCCCCTTCACTCCCCAGACCTGGACCCTTAAACATGGGACTCCGATCCCTTATCAGACTCCTCTCACAGCCCCTTGCTCTAACCACTGTTTTCTAGATGGCTGATGAAACTCGACAGAGACAGAGGAAATGGCTTTTTCAATTTACTTGATTGATAGAGGTGGGAATAGGAATCTTCTCTTTTGATGTCCCTTCTCCATGTCTCCCAATGGCCTGGGAAAATGATCCAGGCTAAAATCCAAGCAAACAACTTGTTCAAGCAAGATCAGCAAAGTCTCACATAACTACCAGAACTTTCCAGGGAGAGAAAATAGAACCCTTGCCTCAACTAGCCTTCTGTTATCGGTGGCTCTGAACTGCTTTAATTAAAGCCTCCTGCTTTAACACTGTTCACAAACTTAAGCCAAATTTTAATTTCCCATGAAGCATCTTCTTGGGAAAAAACAAAACAAAACAGCATTCCTGATCTTTAGCACTTTCAAAGTTTCACATATCATACTTTAAAGAGTGTGGCACATAAAATGATTCTACCTCTAGGCACTGTTTCTACTTTTAAAGCCATCAGTACAGAGAAGGGAAAGATGCCAGCATGAATATTAGATATCCAAAATGTTTTTATTCCCTAACTCAAGAACATTCACACTTACTTAGGACAACACTATTTTTGTTGCAATAAAGAGGTACTGAACATCTCAAATAGAAAAGCTTTTTTTTTTTGCCTAAAAGGTACTTGTTTAAAAGGGCAATTTCATATGGAAAAGGAAATAAAATTTCCTCCAAAAGATTTAATCTGGAACGATATGCACAAGACAGCAGGAAATGGTAATCTCCAATCATCTGATGGACTTGTATTCTTTGAGGATAAGAGAAAGGAGAGAGAGAGATAGAGAGAGAGGTAAAGAAAAAGCTATATATGTGCTGTGATATTCACTTATATGTATAAAATTAAATGCTTGTAATATTTACTTGAGAGCAGTCATTTTAATATAGTCACTATTGCTCTAAGCATTTTAAATATTGAATCTTCAAAGTCATAGATAATGCTATAAAATCTCCTTCCCCATTAGAATCCCTGGAGAGTTTAAGCCTAGCACCATGCCTAAGCTTCATCTCAGGCCAAATGAATCAGAATCTCTGGGAGTGGGACCTAGGCGATGCTGTTGAAAAATGAGTGTGGAAAGTCACTGCTTTAATTTTTATATTCTGCTTTATATAAGAAACATGTTCCTGAAAGAGGAAATCTTTTAAAATTCACTAGGACTTCCACATACCACTAAGAACTGTGTGGGAGAGAGTGTTGTCTACGGGGTGAACTGTGGTCTATGGTTAGTGGCAAGGCCCCAGGATGTGTAAGTCCATTGAGGGTGGTGGGCCACACTTGTGGGAGATGTTTGTGTGGGATGTGGTGGGAGGTGTGGGAGGTGGGCAACATGGGAATCCCAGTGGGTTCCATGTAATATTTTGGGTATCTAAGCACCTCTTAAAATATATTTATATATATACATAAATAACATTTTTGTAAGCAAATGCACATGTATGCATATACATTTATATATCATTTTGCAAATGTTGGTATGTATTGTGAAAATTTTGATTTTTACCCACAATAAAAAAAAAAAAAAAAATTCACTAGGACTTGCCATTGAAAGCCATTTTGTAATGATTCTGTTTTAGGTGAGAAAGTCATCCCCACATTAAGATTTGTGATTCTGAATTTGTATACATTTTAGAAATTGTATTTGCTTCCAATCATATGAATATTTACAGACAGAGGTGCTTGCTGTAGAACGGATGTGCATTTCTTTGTACACATGCACCACAGTAGATATGTTCATAGAAGATTTTCTCATTTGAACCTCTAAAGCAAGTAGGTCAGATGGTATCATCACTGTTTTGTAGACAGATGAGGAAATGGGGAGAACCGTAATGATGTTTCAAAATTATCTTTGTGGCAGAGGCAGAACTAGAATATAAGATTCTATGGACACACAGCAAATGGACACAGAGAGCAGACAGCGATCCCAAACAAGGGGGGCAGGGGAGAGAGTAAATAAAACAAATCTTAAAAAAGCCAAAAAAAAAAAAAAAAAAAAAGATTCTATGAATCTTTTTTTCACCCTCCATTATTGATTACACACACACTTGCATTTACACACACATATCTATCTCCTGCAAAAAATAAAAATACTAAGATATGGCTTAATTTTTTTTTTTTTTTTTGACTACCCTCTTGAAGGCTAACAATGGACTTAGCCATTGAAATTGTGTATCAAGTATGTAGGTAATAAAGAAATCACATCATATATACCTTTCTTAACTTATGCGAGCAGGTAAAGAGAAATTGCAAGAAGGAATTACAAACCTGCCATCACTCAAAAGTGACCAAATCTTTGATGCAATTGTGTAGAGAAAGCCCTGGGGACACCTCAGAGACAAAAAAACAAAACAAAACAAAAAAAACACAAAAAATCCTGTGCCCCACTTCCTCCTTGAATTCCCTCTACAGTTTCCTCTTTTGAAATTTGAAACTTCCACCAAGGCAGCTGATGCAGATAGGCAAGCAAGCCCCTAGCTCATTACGTTTGCCCCAATACAAAATAAAGCCCACTTGCCCGGAACCCACCCCTATAAGATAGACAAACTCTTGGCCAATCAACAGGAGTCAAGCCAACTTCCTTTTTATGTCTATAAAAATCGTTTGCTATCTCTAGAACTCCAAAGCTACTTCCGTTCTGGCTTCCTTTGCCGCAGCAAAATGTTGGCACCCTGAATAAAAAGCCAGAGTTTACAAACTGGGTTCCAGTTTGACTTTCCAGGAGTCTGGAGACCCCAGTGAGATATAGACGGTGCCCTCTAGGGCTGCGGGCTCCAGCCACGGGCCAGGTGAGGCACCCACGACAGATTCTTTGGTGTCTGCTGTGTCTGCCAATATCCCGCATCTTCCAGGTAACTCCTTCCTATATCTGAACTCCGCAATTTGTGTCAAGTCCAATTGCCTTTTAATTGGGACTTGGGTTTAGGTACTTTTGATCTGGGTTTGGTTTCTGTTCTGCCATTTTCTTTCATTTCATTTCTCCCGCCAGCTCTCTAATTTTCTGTCTCTTTTGGAGACATAGACCTTGGGAATCCACGAGGCCTGATAAACCTACTCCCAAGCTGGGTCACATGGCGAGTGGTTTGCTCGTCCTTCTCTCTTGTGTCATGACTTTTCTTTTCTACACATTACGCTGCCTGGGTTCAGTCTGGAACTTCCACTCACCTGGGGATCCTGCTGAGGTCAGAGCAGTAGCCGAGTGACTGAGCCAAAAGACTCTGGACCCAGGGGACATTTCGCCTGACCACAGAATAATGGCATCTTCTGCTCTAAATCTCCCTCTCTTCCTCTTGTGAAAACTCCTGCTTCTTATCTATACTCACACTATGGACCTGTGAATTTCTGTTCCTAGTGGAGCTGATGAGGGGTGTTTTGTCTTTGAGTGGCCACTTTGCGAACTTTATAAGAACAAAATCCTGTACTTGAGAGGTGCCTTAAAAAATAAAAAGGGGGAGAGGAACAAGATTGGCACTTGGAGGCTGCTAGAGGACAATCTACCTCCACAATAGCATCACTTAAATACTCAATAGAAAAAGAAAAGCTCAAAACTTTGGTTTGGAACAAACTCCAAACCAAACCTATTGCTTCCCCACCTTCTTGTACCCCGCCCTACCCCCATAGTTTCCCTAACAGGTTCTTCTTGACCCTATGAAGGAAAACGATCTAGTCCAGGCTCCTTTTAAGGTGAAGCCTTCCATGGAAACTGGCTGCCCACTAGAGTAGAATTTAAACCTAGGATTCGAACTGGATTAAGAGCTATAATTAAAGATTTCCCCAAATAAGACCAGCAAATATTCATAGAATAATTTAGAATTCTTTTGGGTGCATATGATTCAGCTTTGTACATATATTGGTCAGAACCTCAGATGCCAAATCCTGGATGGCAAAAGTGACCTACACGATTTCCATTTCAATAAATCTGAGAGTCAAATAGGCCTGAGAAATAGGGTAAATTTCTGTAAGATTACACATTGTGGCAAAGAAAATCTTAAACTTCTCCTCCACAAATTACAGTGGGAAAGCTTTAGACCTCACATTAAATAAAGAACCTCAAGTTGTCCCATCTGCCAAGAACAAAAATTCTGATAAAAATATAATAGTGGAGCAAAGGAGAGAAAGCCAGCATTTTAATATAAACTAGATGTCAGCTTGAAGACAGTTTCCAAGATCTTTTTGGGAACTTCAGTATGTAAGCTTTGCTGCATGCTTTTCCCCCTTCCCCCCGCCCCCCCAAGGGGGGGGGGGGGGGGGGGGGGGAGAAGCAGGCATAAAATACAGGATTCCCATTTAACACCCTATTTTTAACAACTTACCTTGGTGTGGAACATTTGTTAGAATTGATGAAAGCACATTTGGAGGCTTTTTTTTTTTTTTAAGGAAAAAGAATAGTTATGCCCTAAAGTAAATTGGTTTTGTAGAATGAGAAACAAAAAATCTAGGACAAAACCTAAATGGATGTAGAAAGTTGTAGAAGGTTAGTGGAAATGAATTTTATTTGTCATGGTCAATGCTGATTAAGATTTATAAGTTTATTTAAATTATTTTAAGAGCTTTCATGTAAATATTTATGCAAAACTACAATTTGTATTTCTCTTTGTTAAAATGATGAAATTTTCTTGCATTATTGGTCTGCTCTTAGTGTGAAGTTATAAAAGGTTTTTCTTAACTTTCTGAATAATCTGCTTAGAAGGCAAAGGTTCTATGTCACATCAGAATAATATCATCATTGATATTTATATTGACCTTATCATCCTTTATTGTTTATGAGAACAAGTCTTCTCCTTTTAAAGGAACTAAATTTTGTTTCCTTTTGGTTTTTTTTTACAATAATGTTTGATCCTATATTAACTTTTAAAAAAATATTTATTTTATTTATCTTTCCCCACCCCCTTGTTGTTTGCACTTGCTGTGTCTGTTCATCATCTTTGTTTCTTTTGAAGTCACTGGGAACCAAACCCGGGACCTCCGATGTGGGAGGGAGGCGTCTAATCGCTTAGTTCCTTGTTTTGTTGTGTCTCTCATGTTTTTCCTCTTGTGTCTCTTGTTGCATCATCTTGTTGTGTCAGCTTGCCGCACCTGCCTGTCATGCCAGCTTGCTGTCTTCTTTAGGAGGCAAGGGAACTGAACCCCAGACCTCCCACGTGGTAGGCAGGAGCCCAATTGCTTGAGCCACATCCACTTCCCTCTTATATTAACTTTCTAAAATCCTTTATTGTCATGTTGATTTAGTAGGTAACCAACTATGGCCCCATTAAGCCAAGTGTTCAAATCTCCTGACAATTTTTGACATTTTGCCATCTCAAAATCAAACTCTGATTTAAGTCTTTTTAAATTTCATACTGTCTTTGGGATTTTCTAGAGGGCCCCTGGAAAATCACAAAGGATTTGTTCTCTTACCTTATAAAAAGAGAGGTGCTAGGAATAGTTAGATTCATTTTACATGCTATGAGTTGCATGGCAAGTGCTGTCAAATTAAAAGGGATTTTCTAACCTGTTGGTTAAATTTGTATGTGTAAAATGTCGTTCATATAAATATTTACAGCAGGATTTCTTAACAAGGGGCCTGTGCGGTTGAATTCAAATAATAAAAAACAACAACAACATTATTCTCGTGGGGATGTGTTTGTATGGGTGTGGTATATTTATTAAATAATACACAGTATAGTGTGGATGTAGTTAAGGGGTCCGTGGTTTTCACCTGACTGGCAAAGAGGTCTGTGGAACAAAAAAAGTTAAGAACCCCTGATTTAGAGATTATATAAAATTCCTAGAGCTTTTACAGTGTTCTCACTATCCAGATTTCCTGATACTTATCTGCATGATCTTAGATGACAATATAATGTTATTGGTCATCATTTTAATTATTCTTAAAAAAAAAATGCTACATCCACAAAAGCCACAAAATTTCCTTTTCAGTTGCATTGTTTTACTCTGATACTTCTCTGATAGTGCTTACAATCAGGTAGAGGTCAGAGCTTCATCTTCAGCCAAAAAAAAAAAAAAAAAAAAAAGAGAAAAAGAGACTTTAAATGAGAAACAAGGTGGGTATATAAATCATGTTCCACCTGTCAACTAACATAACGCTGGCAAAACTGTAAGGTGGGACAGGGTCAAATACTTTGACCAACTTGATCCTTTTGGGCATCTTCAAACGGACTTTATACAGCTACTACCTTCTATGGGATATGAATATGTCCTGGTTATTTTATTTCTATTTTCTGAACGGATGGAGGCTTTTCTTTGTCGCAGATTACTGCCTTCACAGTAGCTAAAATACTATTAGACTTTGTTTTCCCCATGTGGGGAATTCCTGCTATTCTATCAAGCAATAGAGATTCCCAATTTACTGAACTGTAATCCAGGAAAATTGCAAGGTCTTATCCATCAACCAAAATTTTCCCACTCTCCCTACCATCCTCAATTGTCAGGAAAGGTAGAAAGAATAAATGGTGTCTTAAAACTTAAGTTAGCTAAAATTATCTGAATCCTTCTCTCTAGGCCTAGGCTTCTTCCCTTAATGTTGAGGGCCATACGTTCTAGCCCATTGGGAAAACACTGGTTAACCCCCAGTGAAATCATAATGGGAAAGTCCATGAAGTTTATTTTTTTCTCCCACTTTATGGGACTCTACCCTATCACAATGTGAAAATGCTAATTATTGTAAGGCACTAATCGCATATATCCAGTTCTACCATTCACAGATCTAGGTTGCTTTTCTTGAGATTCCTGTACTGCAGACTCTACACGACTTACAACCTGGAGACTTGATGTACTGGAAGACATCGACAAAAGACTGCCTTAGGATTTAGATGGAAAGGACCTTATCAAGTCTTATTGACCACCACTGAGGCAGTAAATATTTCTACAGGGAATTGACCCCTGGTTCCACCTGTCACAACTAAACATGCTCCAAGCCCTTTGAGAAGTTACTCCCATTTTGGATTCCAAGCTAAAATTGACACAAGGATTCTGGAAGCAGATGACATCTAATGTAGATAGCTTCTGCCCAAGATGTCAAAATAAGTAGATGATGCTAAAAATCACAGATCAAGACATGCCTGAATTTCCTTATCTTATCCTCTGTCTCTTGCTTTTCACTGTCTATCTAAATGTACTCTTATTCATTCTATACCTCTTACAATGCCCAATCTCCACCCTCAATAATACCATTTCACCATGATTCTCTTTTATCTCCTCTTTATCCTATTTCTTCCCTATGAACACCTTTCTTGAACGAAATACATTTGTCCTTCTAACACACCATATAACAAATGAAACCAAACAGAGTCACTACTGGATCTGTGCCCATCCCTCATTTATTCCCCAAATAGGTAGTCCTCTAATAACCAAACCCTTTACACTTGTGGACTTGGCCCTGACAAGATAGATCTCCTTTTTTGGAATGATCCTGGGCTAAGCCTTACAAATTCTTGAAATTGGGATTACTATAGGGCCTCTCTAACTCAAGGAATGTGGTGTTTTTACTAGAAACCAGTAGAAAGAGATTGCATAGTAATTGTTCAGTTTCTATATGGCAAGACTCCTTTTACTTTCGTGAGCCAGGAGCACATTGTAGGGGCCAGATCACCTTTAGAGACACCATTTTTCTCCAAGATTTTAATAACAGAAGAACTTATTTCACTTAAGGTACAGATTTCAGGAGGCTGAAAGGTCAGGCAAAGGAAGTTTCTTGGTAAATGGGACTAATAATTCTGAAGATGATGACGGTTATGATTCTCCTTTTGGAGGTAACATCCAATTAGCCTTCTGTGCCAATAACCCATTTCTTAAAGGCAATACATACCCTTATTAGGCTCTTTAATGACATTATTTTGTATATGGACACAAGACAAATAAAGTACTACCCATAAATTGGGTTATTTCCTCTCATATAGCTTATGCTGGTTCCCAAATGGCTATTTATGATAAGCTTTCAAAAGGGAAAATTAGAAACATGAAGGCTCTTATGACCTCTTGCCGTATTTTAGAAACTTGTGAAGAGACTATTGCCAGACTAGAGACAGCTCTAAATGGGTCATGGAAAACCCATTAATCCAGGCTAAACTCATGGGGTGTTCTGTTCTTGGTATTGTTCCCATTGTCATTGACACAGCTATCACCTATGTTGGAAGATATATGATAATATTACAGATGGTACTAGAAAAGGTAGCTTTAGAGTTAAAGAAATTTATCTCCCACCTAGGGCAGACCATCCACTCACTAGGTGATGAAGTTTTAGAACTTTGCAAAACGACTCTACAAAATTGATTAGCATTAGACTATATTTCTGGCTTCCCAGGGAGGTGTGTGTACACTAGTGGGGATCCAAGGCTGGGTATTTTAAATAACAGTCAAAGGGAAGTTGACCAAGGCGTAGTGGCAGCAAAACTCCATGCTAGAGAAGCAGCCAAATCAGCTTACGTATTTCCTGAATCTGATTGGTCGAGGTCTCCTATTGGTTGGCTTCGAGAGTCATGGGGACCTTGGCTCAGAAATGTCCTAATAGGGGCATCTATTAATCATATTCATGATATCCTTCATTCATTGTCTGATCACTCTACTCTTAAATGCTACTTTGCAGCCACTAACTCAACAAGAGATACAACTGAGGATACAAAACCAACATGGATGGGAGGATGAAAATATTGAACTTCAGCTAACCCATGAAATCGGTAATGAAACATGAGAAACTTTTAATGGGGAATGAGGGATTAGCAACATATTTGGTTAAGCCCTTGTAAGTGAGAGAATGACCTCCAAGGGGAGGAAATTGATAAAACTGTATTTAGAAAACCCTGGGGACCCCTCAGCCAAAAAATCCATGCCCTACTTCCTCATTGAATTCCCTCTTGAGTCTCCTCTTGATATCTTTTGAAATTTGGAACCCCCCCCTTCCCCCAAGGCAACTGTGGTAGTTTGGAGCTGTATGTACTCCAGAAAATCATGTTCTTAAACTTAATCCATTCCTGTAGATATGAACCTATTGTAAGTAGGAGTTTTAGATGAGGTTACTTCAATTAAGGAGTGGCCCAACTGAATCAGGATGGGTCTAAATCCCATTACTGGAGTCCTTTAGAAGTGGAATGAAGTTCAGACACATAGAGAAAAAGCTACAGGAAGCAAGAAGGTGACCATCATTGGAACCTGGAAGAGAAGGCAGAGGCCAGGAGAGGACAAAGGAGCCAGCCCCAGAATGCCACAGTCTTCAGGGAGAAAGCATCTCCTTGATGATACCTTGGTTTAGGCTTTCTCTTAGCCTCAAAGCTATGAGCTAATAAATTTCCATTGTTTAAGCCAATCCATTGCATGGTACTTGCATGAGCAGCCAGGGAAGCTAAAACAACCACTGACCCAGACAGCCATCAGCCCCTAGTTCATGTGTTTGACCCAATAAAAAATCAAACCTACTTCCCCTAAACCCACCTCTATAAGACAGACAAACCTTTGTCCAATCAATAGGCCAGCTACTTTCCTTTTTATGTCTATAAATATCATTTGCTAGCCCTAGAACCCCACAGCTACTTCCATTTTTGCAAGGGATCTGACTTCCTTTGCTGCAGCAAAATTTTGGTGCCCTGAATAAAATGATGTAGCCTGCAAACTTGATTCTGATTTGTCTTTTGACATCTTATTTAAACAGCAAATATGATACTTTGGTACTAAAACTCAATTTTTATTTTAGAACATAATTTTCCCTTAGATTATTTTCTAACCTCCTTTCAGCAAAATAGAGCTAGATCTCAAGATTCATTTGTCTGGCATTCTGCTTGCGGTCACCATGGGGAAGTTGTGTCTCTGCTTTGTGTTAAAGGTAAACTCAAGGTGTGAAATGTCCATTGCAGATCTAGGCCATTCCACCTTTCACACTGGCCTTGCATCTTACACTGGGATCAGAAGGCAATTACTGCTTTCTATTGCAATTTATGGATTCCTTCTAAAACTTTATCCCTGGTGATAAAAAAACATCCAAATAAAGACAAGTTCCTGAAAAGAAAGTGACAGGGAAAATATCACATTGGTAGATTCTGCTGAGATTTTTGGAAAGTTATTTGCTTCTCTGAATGGTATTTGCCAAGATGAAAAGACACCAGCAGATTCCTAAGACTTGTGCTGACCCGGTAGCAGCTGCTGCTTGTTGATACAGGGAACATCTGTGAGAGGTTCTGGGCGGTGGGTGGAAAGATTTCATGGTCAGCAAGAAAGCTCTAGGAACAAGCAGATCTTGGAAAGCATGAAGGCAAAGTTGGGAGACAACATTGAAACCCTGGGATATGAGAAGTCATCAGACCATAAATGATTAATCCTGGAAAGGTGGATTCTTAGCAGAAGCAGAGGGGAGGGAGCAGATTCCTAATTGTGAAGGTTGTCAAAGCAAATGCCTGCCCCTATCTTATCTCAGGGAGCATAGAAGGATCTGTTCAATCACTAACACTTAGAATAAAAGGGTCAAATGGGGAAACTGAGACACATAGATGCACTTATATCTCCTTTTGCTGCTTTAAATAAACGAATTGCTCATCACTAAGCAAAATGGTTAGATGATACCTAGTTTTATCTTCTGTTTTCAGAATCCCTCTTTGACACCTTTTCCCAAGGCTCAGAAAAAATAGCTCAGAAATGCCTGGCAGGCTTTTAGCTATGACTTAAAAAAAAAAAAAAAGATTTTAGGGAGTTCCACAGACATCATCACAATAGCACAGGGTCATTTGCAAAAACAGTTCCCATTTTCTTTGGAGCAATGAGCTGAAGGCTAATGGAGGGAAAACTGGGACTGTTTTTTTTCTTTCTTCCTCTAAGAAAGCTAATTTGCATTTGGAAACATGTTTAAAATGGTTCTCTCATTTCAGCCTCTCTAAGAATGAGCCTACTCTCTCAGAGACACCAGCTATTCAAGCAAGAAAATGGCAAAAGCTATTTTCCATCTATGATGGCAAAAGCCACTCATCATTAAATAAAACATTTAAGTATTAACTTAAATATTAGAAGTTATGAAACTGCTTAGGCAGCGAGCAGGAACTGCAATTAAAAGACTAGTCCTGTCCTTGAGCAAATAATTAAAATCTTCCTGTTTCCCACTCTTTCTACAAAAATGGAATGAAAATTCTGGCCATTCATCCATCTAACATGAAGCTCTGAGAATTAATGAATAGTTACAAGACTCTTTCTCAAAAAGATGTCCTTGTGTGAGAGGCCCAGCAATAAATAGCAACTTGTACTTTCCTGATTTTCCAGGACAATTCTGATTTCAAATTTTCGCCAGTTCAAATGTCAGGCTTTGGGCCAGATTTGAATGCCCCCAGAAAACTCAAGAGTAACTCAAGAGGAAAGATGGAGCCAATTTCTTCAGTTTTAGGCACAAAGCATATGTTAATTTGCAAGACTGATTTACAGACACCATAAAAGAGCCATTTGTCGGGAAGCGGCTGTGGCTCAATCAGTAGGGCTCCCGTTTACCATATGGGAGGCCCCGGGTTCGGTTCCTGGGGCCTCCTGGTGAAGGCAAGCCTGCCCGCACGGCGTGGTTAGCTGACCCAGCGAGCACAAGCAGCAAGGGGGGGGATAAATGAATAAATAAATAAAATCTTTAAAAAAAAAAAAAAAGAGCCATTTGTCAAAGTTTCCCTAGGCTCCTCATTTTTCTGGGGATAAAGTGCAAACAATAATAGAGCAAACTCCTCCCAGGACTATCTTTCCCCATTTAGCAGAATCTTCTGTGCAATTCAAGTTCAGGTGTCTTGAGAGTTCTTTTTTCTCATTCTTTTCTGTTATTTTTTTCTGGAATAAAATTCCAGGAGAAGGCAGCAGGAGAATTGCTGTTTTGGTCGGGAGGCATTCATAAAGACTTCTTATTTTTCTCCAACCTTTTCAGACCAGATATTTCATCTGGTTCATGGAGATATGGATTGCTTCCTCTTTGGTTTGGATGTTTTATATTAGATCATCTTCATATTAGAAGATGATCTAAGGAAATGACTAGAGAGATAAATATGCTGTATTGACTGTCTCATTTTCTCATTCAGAGGTCACACATTAGGTTCTTTTTAACAGATAACCTCTATTACTGAGGACAGAGTCAGCAAGATGGTGAGGCAGGAACAAGAATGGGAACAAGGGTGTAGAAAGTCAAGGGAAAAATACCAGAAGAGAATCCAGGAGCACCTGGGTATTATAGAATCTCAGAGTTGGAAGGATCAATTCAATTTTTTCCTGATTCATGATAGCCTTCCCCAATATCCTCCAAAAGTGATTGTTTAACCTATTTCCCCCAACACTCTAAAGCCAAAGGATTTACTAGCATTACGTTTCAAAAGTATACCCATTTTCATAATTGGAAAGACAACTGGGGTGGATTCAGAAGGAACTTGGATCTGAAGTTTTAGGGGCGGTGATATTTTTCAAAGATGAAAACATGGTCACTGATTCAATAGCTTCTGTCAGTAATTGACAAATCAAGCAGACAGATAATCAGTAAAGATATAAATGATTTGAAAAGTACTCACTCAACTTGATCTAGCTGACATTTATAGGATGCTACATCTAACAACAACAGAATATACATTTCTCTCAAGCTAACATGGAACATTCACCAAGACAGACCATGTTCTAGGCCATAAAACACACACCTTAACAACTTAGAAGAATAGAACTCACACAAAGTATATTCTTATGTAACAGTGGAATGAAAGTAGAAACCAATAACAGAAAAATAGTTGTAAAACCCTCAAATATTTGGAAATTAAACAACACCTGTATATAACCCATGGGTCAAAGAAGTTTCAAGAGAAATTTTAAAAACTATTTTGAACTAAATGAAAATGAAAATACACCTTATCAAAATTTGTGGGATGTAGCAAAAACCATGCATTGAATTTGCATATTAGAAGAGAAGAAAGATCTAAAATCAATAACTAAAGCTTCCACCTTAGGAATTAGAGAAAGAAGAGAAATTGGAGCCAAAAACAAGCAGAAGAAAAGAAATAATAAAAAATTAGAGCAGAAAACAATGAAATTGAAAACAGTAAAATAATAAAGAGAATCAATAAAACCAAAAGCCATTTCCTTGAAAAGATCAATAAAATTATTAAACCTGTAGTCAGGAAAATTAAGGGAAAAAAAAAAAAAAGAGAGAAGACACAAATATCCAATATCAGAAATGAGTGTCATCACTACTGATTCCATAGTCAATAAAAGAATAGTAAAGGATATTGTGAACAATTCCATGACTACACATTGGATAACTTAAATGAAATGGGCCAATTTCTTGGAAGACCTAAACTACCAAAAGTCTCAGGAGAAATACACAAATTGAATAGCTGTATATCTATCAAGGAAACTGACACAATAATTAATAACTTCCTAATGACAGTGCCAGGCCCAAATGGTTTCACTGGTGAATTCTAATAAGCATTTAAGGAAGAAATAAAACCAATTCTCCACATTTTCTTCCAGCAACAGAAGCAGAGGGAATACTTCCAACTCATTTTCTGAGGACAGCATTACTCTAATACCAGAGCCAGATAAACATATTGCAAGAAAGGAAAACTACAGACCAATATCTCTCATGAACCTAAATGCAAACATTCCCAACAAAATATTAACAAATTGAATCCAACTATGTGCGAAAAGAATTATACAGCACAAGCAAGTGGGATTTATTCCAGGTATGCAAGCCTGGTCCAACATTCAAAAATCAATCAGGGAGAGCCAAGATGAGAAGTGCCAAAAAAACCAGGAACTAAGGTGGTACAGGCGGTAGGGCACCTCTTTCCCACATCAGAGATTCGGAGGATAGAATCCCAGTGAGGACAGGAGAACAATGAGAGGAGAGGGCAGGAAATGGACACAGAGTTGCCCAGTGAATGGACACAAAAACAGTAAAAATGGGGGAGGGGGGCGTGTAAAAATGGATAAAAGTAAATAAATAAATCCTTTAAAAAAAAGTATACTTGTAGTAGGTGGTGGTTTCTTGGACCTCACACCCAAAGCACGTGCAACAAAAGAAAAAGTAGATAAATGGGACCTCCTCAAAATTAAACACTTTTGCACTTCACAGGACTTTGTCAGAAGGGTGAAAAGGCGGCCAACTCAATGGGAAAAAATATTTGGAAATCACATATCTGATAAGGGTTTAATATCCAGGATATATAAAGAGATGTTACAACTCAACAATAAAAAGACAAATGACCCAGTTAAAAAATGGGCCAAAGACTTGAATAGACATTTCTCCAAAGAAGAAATACAAATGAAGAAATGCTCAACATCACTCATGATTAGGGAAGTGCAAATCAAAACTACAATGAGATATCATTTCACACCTATCAGAATGGCCACTATTAAAAAGACAGAGAACTACAAGTGTTGGAGAGGATGTGGAGAGGTAGGAACACTTCTTCACTGTTGGTGGGAATGCAGGATGGTACAACCACTATGGAGGACTGTTTGGCAGTTCCTAAAGAAGTTGAATATAGACTTGCCATGTGACCCTGCAATACCACTACTGGGTATATACCCAGAAGAACTGAGAGCAGTGACACGAACAGACATCTGCACACTGATGTTCATAGCCACATTATTCATCATTGCCAAAAGTTGGAAACAACCCAGGTGTTCATCAACAGATGAATGGATAAACAAACTGTGGTCTGTTCACACGATGGAATATTATGCAGCTGTAAGAAGAAATGAAGTCATAAAGCATATGGCAACATGGATGAACCTGGAGGACATTATGTTGAGTGAAGCAAGCCAGACACAAAAGGACAAATACTGTATGAATGCATTACTATGAACCAAATATATTGTGTAATATATTGTTTGATTCAAAAAAAAAAAAAAATTTACACGTATCCATTACATTTAATTGAGAAATGTATATATTTATTCATCTGTGTTTACTTTTTAGTTTTTAATTGTTTATGTTTTCAATTATTAAATATACAAAATAAAGTTAAAAAAAAGTATAGGGGAGTAAGATATGGACTATAGTTAGTAGTAATACTTTGACGATGCTCTTTCATAATTTGTTAACAAATGTTTTACAACAATGCAAAGTATTTGTGGTGGTACGATGTGTGGGAGCCCTGTGTGATGTTATGCATGTTTCTTTTGTAAGTTCACAATGTTTACTGAACACTTATTGTTTATATATGTTCATGTATGAATGATATACTTCAATAAATTGTTAAAAAAATCAGTCAATGGGAAGCAGATGTGGCTCAAGAAGTTGGGCTCCCGCCTACCACACGGGAGGTCCTGGGTTTGGTTCTGGGCACCTCCTCAAAAAAAAAAAAAGAAGAGGAGCAGGCACAGCAGACAGTGAGTGCAAACAATGGAGGGAGGGGATGAAGGGAGAAATTAATAAATTTTAAAAAGTCTATCAATATAATCTACCATATCAACAGGCTAAAGAAGAAAATCATATGACCATATCAATTGATGCAGAAAAAGCATTTGACAAAATCTAACACATATTCATCATTAAAACAAAAAACTCCACAAATCTCTCAACAAGGATTAGCAGGGAAACTTCAACTTGCTAAAAAACGTCTGCCAAAAAAACCCCTTAAATCTCACATCATTTTTCGTAGTGAGAGACTGAACATTTCCCTCTAAGATAGGGAACAAGGCAAAGATGTCCTCATCACTCTGGTTCAAAATCATACTGGAAATCATAGCTAGTACAATAAGACAGGTAAAAGAAATAAAATGTATATATATAGGAAAAGAAGAAATAAAACTATCTTTATCCTCAGATGACATGATTATTTCTGTAGAAAATAGCAAGGAATCTTAAAAAAAAAAATCCACCAAAACAAACAAACAGACAAATAAAAACCCCCACAACTCTTGGAACTAGTAAGTGAATATAGCAGGGTTGCAGTATACAAGATCAATTAAAAGAAAATCAATTGCTTTCCTATGTAGGTACAATGAACAATTGGAATTTGAAATAAAAAACTCCCATTTACAATAGCATTAAAGAAAAAGAAGTATAAATCTAAAAAAGTATTTATACTATCTGCATATGTAAAACTAATAAAAGGTAATGAAAAAAATAAAATTTAAATAAATGGAGAGATAGTCTTTGTTCATATTTTGGAAGTCTCAATATTGTTAAGATGCCAATTCTCCCAAGATGTCAACTTGATTTATAGATTCAAAACAATCCCAAGCAAAATCCCAAGCAAATTATTTTGTAGCTATCTAAAAACTGATTCTAAAGTTTATATGGAAAGGCAAAAGACCTAGAATAGCCAACAAAATTGGAAGATTCACAATACCCAATTTTAGGACTAACTATAAGTCTACTATAATCAAGATAGAATGATATTGGTGAATGGATAGACATACAATTTAATGGGATAGAATAGAAAGTCCAGGAAATAGGTCTATATAAATATAGTCAGTTGATTTTTGATAATGCAAAGTCAATTCAATGGAGAGAGTATAGTCTTTTCAACAAACAGAGCTGGAATAATTAGACATTCATATACACAAAAATTCATCTAGATACAGATTTTACATATTTCAAAAAAATAAACTTGAATTCAAAACTACAAAACTTCTAATAGAAAACATAGGAGAAAAATCTATGAGACCTTGGATTTGGTGATGAGTTTTTTTTTTATACAACACCAAAAGCATGATCCATGGAGGAAAAATCGATAATTTGGACTTTATTAAAATTTAAAACTTCTGCTCTGTGAAAGGCATTATTAAGTGAATAAAAAGACAAAAGAGATTGGGACAAAATATTTACAAAATGCCTTTCTGATAAAGAATTTGTCTCCAAAATATCAAAGAACTCTTGAAATTTAACAATAAGAAAACAAGCAACCCAATTAAAAAATATATAACACCTTACCAAAGAAGATATATCCATGGCAACACCTAAGAAGATACACAAGGCAAGTAAACATATGTGCAATATCACTTGTTATTAGGGAAATGTCAATTAAAACAACGAGATACCACTACACAACTATTAGCCAAGCTAAAAAAAAAAAAAAAAATCAGACAATATCCATTGCTTGTGAAGATGCAGAGCAACAGTTACTTTCATTCATTACTGGTGAGAATGCAAAAATGGGACAACCACTTTGGAACATAGTTTGTCAGTTTCCTACAAAGCTAACTGACCCAGGCATTTACCCAACTGATTTGAGAACTTAAGTCTACACAAAACCTGCACATGAATGTTAAGAGCAGTTTTTTCATAATCATCCCAAAATGGAAGCAACCAAGAAGTTTTTCATTAGGTGAATGGATAAACTGTGGTACATGCATACAATGGAAGATTTAGCAATAAAAAGGAGTGAGTTATGAATCCACACAAACACATGGACAAATCTTACATGTATCTTGATACCACATTGCATATTGCTCATATTTCCTTGTTTTGTTAGTAAGAGGGCCTAGAAGCAATGATACCTCGGTAGCAGTGTGCATACATAGCACCCAAATATGGTTTCTAATACCATGATTTCTTGGTTTCTAATACAGTTCTATAATAAATGGAACCAGGGCTCTTTGGAATAATCACTGATTCTAGGACTAGAACAGGAAATATTCAAGATGAGACTGGAGCATCTCCTTGTGCCATAATATATGACATACTCAAAAGAAAATGAAACAAAACCAATCACCCCATCCTTGACAAGAATGGGTGTATGTTAAAGGAACAGAGCACCCAACAGAAGGAGCTTCCAATGGCCAAAGCTGGAATAATTTAAGCCACAAAATAAAATACTATTGGATTATAACCCCCAGTATAAAACAAATACCTATGAGTCCATATTGATATATAAATCACTGAGTGAATGAATGAATAAATACATAAATAAATAATCAAACAAATACATGGGGGAGAATGGACAAATCTCCCATGCAGAAGAATTCCAAATATTTTATGTAGATACTCGGCCCTCAAGGAGGTGGAGCCTAAATCCTTGTTCCTTATGTGTGACTTGTGCATTGTGACTTCCTTCCAAAGAATACAGTAGGGAAGGGGGACAGGAGAAGAGTAACTTTATGGTGGAGAAACCTGACAAACATGACCACAGCTGGGGATCAAGTCAACATCAATATAAGTCATGTTGGTAGTATGTAATACTCTTGATTTGATGTGATGTGGATGGAAATTTCCCTCTGTGGTCTTCCTCCCCCAAACCCATAACTGTAGACTAATCATGAGAAAAGAATCATAGCCTAACAGAATCTAAGGAAATGTGATGCCAAAATGTAATGTGATATTCTGGATGGGTTCCTGGAATAGAAAAAAGGATGTTAGGTAAAAACTAAGAAAATCTGAGTAAAAGATGGATTTTTAATTACTAATAACATTTGCATCAATGTTAGATCTTTAATTGTGACAAACATAACATACTAATGTAAAATGCTAAAAACAGGGGAAACTGGGTGTGTTGGTATTTGGGAACTCTCTGTAATATCTTTACAATTTTTCTGTGGATCTACAACTATTCTAAAAAATAGTTTATTAAAAAATACAAAACCATTTTCACTGAGGTTAGGATCTTGTCACTTTGCCAGCATTTTTCCTGGGGATGGCACCTAGAGGTGTGTTTTCCATGACACTGATCTCAAAGTTAGGGATAAATGAGTAGAGAACATCATCACCAGTAAGATAATTAATAGTGCTTACTAATAATGTGTATGCTTTGGCTTTTGGAAAATGCTGAAAGGATGTCCATTGTAGTCCCTGGCCTTTAGTAAGACAAGACACTGGAAAGATAGATAATGAGAATAAAAGCATTATTTGATAAATGCCACAACAGGGCATGGACAGAACATGCTAAAAACATTCCGAAGAGGGAATGATCAGGGCACTCATGAAAGACTTCAAGCAGGAGGTGGGACATAAAGAAGTGAGGAAGGTGTTCCTGGTATAGGGATTTACATAGGCAGAGTTTGAGCAGTAAGAAAGTAATACCATTATTTCAGTTTGACCTAAATAGATTATTCATGTGGAAGATAAGTTAAAAATGAGACAAGGACATTTGGATTTTAGGGAGTAAAATCTACAGTTTTGGAGTAAAGATGTAACAGAATGAAAGAAAGATTTTAAGTAGCAATTTCCCTACACACATTGCTCCATGCCTTCTTTTTCTGCCATTGCAGCCCAGCCCAGCCTGGCTTCTGTCCATCCATCCAGTCTTTGGTCATTGTTTACCTGTGTTGTCATATCTAATAGGCATACTTCTAGTTTAATCTCTAGTTTCAGCATTTAACACTGCTATAGATTACTCTCTCTTGAAACAATGTTATTTATTAGGTTCTGTAACAACCTTTTTTGATTTTCTTATCTCTGTGGCCATTCTTCGTTGGTTCTGCTTTCTTGATCCAATGATGGGATTCTCCATGTCCTGGCCCCCCGTTTTCTTCTTCCTCCATATTCTCCCTTTACTTGACCTCCTCATTCTCATGGCTTGACTCATTCCCATCTGTTTGCTTTTTCTTTCACAATTTATGTTTCTAGCCCAGAGTTCTCCTCTGAGTTCCTCTGCTCGACACCTTCTCTTGGATGGCCTAAGAGTTACACAAGAGTATCTCAAATTTCACATGTCTGAAAATGACCTCTTGCTCTTGTCTTCTTCCTCTTCAAGTCTTCCCCCAGTTTTCTACACTTCCATGAATGGTCCTGCCATCCTCCTAGTTCTATACAGAGCCCTGGCATCATCCTTGATCCTGCCCTTTGTTTCGTCCACCAAACCCCGTCCAATCCATCAGCATGTCCTTTCAGTTTCACTTTGCATGAACCACTGAGCCATTCTCCTAACTAGTCTTCCTCTTCTATCCACTTCAATCCTTTTTCTCTGCCACAGCAAAGCTGGTCAAGTCACCCCCTATTAAAAATGCTTCTTTGTCTCCCTATAGCTCTTAGGGTAAAAGTCAAAATATCTAATGCACCTTACAAAGCATAGCTGGTCTTGCCCCATCTCTACTTCTAGCCTTAGGTAAACTTGGGTGAAACTCCCAGCTTTGCCATTCCCTAGGCCTCTGTCCTTACCATAGCATAGTTAACGTCTCTGATTCTTGGAATGGTCTACCAAATGAGGATAACAACTTCATGTTGCTGTGAGAATTAAAATTACATTATACTCGTGGCCTGGTATGGACCTTGTACCTGACATGTGAAATCCCATATCCCAACCCAGCAACTTTGCCTTTCTATGATGGGTCTGTACCCATACATTTCTTGGCCTTCATGAGTAAAAATCCTTGATTGTATTCTTACCTAGTGTGAGAATAAATGAGATAATGATGCCTGCTCCTAATTATCCACTTTGTAGCTTATTTACAGCAAGTTCTTACTGTTGGTCTGGCCTCACCCTATCCCCAGGCGACATCTGGGCATCTTTACACTGTCAGTTGTCATGTACTGTGGGAAAAGAGTTCAAAATGCACATCAGTCTAATAAAAACAATTGGCAAGGTAAAAATATCCTGGGACAAATACCATGCACATTCCAAAATCAAACATAAATGCCTTTTAAAATTATCTGTGGTTCTGAATTATGTCTGCTATTGCTTCATTTACATTAGCCAGGTTGATTAGAATGAGCCATGTCCCATAATTCTGAGAAAACTTTAAGCTCTTTGGCAAGAAGACAAACCATAAACATAAGTCATTATACAGAAGGGTTATGAAAATATGGAGGGCAAGGAGTAGCTTCACTTTTCCTCTTGGCTAAAATTTTTTTCTTTGCAGAATTCACGTTAAAAAATATAAATGTGTACCTTTCTGCTTGTGCTTTAGCCTCAAAACCCTCAAAAACAACCAACTGATGCACTTCACATGGAGAACTCTGGACTATTGTCCTAGAGTGAGTGCTAGATAATTGATACAGCAAGTTATAATAACTGAGGCAACTCATTTTTACTGTTTTTAGCAACAGCATTTCATCTTCTCTTCCTTCCAATTCTTAATGCAATGAGCACATGTTTGCAAGGATATTTATTGACAAGATTTCTTTGAACAGGGCACTGTAAGGGGAAGAAAACAATGTTGAGACCATTATCCAGGAATCTATGGAAAAGACCCTGAAAACAGGATGAACTTTACCCTGACTCATGGACCATTTACCTAATCAATTTATCAACAGTGTGTTCTGGAAGTGGTCCCCACACATCCCATCACAGAGCTCTCAGTCCTGGAAGGGCTTGCTGCACGTTTTACTCTAGGGTGAAATGGCATTTGTCATGATTTTGGGACCCACTTTCAAGCTGCAGAAGAATGTGGACTATTTTCCGGCTTTTGAAATTGTTTCCTGTACTAAGGATGATCCCCCCATGTTCTCGTGTCTGGGATCTTTTGAGAGGCCCCCAAATCCAAATTGGAGAGTAGTTCTCCAATTCCCATGCCTATGCCATTTCTACACGGTCCCCCAAACGGTCCTTCACTCAGCCAACATTTATCACAAGCCTAACGTGCGCCAGGCACTGTGTTCACTTTCCTTGGGGGACAGTGAACGAGGACAGGATGCCCAGGCAGAGATGACGCTTTCAGGGCAGCTCTGGGGTCCCACAGGGGCCTTTGCGAGTCGGGGCTCCTCCCGTTCGTGCTTGCGCAGCCCATTCGCATCCTTTCTTTTCAACACCCTCCTTTACAATCTGGTGAAGCACCTCTTCAGGCCGAGGTCCTGTGGGAAACTGACTCACATCGGCCCGCGGCAGCCTCACGGCCGGGGAAGACAGAAGTGCCTCTGTGAACTCTGTTCTAGAAGTGCCTCTGCTACTCTTTGGGCTATCCATGACCCTCAACCAACCCCGAGGAGGTAAACAACAGGGAATCTGGGACCGTATTCAAGTATCTCATAATACTCATTACACCACCAGACACCGACACAGGAGCAATTTGTTCTAGAATAAAGCTAACATACTTGAAATTTGCGATTGGGAATTTATTTCATTGCAGAATATAAGAACACTTCTGTCTTTCTTCTACTGGCTTCAGGGGGAAAAAAAGTTCTAGGATACCACCACTTTTGGTTTATTTTAGGCAGTTCTCTCATTTAGCCTCAAACAAGTCGATGGTTTAAGCTAGATTGGCGACCAAATGGAGAGTGAAGTAAGATTGGCATAAACAGAAATTTGGAATTTGATATAGTGACGTCTATTGTTTTTAACACATTTTACAAAGTTAGGGGAGTAGGTTCATTGACAGATGTGTACAATTGTGATGGAAAAAATAGTTTCGCAATATATTTCTGTTTTGTAGCTAGGCAACAAAAATGACTAACACACAGGAAGTATGTACTTGTGTGCTTCTTCTTGCCAAATTATGGGAATTATAAATCTCTTATTTTTCTTATGTGAATACTCTCTGTAAAAGAAAAAGAAATTACAAGAAATAAAGCTCCTTGAATTTAGAGGGCTTGTTTTTGACTGACTTCTCTCTCACAGTCCTTTATTTTCTTTCCTTAGTTAGTCCTTTCCACAAAGCATAAGAAGAGGGAAGTTCTGTAAAAAGAAAAGAAGGGAGTGGATTGTAAGCTATTATTATTATTTTTTAAGACAGCCTTCAAGGACCTGGGGAGGAATAACATAAAATGAGGAGTTAGTCTTGGCTTCATTATGGAGTGACATATTATATGAACTAGGTTACATTTCTTTTTTTTTTTTTTTAAGCTTTCAGGAAAAGACTGGCATTGAAGTAAAAACTATTGCTATAAAATAGCTATGATTACATTGCAACTCAGACTCCAGCAATCTGCTATAAATACTGTTTGTATTACCACTGTAATTCCACAATATCCTCCTGTTGGCCTTTTTTTAATCCATGGCATTTAATAGTCCACAATTTGTATTGCCCTTTGGAAATCTTTTCACAGCCTAGGCTAAACAATTGCTTTTATGTATCCAAGTGGGGAGACATCCATTACTGTATACCACCCAGGCATTTTTAAGAAAGGAGTCTTAGAAAACTTCTCAATAGAAATTGCCATATCTTGACCCTCCACTGGCTATAGTTCAATAAGCTTTCTGTACTGATGCCTGGCATGCAAAGAAATGAAAATGATAGAGGATTAAATACATGGTGGTGAGGAGAAGCATATAGAACTTCGCCAATGTGTTTCAGATCCACCCTGTTTGGATTTTAGAAAATACAGTTGTATGATACAAATGACATTTATATCAGTTCTAAAGATGACACAGGATGCCATTAGAACCGGTAACACAGAAATCAACTTTTACAATGGCCAACAGTCAACACTCTCAGCTCCTAAGGGGCCTTTGTGTCCAGCTTTTCCTGGCCACAACCAACTCAACCTCCTCTTTTGCTTCTCATCTCTGGAGATGTTGGTGGCTCCAAGGCCTAGAGGCAAAAGTACATTTTAAAAACTTTCAATAGAAAGATATCCAGAAGAAATCCTTGCACTTTACACCTCAATCCCTGCCGTGTCTACCAATCTGATAGAACAATTCCCTGGCAAGGAATGAAGATATGCAAAAACTATAAAATGATTAAGGACTACACAAACTATATATGTCTTGTATGTAAATGATATAATTAAAATAAATCAAAATCTCAAATTCATAAATTCATAGAAGGTCATCTCTGAAAAGAACCTTCCCAAAATCTAGACATGTTTTAGATCTTGAAATGAAGCTCAGTGATCATGTGACATATCAACCAAGGTCTACATTTTATTAATGAGTGGTTTGGGACAATGACTCTTGGATTGGGAGTTGGTTTCCAATTAAAAGTAATTTGAACCAATTCAATTTTTAATAAGCAAATGCTTATGACTATTTTTATATCATATCATTCCTTACTTGTTTTCTTTTTGCTTTAATCAAAAATGGACCAAAAGTAGACAGAAAGGGCAGAGTTGAAAGTCAATATTCAAGATAAATATTACTCCATAACACATTGATCAGATAAATGTAAGAAGATGAGATTGATAATTATTAACCATCCCTTCATGCAGGATATCACCTTTATGCGTTTGTTCTGTGTGATTGTAGTATTTATAACATTTAAATCTTCATTGCAATTTTTTCTTTCCCTTTTTATATACTCTTCTAAACTTTGGGTTTCTTGGATTCATGATGAAAGGCAAATATGTTGCAAGTGCTCGTAATTCTTCACCCTCATGTTTTTCCTTACACTCATAACAAATATCACCAATCAGGTACTTAGCATCATTTTCAGTGAGTTAGTTCATTCACCCATTCCATTCTATTCCATTCCATTGCATTGCATTCCACTCCACAAATATTTGAGTGCCTACTAAAGTACTTCCAGAAGATCATCTTGGCAATCAACATTCTTGGTTTAGCATGTTGTTGGGAACATAATAGATGCTCAGTGAACATTGATTTATATGGAGAAGTAAATAACCAAATTAGTTTTATCTTTAAAGGAGGTGTTTTAGCCTCTCTGGAGAGCTGTTAACAACAGTGAAAAATGAGACTTGTAAGGCATATTCCTCTACTCAGGATTTGCTCCCTTTGCTTTCATTATTTCATCTTCATAATAAACACCTGTACTCTCTCACGCACACATTTATTTAACAATATTCTCTGTAATTAGTATTACTCACATAGAATCAATAATCTAAAACTCCATGGGTCAGTTTTCTTTTGATCTGATTTTAAGACTTAATTTTGAAAATTTTGCCCATTTATTGAAAAATGTTTTTTACTACATTCTAAGCTCTCAAAAGAAGAATTTCCCCCGAAAGGGATACATTTAAAATATCTATATAAAGCAGATCTAATTAATGTTCACTGTTGTCTCTTTAACTGGTAAGCAGGGACACTTTCTGAGTCAAAGAATCTTCCAGGACCAATATCATTGATTTTTTAAAAAAATTTTATTAACTAAGATAGCTTCCACATGCTTCCAGCTATTGAGGTGGGGATTGTTGATACATATAAGTAAATGAAGTCCACACCAGATATGGCACACAAGAACTTTGTAGAACCTTAGGGAACATGAATAATTTCTACATGTAGAGGAAAGGCTAACATATGAACAGTCTACTTCATTTTTTATTTTTTAGGTACTAGGGGCCAAGGATTGAACCCAGGACCTCGTTTGTGGGAAGCCGGCACTCAATTATTGAGCCACATTGGTCCCACTGAGTTTTTTTTTTGTTGTTGTTTGTTTCTTCTGCTTTTTTTTTTTTTTTTTTTTTTTTTGTTATTGCTGTTTGTTTGTTTTAGAAGGCACCAGGAACCAAACCTGGGGCCTCCCATGTGGGAAGCAGTTGCTCAACTGCTCGAGCCACATCCACTCCCCATGAACAGTCTACTCTAGATTATCCTTGGTAGCCAGGGACAAGAATGTGATATGTTCCTAATTTCTAAAATCAACCGTCAACACCAGTTTAAGTATGTCTTTCAACAATTTTTTTCCCCTTTGATGCTTTTCCAGAGTCATTTGCTCTCAGGTTACAAAGATAAATGAATTGCATTTCATTATTTCCTTTTTTTCCCTACCTCTCTCCAGAAGGAGAAATAAATCATAGGGAGTTAGTAAGATGAGGGAGGAAGGGAAAAAGCCCTAAGCAATCCACTCTTTAGATACACAGCTCCTGAATACTCATAGGTAGGCCATGTCATCTGTTGATGGGAATATAAAAATATTTGTAAAATGGAGAAGAACATGCCCCTCAGTGACCAGGGGATCTGAGTGAGAAGAGTAGAATTCCCTGGTCAACTACTTACAAAAACATCTTGCTCACAATAGTTTCCAGGAAGCCGCAGGATGATTTAGCCTATCTGAATAGCCTTGCCGCACCTCAAGTATTCTTCTTTCCCCATTCTGGAAACGATCCTCGGGAAGAAAGAGGCTGCTGCGTTTGAGCCCCAGCTACTTAGACTCTGTGTACACTTTCAGTGTATTCATCTGCAAAACAAGAGGCCTGGGCCGATGGGTCCTACAGGCCATTCACTTCCCAACACTGAAATTCCAGAATTCTGTTTCTCTTGATTTTTTTTTTTACCCCAGTACTACAGCCATATAAATTCTCAATCTCAAAGGCAAAAATCCCACATAGATCCCCTACATCAAAGCAAATATTCTTTATTTTCTAAGCCTACCCAGGCATTCTGTGTACTTACGGATACTTCCACTTCCACCATATTTTTTGTTTCAACTTCTCAGAGGTAGGGTCTCCTGCTCACCCCCAGCACATCTCCCAAAGCACAGGGACCAGCCACTGAATTCGGGCATAGACAGGGTTGCCAGATAAAATATATGATGGCCACTTAAATCTGAATTTAAATAACCAACAAACAACTTTTGAGTCTATGCCCCATGCAATAGTTCAGACAAGCTTATACTAAAAAATTATTTGTGGCTTCTTTAAAATTCAAGTTGAGCTGGATGCACTGTATTTTTATTTGCTAAATCTGACTACTCTAGTCATAGAACATCATGGCTGAAAGCGTGAGTCCTGGAAACTGACGTATGGGGGCGAATACGAATAATAATGACCATCCTCAAAGAGGGGCCAGACAAAGATAAACGGGTTCCTTGGAAAGACTAACAATTGATTTTTGCTCCATCCATTAAATGTTACTTAAGTAGTTGCATGAAATTTATTTAGAGTAAATAGGGGTATGCTGGGTTTATTAAGAAAAAAAAACCCAACTGATGTTCAAATGAGAACTTTTTATTTATTAGGAATCAAACCTCTTATGGTTTAATTATTCTGTCATCTCCTTAGTTATCCTGCCCCTTACCTGGCTCTGCTCTAGGTATTGTTTTAAGGATTAACATTGGAGACAGTACTTACCAGGCTCCTGGCTTAACTGTACTCAATCAATAGATGTAGATGATTTTCTTCTTAAAATATGTGTATATGAATAACCTACCCTCAAATCTGAAGTTATTCTTAGGTGATGGCTTTACAAGCACCATACTAGCAGAGTTTTAGATCTGAGAGATGGTCCAGTCTAATTTTATCCTTTTACAGATAAGGAAACTGAGTTAATTTCTTCAATTGCCTTAAATAAATTAAGTAATTTACTCAAAGTCCTAGAACTCACT
This sequence comes from Tolypeutes matacus, assembly GCA_026826555.1. Taxonomy (NCBI): domain Eukaryota; kingdom Metazoa; phylum Chordata; class Mammalia; order Cingulata; family Chlamyphoridae; genus Tolypeutes; species Tolypeutes matacus. The sequence continues at coordinate 4,142,686 of JAKSZT010054552.1, forward strand.
TTGTTCTCAGGTCTCTATGCTCTTAGGCTGTGCTGCTCTGTGGAGAAGTATATCATCAATCTAATAGCTAGATAGTATCATAATCCAGAAAGAAGTTACCCCTGTAAAGCCAAAATACCAGGCATATTTAAGCACATATGCAAATATTAACTGTAACATTATGAAAGTTTCAGGAATGGCAAATCTTACTATCACCACTGGAAGCTTAAGGCATTGACATCTCCTCCTGATTTCCTCTCCGCCCCCCCCCCCCAAAAAAAAACAATCAAATCTTACAGGGGAACACTGGGAAGCTGGTGCTAATGATCCCACTAGAGCTGTCTCCAAATAAACACAAATTTCCAATCGTGAAACAGCTCCAATGATTATCCAAGTATCTTTGGAAACTATTAAGAAGCTTGTGCAAGACTGCGTACAATTAAATTACAAATGCTTATTAAAACAGTATGCCCAAGAAAGCAAGGAGGACAGACAATGACAAACAGAAAGGTCGCAGCCTGATGAAATAGTTCCTTTAAGTGGAGCATTTCCATGCACTTTCCCTGGAGTTTCCTTCTTAATCAGAGGCTAAGAGTAAGAGAAGTGTGAGTGAGTGCTGGGGAGTTAACTTTCCATGAGAGTTCAAACCTTCAACTTACAATTCCCTGTTCTAAACATTTTCTTCAGCTTTTTGGCAGGTTGAACATGCAGACACATATCTGAACTGACCTCCTTTGGTGGCAGCTTGCTCACAGTCTATTCAGCAACAGAAACTAAATATTTCTGACATTGCTAAAAAAAATAATAGGCATTTTAAGTGGGTTAAACTTTGCATTCTGATGAAAAATATGGTTCAAAATTAATGGTGCTAATGCTCCAGTTAGAGACGATGCATAATTATCTGAAAGCCACATAGGGCTAAAAACAAAAAACAAAAAACAGGAATATCTGAGATGCATGAGTAAGGTTAGTTTGATGTGGATTTCAAATATCCTTAATTTCTGTTTAGCTGAATTGTTTTCCTCTCTGTTGACTATCTCAGGATCCAGATATGCAGTTGAACTTTGGGGGCTTTTGTGGATAAAACTGAGAGGTGAGAAATATTGTGAGATGAGACCAGGGGAAAAATCTTGCAAACTCTGTCTTTGCTGGCCACGTAAATAAGTAAGATCACCCACTCTTAATAGTATTCCTTGGTGAGGTCGGCCCATGCTGCAACACAGATGGTTATTTAGATGAGGAAACCAAGTGTTTGCATAAAGTTCTGACATGGATTTTATTAGATGAAGCTTTCTACTTTTAAATTTGAAGAATTAAGATTATATGTATTGGAGGAACAAATTTTAAACGATATTTTAAGAGAAAGTGAACTTTTATCCCTCAGTTATGATAGGCTTAAATTCTATCAGTCATAAAATAATTATGCATTTTTTCCCTTCTTAGTCTAATTATTGCTCATTTGCCAAAGGATCTGAAATAAGCATACACACTAATGATGTGAGTTTGGGAAGTTTTGTGCTTTGTTTTTCTCAAAAAAAAAAAAAAAAAAAAAAAAAGTCGCAGGGTTATTGTAAAGATTAGGAGATAATAGATGGAAGATGTTTACGGCACACGGTTGTTATTCAAAGGGCAACTGGTATCCTAATTATAAAGGATGTGGATTCATAGTATTATTTCCACCACAACTTTCCTTTCATGTTTTCTTTAAATGAATAAAGTAGCTTTGATGGTTTCTACCAAGCATTTAGCATAAACTCATTAACGCAAAAAATGCCTGATGGCTTTATGGAAACCATGTACCTATAGATTTTTAAAATTGTGTAACACATATATACAGAAAAAAATTGCCATTTAAATCATTTTTTAACTGTACCCATTAAGCAATATCTCCCCTTTTCCCTCTCACACAGTCCATGGTAATCTGTAATCGACTTTCTGTCTTCATGAACTTGCTTATTCCAGGTATTTCATAAGTGGAATCATATATTTGTCCTTTTGTGTCTGGCTTATTTCAATTAGTATAATGAAATTCATCTGTCAATGGACACTTGGGTTGTTCCCAACTTTTGACTACTATGAATAATGCTGTGAATAGTGGCGTACGAATCTGTTTGAGCCTAAGAGTTTTTATTATTGTCTCCTCCACTCTGTTCCTCCCTCTAACTAGAAGTAATCACTTACTTTATTTTATGGTTTACACTTCTACTGCTTTTTCCCATTTAATATAAGCAAACTCATACACATATATGCATACATATATATACCTATGTATACACATGCCTTCTCTCTATATAAATGATGATAGGATACTACCCGCAGTTTTTTCTCTTTTCCCCCTTAACCGTATAACCTGGAGATCACTCATACTATAGAGATATTTCTTATTCCTCTATTTTGTGGATATTCCAAAGGTGTTTCTAGTCTTTTGTTACTACCAGTAGTAATGAAATGAGTCATTGTGTGCATACCTCACTTCATAATATTTTCCAGTGGATCTTTAGGATAGAATCCTAGAAACACAATTGCTAGGTCAAAAAAGGCAGAAATCATGTAATTTTGTCAAATTCCTCCCTGTAGGTGTTATACCAGTTTATAGTTCCATTGGCAATATCTGATAGTGAGTTCTGGTCCCTAAAAGAATTTTAAGAAAGACATTTCTTTATATTTCAGCCATACCACCTCCTTGTCTACTATAGGTAAACAAACACACATACACGCGCGCACACACACACACACACACTTTTTCAAGCTAAAAATGTTCCATCCATCCATCCATCCTTTGTTCAGATAACAAAGTCATCTTACTTTATTCCTATTACCTATCATTTAGTAGCATGGAATGAACAACCATCACAATTTCCATTTCCTGAAAGTCCTCAGATATTTACCCTCTCTACTCATCCCATAGACACAGGGCTGGAAAATCTGTAAATGTAGAATAAGCCCAACTAAAATGCTTTGAAACAATGTTCAGATATTGAACTCTGGATAATAAATATGCAAGATTCAACTACAGACTCATTTTACATTCATCTTTAACCTCAGCTCTAGAGGGTAAAGGACAAATCTATTGGTTTTTCTCTATGTTTCTATGCACTGAAAAATACTTTAAAAATGCTTTTGGATTGTAACTTCTTTCTTTTTTTTTTTGGCAAGGAAACAACAGAAGGATAGAATTACATATAGCATTTTAAGTATCTATGTTATTCAAGGATTTATCTCATTTTAAGGGTTCTATCTCAAGAAAATATTCTATTCTCAAGAGCCTACATATATCTAGGCTTTTATTAAAATAACTAAATAATTTCTGAAAAATTCCTTTCTGGATTTATTTGCATTAGCATTGCCTCATAAAAGAACATCCCAGAAATGTACAGAAATTTCCCTTAGAACTAGATTCTTTGGAAAGTGTAAATCCTGGGCAAGCTGTTAGGGCCAGCTAGCTGTTTTCCAATCAAGATAAAATAATAAAATCTGCATATAAGTAAGAAAATCTAATTTTCTTCACTCCAAACGGCAAGATTTAGAAACTTATTAAAAAGCCTGAATGCTCACACACACTCTTTCATATGAAAAAAGTGTGTGCAAAGAACCTATGTTGGGGAAAAAAATAGTAAAATAATAAACCAGGTCTACATGCAAGAATTACTGACGCTTAATTGCTTAAAAAGACATTTTCCCCTCAGGTACTTCACATTGAAGTTTGAACTTGTCCCCACTGTTTACATATAATTAATCTGTGGAATTTAATCCAATGGGGTTTTGAGGGCATTTTATTTTGAGTAAAAACTAATGTCATGCCTAAACTAGTAAAGTAGCTTGACAATTGACTTGAAAGTACCAGATTGCATATAGATCATTATTATTTCTTCTAAGCATATTTCACATAACTCCTCTCCTTCAGGCCAGGAGGTCCTTTCACTTGCAACAAAATATACCTCTCAGGTAGGTAAGAGGCAAATACTTTGTCTCTGCAGTTGCACAAGAGGGAATTGAAGGCAGAAGCCAAGGCAATCTGTAGTCGCTGCATGCCTCCTAAATGCCAAATGCCCTGCCAGGCTCTGGAGACCCAAAGGTGGGTAAGTCCAGCCCCATCTGTCAGAGAGCTTATTGCATCCCAGCTGGGAGGAACCAGAGGCACTTGCATTGATAGCCACAGTCTGAGGTGAAATTGCCCAGGCAGGCAAACAAACAGGGACCCCTGAGAGAGGAGAAAAGGAAGCATGGAGCTTGGCTGTTAGCAGTCTTGTATGCCAACTTCACATTCACTTGATTCTGTGGGCAACAGCAGGTCCCAGAAGCTTTTGAGTAGGGGAGAAGCAAGATCACACCTAAATTTAATGATCAGTAAAGCTACCTGGTGAGGAAGAGGAGCTGAACCATGGATGATAGTCATTTCCCAAGCCTGAGGTTTACGTACTCTACTCTTTCCACACTGTACTGTGCCTGCTACCCTCAACCATTGCCTCAGTCAACTTCTCTTCACACACAGGTTCTCAATACATTTCTCGAGTCATATCTTGGACTCCCACATCCATCTAGTCAACCTGTTGACTGACATGTCCCTTGAGGTGTATTAGAGGCTCAAGATGTACAAAATCAACCCCAAATTTGGTCCTCTTTTAGGATTCAATCTCAATAGTGTCAGAAACCTAGGAGTCATCCTTCACCCTCAGCCCCACATCCCAAATAACTTCACATCCTTAGATTTTACTTCCTAATGTCATTTGAATTTCAAGTTCCATTGCTACTGTCCCAGTTTAAACTATAGCCATCTCCTGTGTAGATAGCTGCAATCCCCTCCAAAATGGTCTTCCCACATGCACGCTCACCCTCAACCCCCAAATCTGTTCTCCCCAAATCTGTTCTCCTGTCAGAGTGAACTTTCAGAAATACAAACCTGTAAAAGGCACACTTTCTGCTTAAAATGAGTGGTTTCCATTGTCCTTAGGATGAAAGAACAAAATTCTCAAGGTGGCCTTCCTGTCCTTTTTGCTAGTTAACATCTGCCTCACATTCTGATCTCAGTTGTAATGAACTATTCCTCAGGTGCAGTTTTCCTGACTTCCCCAACAAGGTCAGAGACCCATATTATAATTCTCATAGCACCATGTACTTCTTTATCTACCTCTCAGCACAGTTATAATTTTTGCATTTAGTCTTGTGTTATCCCAATAACTTTTGCCTCTCTGACAAGACTGTAAACTCCATTCGGCAGGGACCCCATCTGTTTATGCTCACCGTTGAACTATAGTCATCTAGCATAAAGCCTGGCTCATGTTAGGTACTCAATAAATGTTTGAATAAAAACAGGCTAAATGAATAAATGAAGATGGCTGTGGTTTCTAATGAGGAAGAAGGGGGAGGTGGATAATGTCATTGATCAATGTTGAGAATAGTGTTGGACAATATGGAGAGTTGGGCAGGTAAGCTCAGTTTGGGACAAGTTAAAGACTTGTTCTTAGGTCTCCAGAGGATCCCGAGGTCAGGTCTTCAGTGGGTAGTGGGAAGTCCAAAATATCTTCAAGAAAGAAGTGGGAGCTGGGAGTCAGCCTGTATATGGAGTTGAAACTTTGTCAGTGCCTAAGGGGTATGTAAAGAGATGGGACGGGATCTGCTTTGCCCATAGGGACCAGGCAGAGAAGGTACTCATGTGAAAGACCGAAGTTTGAGACAAGTGGCCATGGGTGTCAACTGGAGGGCACATATTTTGCTGAAAGAACACAAAGTTAGGTGGAAACAAAACATCCTCTCAGTGCAGACTGTGACCAGTTTGACTTCTTGGAGAGTGGAGGAAAAGAAGGTCAAAGATAAAGCCCTCAGTATGAAAAGGAGGAGTCAACAAAGGAGATGAAGAAAGAATAATGAGAGAAGTTGGAGAGAACCGATGCAGTGGTTTTTTCTCAGATGCCAAGGGAGGAAATTTCTCAAGAGAACACAGTGAGTCAACACTTTAATGCTTCTGAGAGTTCAAGGGGGAATGAGGATTAAAATTTGGCCCTGATGAGAACATTAGTAACCTTAGCAAAAGCAGTTTTCTACCAAAATGCTAGAATTCATGGTTTCCAGCTCTCGAGCCAGGTTTTTTTTTCCCCTAGCACTTCCTCTGCAAACAAGGTTACCTCAGAACACTGTTTCTGACCTCACTTCACTCGTGTGAAGTAAACACCAGAATTTCACATTCTTTTTAATATTATTTCTTTAATCCAAATAAAGTTTAGGATATAACTAAAATGAAACCAAATGAGGGTAATTTTGAATATGTCCCAAATGCTGCATAATTTGAACAATGAACCACACTGTCAGGCATCCGGGCTAGGTATTACCCTAGTTACATAGATGAGATGAGCACAGGTCAGGGAGGTCAAATGCTTTTCCTGGGGTCACACAGCCAGTTAAATGCCCCAATCACAATCAGCCCAAATCTGGACTACCGCCTTGTTTCTGTGCGGGAGGCTTCCTGGTTTGACTACTTGGTGACACGATATTAACAACAATGTCAGCCAACCACATCCCTACCACAGGACAAAAAAAAAAAAAAAAAAAAAAAGTAGCACCAGCTAAGTTGACAGTGGTTCGGAATTTTCTCTATGAAAGTCACCAGGCTGTTTAGTTGGAGCTTCTTCAGGCCCTAGGTATGAGACTGTCTGCTTATTATTTTTTTTTTCCATATCAGTTTCTGTACGTGGCTGCTATGGTCATTTCTTTAATGGAAGCTGAACCTCAGCTCTAAGGAGAAAAATGTTTCTTCTGGGTTTTTCACTTCAGTGGTGATGAGGCTGGGCCCCCATGAGGCCTTTGCTTTGGGGACTAGGTATAAGAATTGATATAGTATGAATGCGTTACTATGAACCAAATATATTTTGTAACATATTGTTTGATTCAAAAATTTTTTTATATGTATCCATTACATTTAATTGGGAAATGTATATATTTATTCATCTGTGTTTACTCTTTAGTTTTTAATTGTTTATATTTTCAAATTATTAAATGCACAAAATAAAGTAAAAAAAAAAAAAAAAAATTGATAACATGCCTGCTGGCTACCTGCCTGTCCCCGTCTACCAGAACAGAGGTGACGGTTGCTATGGGAGCTCCCACAGGTCTCAAGAATGCTCATCAACACACAGCTAATGGCCTGTGGTCACCTCTTAGCATTTTGCTTTACAGCCTCAGAATATGGTTTCTGAATAGACGCTGCCTAAACAATTATTTTTTTATGCTCTGTGAGATCAGAACTGCTTGTGTTTTTTGTATGAGGGATATTAATAGCAACAGCACTTTATTGATTGAGTGAGTCCTATGTGCCAGGGGTTTTATAAAGATTACCTGCGAGTTTAATAGCAACCCTGCAAGGTATACGGGTACGGCAGAGAGATCTGCCTAAGGCCACTCAGAGTGGATGTGAACTTGGGTCGATTTGACCGGCTCTCCCTTGGCATGTTAGGCCTCAGGAACAAATTAGAAAAAATAAAGCAGGGTGGGTAGGGGGTGGTTCACCAGCCTTATTGTTTTACTGTATAATTGCCTGCATGTCCCAAATTCAGGACAATTAAATCCTGACATAAACAGGTGTGCTCATCCCCTCTCTTCTAACTCTGATTCCAGTGAATCATCCATTTCCTTCATGAATCTGCCTTCTTCCACCACCTGCCATGTTTGCTCTGCTCCATCCAGAAACTTCCTGGCCCAGGTTCCAAGTCACCTGTGTGCATTGCTGAACCCGCATCACTCTCACCTACATACTCCCACTTTTGTTTCCCAACTCCCAGTTTTCCTTGTGAAAGGAGGGTCAGGATAGAGCATAAGGATGTGTCTTATCTTTCATAGATTGGAGCTCTTCGTGTGGAAAACTCTGGTACAGACTATGTTACATGCTGTCTTTTTAAAAAGAATATCTGCTTAACTTTAATCCATTACCTGCATCTGGAATAGACTAACCTCAGTTGTTATATGGAGTCACCTGTGGAGACGTTAATGGAAAAGCAAGGCAGCAAATTAGTACCATACGATTAGCATGAGCAATATCAAGTTTGCTGATGCAGAGCCCCTCAGAAGAATGGACTGTATTTTAAAGATATGGCTTATTTTCCATATCTGCACAGAGGCATGTCTTTGGTTAACTGGACTTTTAATTTTCTACTTATTCATTTTACCCCTTACAGACAGCTCTTGGGCTTTTCAGAATGTGCATTATGCAGAGAAAAATAATTATAGGAAAAGGGACACAGAGAATGTCATAATTAAACCGTGCATTTGCAAAATGCACTCAAAATACCCGAAACATTTTGATTGCTATAATCAGGTAGATTAGGATTTCAGCAAATACTGTTTTAAACAGAGGTTTATCTAAAGTCAGAGGCAGAGAGGCAGCTCTTAGAATCACCTCGTAACACAAAATTAACTAAATTTATCTCTGATTATTAAAAAAAAAATCATATCTAAAGAGAAATCAAAACGTAGATCAATGGCTTCTGAAACATTAGGACATCTTCCGTCACCCTCTAGAACACGCTTACAGCTCCCTTGCCTGGACTCTCATTAACCGAAGCCTCCGTGGGTACCTATGGCAAATGCAGAAATGTATTGCTTCAAGGTGTGGTTTAAACTTTTATTTTATGGTTTGGAACTAAAGTTCAGAGCAAACACAATCGAAAGGGTCAATGCAAGTAAAAGATCTATGTGGGAGAACAGTGTTACCACAAGTTTAAAAACATTCACCTTTTTTAATGAAGAAGAAACATTGTCTGCCAAAAAAAATAAGAAATGATCAAAAGGGATTTAAGCCAATTTATAAAGAAAAAAACCCAAGCCATGAAACACAGAGTCAAAACCTCCAAATCCTCTTACTCTCTCGTTTCCTGCTTTACGGGGTTTGAAGTTTATATGCAAAATATTTTGCCCTGATTCCCATCTAACAAATGGACTAGTCCAGAGTGCCCATGAGGCCACTGATTTAGTGAACGGTGATCTGCAGAGATTAAGCAAAAGACAAGGATGCCAATTTTATGGATACAAAAAAAATTAGCTAGAGAATTAAAGCTTAATATAGCTGTATCCTCTAGACAGCTCTGCCTGATTGCAGACAGAGCTTAAAAGCAGGATTCAAAGTCACAACACACTATTTCTGTTATAAAGGCTTTGTCCGAGATATGTTCAATAAAAGGAAAACCACATTTGCTGCTGTCTACCCTAATGAAAGAAGACAGCAAAGGAAAGACCAGTCTGGGAACTGGGGAACAGGTTTTATTCTCTAACTCAGTTCCTGGCTTTTAAGGAAACCAAATCCAAGCTCTTAGGAGCTGTTTTCCTCAAACGCATTTGCCCCTCTTTTGAAGATGAAAATTGTGGCTCTTTCCTATAGAAATATTAATTTGAGCAAATTCTGCCCTATGCAGGGCTCCTTTCTGCCACCTTCTGTCCTTTTAAACACCAATGTCAGTGGTCTGAGGTAAAACCTGTCCCCTGCCCTATGAGGGTGGAGAAGGAGCGAAAGGAGAACAAAGGCAGCTAGCTAGGAGTTGGGGTGGGAAGGAATCCAATTAGAACCTCAGGAAGAGCAGGTGATCAAGGGTTTTTTTTTCACCCACCAGGAAGAAGTAACAAATGAAATTAAAGTCTACCCTGAAGAAATTCTACCTCAAATCCCTTTCCTCTTCAGTGAGCCTGTCGAAGTACTCCTCTTGTATCACTTTGACCAGGCAAACGGGCACTTTCAATCTAGTCATTTAAGGACAATTTATTGTGAAGTGGTAATTTATTAAGTAGGATTCACAAGTAGAGAGAGCTGTAATAACCTTGAAGGAACTCAGCGGACACTTGGGCACTGCTGACTCATGGTCCACAAGGGCAAAACCTGTGGTGTTTGATTTCAGGGAGACAGACGCTCCCAACGCTTCTTTTTTTTTTTTTTTAAAGATTTTATTTATTTATTCATTTATCCCCCCTCGCCGCCTGTGCTTGCTGGGTCAGCCAACCACGCCGTGCGGGCGGGCTTGCCTTCACCAGGAGGCCCCGGGAACCGAACCCGAGGCCTCCCATATGGTAAACGGGAGCCCTACTGATTGAGCCACAGCCGCTTCCCCCCAACGCTTCTTTGAATTCCTGAATTCTTCTGCCCACTCCTCCCACTCCCGCTCCCCCACGTCACATAATTGAGGGGAAAAAAAGCCTCAAAATATAAATTCATTCATGGCTTATTCTGTTGATTTAAATTCATAGTAAGCTATAACTGATTGGTCCCTCTAAAGAGTCTTACAAAGCAGGAGGATGCTGGGAAAGTCATGTTACTTCATTTGGCCTGGGGCCAGTTCTTAATCCAAAATCTCCTCAAAAATACTCTTTTGTTCTGGAGTCCACATGAGGCATGGCCCGTGGTGAAGGGGGCAGGATGTCCCTGCTCTTCTGGGAGTTGCTAAGCCTCTCTGCTTGCCAAGATCATGTATGCTTTTGATTCAGCATTCAGTCCACAAATGAGCTTTATTTTTGTTCAATAGTAAAATATGTGGCCACATCCAAGAGAAGGAGTGAATTTTGTGACAATGAAGAGAGCAATAGCTGCCAGAGACCCGAGGTATCAAGGATGGAGCCCCATCTCCTTAGAAGACATTTTCTAGACATACTGGCACAGGACAATGAAGGATCCCAGCTGTCTTTCTTCACAGACTCATAATTCCTTTAGGGCAGGTTTTTCAAGGATCTTCTTTTCTTCCCTCCTTGGTCTCATTTCATGATCTGTCCCTCTTCCCCAAAGGGATGAGTTCCTCTATGGCTTAAGATTCCAGGTCGTTGGAAAGGATATTTGCTAGCAGGTGGAGGTGCTGGGCCTCCTTTAAAAGGTGAAGGTGCCCTGTTTCTTGCTTCGACCAAGCCAAAGTGAGAGGTGATCTCAGTCTGAGAAAAGCCCAGCTGACCTTCCTTCCCTCCATGCACTGGTGCTCCCGTCCCAGGGGCTAGAGCCTCTCTATGGCTCAGGTCAGCTCAGTGCATGGCATCTGGAGAAGCACATTCTCTCTTGCTACATTCTAGGTTCAATTTCTCTATTGTTGTCCATGGTACTTTGGGTCTGAAAGGTCTGAAACTCAGCGGAGCTTACGTGGCTCATTGACTAAGCCAGGAGTTGGCAAACTGTGACCCACAGGCCAAATGTAACCCACTGGCTGTTTTTTTTTTAAGTACCGGGGCCAGGGATTGAAACTGGGACCTAATGTGTGAGAAGCTGGTGCTCAACCACTGAGCCACATAGGCTCCCCTGAGTTGGTCCCTTCATTTGTTTGCTTGTTGCTTGTTGTTTGTTTTCTGGAGGCACCGGGGACCCAACCTGGGACCTCCTATGTGGGAAGCAGGTGCACAACTGCTTGAGCCACATCCGTTCCCCACTGAAATCATCCTAATAGGTTTCAATGTGAAACAGAACAAGGTTTGTGGTCTGAAGTTATTTGGGATTTATCTAGATTAGGAGAAAGGGGGTGTTTTACTTTAGTCCAGCCCAATTTATTAGATTTCTCTATATTGGGGTCTTCAGCAAGACTACCTCTGATTATAAATCACTATTTTGCTTCAATTTGCCATTGTTTGTCTCAGGTCATGAGGTCCCAGGCTTGGCAGTACTGGCAATAGGGTGACTGGCTAAGTGGTCCAGCTCCCCCAGAAAGTTCCAAACAGGTGGCCAGAGAACCCCAAGATATCTGAGGGACTCCACCTTGGTCCTTCACCCTCAGTCCTTCTGGAAACTTGTGGGTGAGGGGTGATTGGTCCAGATCAGGACCCAAATATCCTTGGGCCCCCTGACCATAAAGCCATTTAGTAGCACCCAATCTCACTTCTCATTGGTGTGTAAAGCAAGTCCATTTATGTCTTTCAGAGAGGACACATTTAATAAATGCTCATCACAGCCGGCCTTCTAATGGGCACTTGGTTTCAGCCCTCAAGGGGGTTAATATAACCCACAGGAATAGATAAATAAATCAAAACCACATTCCAGGGAAGCGGATGTGGCTCAAGCAGTTGGGCACCTGCCTACCACATGGGAGATCTCAGGTTTGGTTCCCAGTGCTTCCTAAAGAAATGAGTAAGACAGCCAGCTGACACAACAGGCTGGCACAGTGAGCTGATGCAACAAGATGATGCAATGAAGAGACACAATGAGGAAACACAATGAGAGACACAACAAGTGGGAGTGGAGATGGCTTAAGCCAATGGGTGCCTCCCTCCCACATGGGAGGTCCTGGGTTCGGTTCCTGATGCCTCCCCCCCCCCCCCAAAATAGAAGAAGAGCACACAATGAACAGACACAGAGAGCAGACAGTGAGAGCAAACAAAAATCTAAAAACAGAAAAACAAAAAACCCCACTATGTTCCAAATTGTGATTTAAACTACATTTCTGTCTAGAGCTTAAACTACATGTTCAAGAAACTCTAATGAAGGAAGTCGTGGGTTTGAATGGGGTTAGCAGACAACGTTATGTTCAAGGACTCAGGTTAGAACAAGTCTTGTAGACACATGTGCTTCGATGGGGAAGAAGGGGAGGGGCACTCCAGCTCTTGGTGTTCCATCATTTTGTGATGGTCAGTAATGATGAAAATGATGGTGGGAAACGAGCACCATGTGCAAAGATGTGGGGGCAGGGAGGGAGCATGAAGCACCATTTGTAAATAACAAACTTAAGCGAGGGCAGCGTGTTTCCAGATCGTGGAACATTTCACGTACCCACCTGGAAACATGATGAAATATATAAAACCACCGTTTCCACAGTTCTCTAACAATTCTTTCTGGCTCAGACATCTGCATCTCTATAAGAATAAAAAGCTAGTGCAATGAAAATACAAAATGGAGTTCTAAAGCCACGGTTACCTTTCATGCCTGCAACCTAGATTGACTGCAATACTCCTCCTCCACAGGACTGGTCCTATGATTGCTAATGTCAGCACCTGTCGGCCAAACTCATCCCTGGAGCAGCTGATTTACATTACAGGCCAACTTCAGAGGTGGAATATCTGAAAACAGATCTGCAGTGTAGTCCATCAACTCTACAGAAGGATTGGGAATAAAAGAGCCTTGCAAGAAAATGAGGATCAATAGAAAGAGAATTGCTTCGCTGTGAGGAAAACCCAACAGCCTGGGAGATGGATGCCTGGCCTTATTCAGAGCTGTGACTCAGGGTCCTGGGGGGAAGATGTTCTTTGTTCCACCTCACATTGATCATATAATTGTATAGTTGGGAGATCCTTAGATATGATCTGGCTCAATCTCTCATCTTATAAATGAGGGATGTGCAGGTGTCCGTTCAAATAGCTGCACAGCAAAATGTGATGCCTGGTGATGCAATGATACAACTGGACCCAAAGGTCAATCAGACGGTGACCCTAGGAAATAAGGAAGCACCAAATCTGGCTCCTGAGGACAGAACCAGGCCCTGCAGGGGACACAGTGTTGAATGAGCCAGAACCTGTCCTTGGGAAAAACATAGCTTTTTAAGAGTGGAGGGTTTTGACTTGAAGAAGGGAGAACGATTAGTCGATCTCTTAAGGTTCTTTCTAACCCTGTTGCTGAAAGTGGAGAGAGACACACACACCAGCTCTTCTCCTCACAGCGTGTCCTGGAGCATGGGATTGTAGGATTCCAGGGCTTTCAGCTTAAGAACATTTTTGGGCAGAGTAGGTGAGATAAATGGCATGTTCTGTTTTTTGTTCCCAAATGGTGAGACAAAGATGGTATGTGATTCTCCTCCATTTTGGGAAAATAGCTGCACTGTGGTCTCTGATCTTAGAGAGACCTTACCCATAGGAGGATTTTCTGCGTGTAGAAATTTTCTCCTAACAGATTTCACATGATCTGAATTTCTCGGTTTTGTCCTTGACACCTCGTTGATTCAGCCCCCTTGGGAAGCAGACCCTCTTCAAGAGGAATATTGTGAAATGAATATTTTTCTACAGATTATTTCTGTCAGTGGAGTGAGAACTTTTTTTTTAAAAATAATTGCCAGAATGAGGTAAAAATGCAATGCCAGAAGCATTCCAACCTACAGATAACAGGAATTTTCTACTTTTCATTTTAAATGTGATCTCATAATAATCTTTGTTATTACCTGTGTCATGTGCTAATCTTGGCATGCTTTGTGAAAAAAAAATAGTAGATTATTCTCCAATATAATAAATCATATCAAAGCCCAGTTCTTGTCTTCACTTTCATAAATATATAATTCATCATACCGAGAGAAGTATTACTAAACTTTCTCTATATTTGTAGAAACTGGATGATGATTCTTCAAAAATTTCTGTGAGGAAAGGAAGAACCACACGGTGCAAAAATTTCCCTTCTAAAGAGTAGTTAGGGAAGTGGCTGTGGCTCAATCAGTAGGGCTCCCGTTTACCATATGGGAGGCCCCCGGGTTCGGTTCCTGGGGCCTCCTGGTGAAGGCAAGCCCGCCCGCACGGCGTGGTTAGCTGACCCAGCGAGCACAAGCAGCAAGGGGGGGCGGGGATAAATGAATAAATAAATAAAAATCTTTAAAAAAAAAAAAAAAAAGAGTAGTTAAGGCAACAACCTTCTCCAAGTTTTACCAACCTATCAAGAAAGGTACTAACTAGGTCATTTTTTTAAAGTGCTCTCGTGCAAAGTTAGCAAGTCTATCGTGGTGACTCTGCATATATATATATGCCAGGGTAAGTTACTGAACCTTTTTCCAAACATCTATTTCCTCAAAATGGGAGCAATTGTACCACCCCACTCCATAGGGCCATTGCACAGATTAAATGAGATGTTAAATATGAAGCTTAAGCTTAGCATAGCGCTTTTTTATTTTTTTAGAGGTACTGGGGATTGAACTCAGGACCTCGTACATGGGAAGCAGGCGCTCAACCACTTGAGCTACATCTGCTCCCCAGTGCTAATCTTTATACTGTTCTTATAAGAAGACTAAAGCCTGATCTTCTGATGGCCAGCCTACCCTCAATGAGTACCTCACAGCCTATACCCTCTCTGTGCATCTTCAAAATGTCATGTAACGTGAGCTGAAGAGTATCTACACATGGCACTCATTCAAAATTACACAGCGTGATTTCCTTTGTGAATTTGGAATTCATCTTAGGAGATTTATCAGACATGTGGAAGGAAAATGTAGAATAAATGAGCTAGAGAAAGCAACGAAAAAGAAAGAAATGAGGCCAAGCAGTGCCTTAAAACATGTCAGAGTCTGGTCTATTTTTTCCATCAACATATGCTATTCTCATTAATGGGAGTTTCTCACAAACTTACTAAGGGAACAGGCAAAAGGGTATATTTTTTATAGCTTTAAGGCTCATCCAAAGATTTAAAGGATGTGGTAAAACCATAAATTTTCTCTGGACTATAAACATCTTTATGAGATCAAGTGCTCATGATCTAAATATCTCTGACCTTTGAAATATCTCCAAAGATCCTTTAATTTTTTCCCTAATAATGAGGCAAGTTTATGATATTCACTTGGTCATATGAGATTTTAAAACATCTTTCCAGCTATCTGTCAAAACCACTTCTGTTTTCTCATTGGTCAAAACACAAGTCTAGAAAATAGACCAGAGGTTAGGAAACTATGGCCCGTGGGCCAAACCCAGCCCACTTCCTGTTTTTGTAAATAAAGCTTTATCAGCACACAGCCAGGTTCAGTCGTTTATGTATTGTCCCATGGCACTTTTGTGCTAATTGAGTAATTGCAACAGAAACTATATGGCCCACAAAACCTAAAGAATTTACTATCTATAGAAAAATTTGCCAATCCCTGCTCTGAATAATTCTCTTGTGTGGAAAAGATGAACTCCACTTGAATAATGCCTATCAGATTCTCAGAGAAAGTTTATAAATATTCCAAGTTATCAAGCCAGACACTTTGCTGATTGGCATGGAAATATGGAACTAAAGATAGAATTACTAAACTGGGAGTTAGGAGTCATTCACTCATTCACCCGTTCAGTCTACTTAATTCCATGGCACCACTGTGATAGGTGCTGGAATTGTGGTGAGAACAAAATGCACAGAGCCCCTGGCCTCAAGTTGTGCAAAGTCTGATGAGAGAGACAGTGACATGCCATTCATTCATTCATTCATTCAATCCTTCCTTCCTTCTTTCCTTTGTTCTTCATCTGATACGAGCCAGGAACTATCTTAGGTACTGGGCATATCCCAGTTAGCCACAATAACCTTACATTTTAATGGAGGAGGGAGATAATAAGCAAACAACAAATGCATACGAAAATAGCAGGTATTAGTAAGTGCTATGATGAGAATATTATTCTAACCATATGAAATTGATATTTTCATAGGTCAAAAGTGGTTGAATAGTGGCAATTTCACGTGGTTCAACCTATCAGGGAGACATACTAGAGAATGACTTTTGGAAAACTTTAAATTGAGAGGTCAAGGAAGGCCTCACTGAGGTGACATTTGAGCTAAGATGTGAATGACAAGCAGCAGCTTACCCTGAAAACAGCTAAGGAAGATGTTTTCCAGGTAGGCAGATGGAGAAGCTAATGCAAACATCCTATAATCAACATCAACTTGGCTTGTTCAAGGACGAGAGAGAAAACCAGCATGCTGGAGCAATGTGAGCCATGGGAAAATGAGAGGAGATGCAGTTGGAGAGGTGGCAAGAGCTAGATCAGATCGATCATGTAGGCTAGGTATGGATTTTGGATTTAATTCTAAGAGTAAAGGGGAGGATTGCAAAGTAGGAAGTCACAAGCTCTGATGGATGGTCTTTGGAATGTTTTAATGCCACCACTTGTATGGAAAATAGACTAAGAGAGCTAGAGTTGAAGCAGGAAGATTTCTTTGGAGGTAGGACAGAGTTCTAGGCAAGACAAGGTGATAGCAGCAGAAGGTGGGGAAGGAGGCAAGTCTGTTAGTGTTTAAGACTTGACATCAATAGAGTTGGTAATTGTTTGGATGTCAGTTGAGAGGGAAAGTGAGGAATCAGGGAAGGTGCCCAGGTTTCCCTCCTGAATACCTGGCTGGATAGCTGTGGGATTCATAAACCTGTGAACACTGGGAAAGAAAGAGCCGGATCTTGGGGGAAGGGTTTTACGTGTGGTTTGGGACCTGTTGCGTTAGAGTCATCTTTAAGTCATACAATTGGCAATGGTTAGGAAAAGTCTTGGTAGCTCTGAGGAGAGATCTGGGTTGAGCTGTCTTAAATCTTAGGAGTAGAGATGGGACTAGAAATGAAGGTGGTGAATAAAATCTTGGAAGAGAGGATGGATTTAGAGAAAGGTAGAATGGCCAGCTTGTACCACTGATGGGTCCAGTGACTCCAGGCAGTCACTTCCTTTCTCTGGGGATCAACTCTCTCATCTCTAAGTGGGAGAGTTAAATGAGATTTGGGGTTTCCCAGACTCTTCCACAGACATGATGGTGGGCCTGGTGTCCCCTCCTCTTCACTGTCAACATTTTCCCTTCATGTAATATCGATGAACATTAAACCTTGTACTAACCGATCACCAGGTTTTCTTCTTCTTCTTTTAATCATAGGACTATGATTGTCATTTCTTTTTATTGTCATTTGTTTTTCTTCTTCTGTGTACTAAGAATACTTTTCTTGATTTAACTTATTTTGATTCTTTCCTTTGAGTGAAGTTTTAATGTTATTTAAAGTTTCATGTGTGCTTCTAACGATAAAAAGGGGAGTCAGTATTGAAAATCTTAGGTACTGGGCATATCCTAGTTAACCACAATAACCTTACATTTCTTTCTAAGACCCTTGAGCTAGACATTCATTGAAGAAAACCCAGAAGCACCTTCCCAACCTTGATTTTTCCATTATGAAATGGACTGAGGATGGAGCGATTTCAAACACACAGTTCTTGAAAAAGGTTTATGACCTGAAGTTGTACTCCCCCAAGCAGATCATATATTAAAACAATAAATTGTAACTTAAGCAAATTTAAAAAATTGTGCCTTACGATCACTTGTCAGTAACAACAGGTATGGTAGAACTCCAGACATCTGAAAAAATTGCTTGTTATACGGTTTGGAAGCCTTTCCACCACTATATACCAAGCATTCTGCTCATTGGTTAATCAGACAAGATCAGGGCAAGACTGCTTTTTGTTATTTTAATTGAGTCTCTCACCTCTGAATTATGTCACTTTATTGACATAACCCATATCACTGACAACCATATATTGCATTAGAGTACACATCCTCATTCACCTGCTATATTTTACCATTTGCAAAGTCATGTTATAGCTTTGCATCTCCCACATATCACAGACACTTATTGTTGATGAATGAATAGTTCTGTGAATCAAAATTACCCCCAAATGATGCTACATTCTAAAAAATTAAGGTATTTAAAATGAAATTTATAAACTTCCCCATATTTCACCCACCTTTCCTTTATCATCCCTTATCTCGGGGAAGGATTACACACAGTTTTAAAAAATGAACAGAACGATTCTTGCCAGGAAGAAATGGGGATATAACGAACTTGGTGCAGCCAAAGTAAAAATGTTTATCTTTTCCAGGTCTTGCTAGACCAAGTTTGTGAAGCTTTACTTGCTGTTGCCATAAAATAAAGCTCACTTATATTAAGGATGCATTTAGGGGAAGGCAACATTATCTCTTATTTTAAATGGGATCATTATCTAAAAAAGCCTTTAAAGGGCTACATCTTCAAAATTTGTAATTGAAGCCACACAACATTCTTAGAGCTAGAGTTGGTTTATCCACCTGTGCAATCATATTAAGTTAATCAACAAAAAAATTTTAAAGCACTCTTAAGAAATATTTCACTATTAGAAATAGAGTACTAATCCAGGTAAAGGAGAAAAAAAATTATTCTAATAGCAAGGTCATTCTCAAAAGTACTTCACCATCTCTCAATAATAAAGTTAAAACATACAAATAGGAAAAAAAATCACTAAAAGACTCATAAAATGTTCGTGCCTTTTCATCTCAAAATCCTGGGAGGAATTCAGTCTTGGAAAATATCTGATGAATGCAAAAAGCTATACTCAGAAAGATGTTCATTGTGTTGTTGTTAAAATGAATCAAGGACAGGAAACTGTGTAAATTTTCCACAAGTGAGGGTAATTCTTTCCAAGAAGAGATGGGGATGGAATGAACTTGGTGTAGCCAGCATTATGAAACTTTAGCCATTAAATTCGGGTTATGAAGGGTAAGCAGAAACATGGAAATATGTTAACCGGAAAAAGCAGATTATAAAATGGCACATACAACCCAATGCTGCAATGTACATGCATGCATGTAAAGTTCTAGAAAGAAAGACACAAGAATAAAAAAGAAAATAGTTAAGATGGGTATTGGTCATTTTTCTTTTATTTGCTCTTCTAGAATGTTGTTGCTTTTAAGAATAACAAAATTAGACAAACACTAAGTAGAACTCATGAAAGGGAGGCAAAGAATAGTTAACACACGATAAATGTCAGGAAAAGAGGTCCTAGGAACATACCTTTCTACTCATTTGCATTCCTTATTTGGGTTCTTGTCTAGTTCCAATGGAACCATGATTTGGGATTAGGTTACTGGGAAAAACATGATAATGTGTTGAAGCACTATAATTTTAAATATCACTCAATTTAACATTTTTACATAAGAAACTGCCGAAAGTGCTTTTGCTTATGAAATACAATTTAATGTGAAGTTAAGCCTCCCCATTTGTATTGAGCTCCACCAAACGAGTCAACTTAGGTGCAAGTGGAAGTAGAATATCAACTTGCCATTTTTAGCTTCTTGGGTTCTAATTTTCTGGGTACCACGTGCCAAGAGGTCAGAAGACCTCTTTTTGGAAGCATTCAATGACTGCGTTTCATAAAGTGTACTCATTCTCTTTTGAACCCAGATGAGTTTTCATATTACTAGCTTTTCCAAATTAGACCCAGGTTAGAAGAGAGGGCAAAGATGGAAAACAAGTCTCTCCTGACTTCCTCAGAGGAGGAGTGCTAGATAATGCTTCCCAGAAAAGTTCTCTTTTTTCTCTCAAGTCCCAGAAATTTTGGCCCATTCCATCTTACCTCTCCAATGTCCCATGAAATACCTATGAGAACCGAGTCCTGCGTGTCAGCTAGTGGCAGGAATAACTTAAATAATGCTCTACTCCCTCATTAGAAAGACATCTGCATTCCTTCTTGTGGGGAAACCTGAGAGCTCTGCCTGCCCCTCTTTGCATATCTGCTTGAAGCTGTCTCAGTATCTGAGTGAGTCTTCTCTTCGCTTACCCAGTTGTCACTTTCCCCCACCGCAGGCATTTCATTTACCCTCCAGCTCTGCTAACTGGGGTGGGGCTGGGGCTTTGGGAACCTTGTCTTGAGCTGAGACTAGGGATGGGAGAGAAAGAAAAGCTGGCCTACCTTAGAACCTTCCAGTCTTTCAGAGGATCCAAATCAGAGATTAAGGACATCATTGTCTAAAAGCCGGCTGAAGGCGAATCCGGAAAGGAGGGTAGAGGGAGGGGGCTAAGGGGAAGAATCTCGGCTCTGGCCAGGAGGCAGGAGGGCCCCGGCGGCCAGCAGGCTCTTCCTACTTGCAGGGCTGATAAGCGCTAGTCCTGGCTGGCTCCTCTCCACCCCCAAATCAATCCTGCGCTCTGTAACTGCACAGTCCCGGCTCCATTTCTCCATACCACCCTTGAAAGCCCCTGTAATCTGCTCCAACTGATCAAATTTGACCTTTTTGTAGCCCACTTTATTCCAAGCACAGCTCTCAGTTAAATCTCTCTTTATTAACACCGTCCTCCTTGGCTTTCTTTTGGAACAAACACAGATCAAGCCTGAAGCCTCTAGACTTTGCCAGCAATCATTTACAGATTACTGCAAGCTGCGGGCTTCTCCTCTGGGGTGTTTCCCCTGCCTCTGAGATTTTGCTTTCATATTCTTGTCAGAAGGCTTGTTAGGTTTCTTTCTTTCTTCTTCTGTGGTTCAGGTTCTGGGACACTGACGTGGGGTTTAGAGCTTCCTTCGGAGGCTGTAACTAAATTACTGTTGGGAATTGTTTTTTTGAAAAAATAAGTTGGAATCGGGCATCTAACAAGCTAGAATTCACTGTGTGTCTTTCTTGTTACATTGCTTTCTTTCTTTCCTTCTCTCTCTTTTTCTTACTTTCTTTCATTCTCTCTCTTTCTCTTTCTTTCTTTCCTCCTCCCTCCCTCCCTCCCTTCCTTCTTTCCTCCCTCTCTCCTTCCCTCCCTCTCTTCCTTCCTTACATTCTTTCCAGTGTTTTAAAATTACACAAAGGGGGAAATGTAGACTCTCTAAACATAAAAAGAGAAAAAAGTATGGGCTTTTCTCCCTCAACCTCTTTCTTTTTTCCTATATTTAAAGTCACACATCCTTAGCAAAATCATCTGAAACTGTGCCCAGCAGATGTTAAACAATCTCGAGAGTATCTTGTTTTCCTGTAGTGACCAGGACTCCTCATGCTGCGCTGGCGGAGGTGCGTTATGTGTGTGTGTGTGTGTATTTCTGATTTTCATAAGCACTTCTGCCTGAAGCATGGGGTTCTGTTCACCCTGGAGAGTTCTGCTTCTAGCTGTGACCTCTCCAAGTGCAAGTCTTCCTGCTGCCACTACAGGATCCTGGAATTTGAAGACCTCCATGTCTTCTAGTCTAGGGTCAACCAGACCTGGGTGGTTCAGTTTATCAAGGATTTTATTATAGTTGCATTCCACCTGAGCCTTAACTTGGTATTTTTTCTTTACATCTTTCATGTGCATTTATTTTAAAAGGAATTTTTTTTTAGATCATTCCCATAAATGGAAAAATCAGCTTCACTGGTCTTCAGTAGTAGGCAACTCAAGGAAACGGCTAGACATGCCATCAAGTGCTCTAGGTGACTTCTCTTTATTGGAAAGTGTTTGGTAAGTGTTAGAGGAGATGGAAGCACACTTGCCTCAGAAGGAGACTTTCCCCAGAAGGAATAGGAAAGATTTAAAGAAACCATGCTGTGATTTGACATTGTGCAAAGCCCTTCCTGCCTAAATTCCTCAACCAGGAGGAAGGGTCCTGATTTCTTGCCTTTAAACCCAATTCACCAAGAAAGAGAATCCCTGTTCTTCCCTGAGGGTCTCTAGAGGGAGAATGCTGGAAGCGGACTGCTTTCATTGCCAGGAAGTTCTTCCAGTCAACTCCAAGTGCCCCTCAGAGCATTTTACAGCTACTCCCCACCACCCTTTCCTCTACAGACTCTGTGGATCTTATAATGTGCCCTTAAAATGTGTCAGCTTTTGAGTTAATCTTTCCTTTTTAGACCTACATACTTTCTTTAATGGCTGTGAATGACTTTCTTTAGAAGTGCAACTATCTTTATGCTAAAATTAAAGAGAATTTCATACCTTTTACAAAACCCATTGCCACTCTGGGGTTTCCTGCTTCTTCTTGGGCTGTCTTCTAATCCTGTGGTGGATCATGGTCCTCAAGTGTCAATGTTTACATAGCACTTTTAATCCCCCAAGTCCTTCACTAAACCTGGGTGATAATAATGGTAGTTTTACAGAGCACACCTCAGAAGGGTTCTTAGGGCTTAGGTAATCAGATGTTTGTTGTTGCTTTTTTCTCTTTAGAAAGTTAGCAAGAGGAAAACAAAAGATGATAAAGAAATAGTCTCTGCACTCCTGTGATGTCATGCTCCATTAGCCCTTCCCAGCCTGGGAAGGGAGGGGGAATGAGCTTCTAACACTTGGGAGTGCAGGGTTAATGGGTGAAGGGGGGAGGGGCTTGGCTTTGGGCCCAAGGACAAAGCTGGGCTCATAAATTATGAACTAATGTTTTAAAGCAGTAGTCTTTTGAAAAAGAACTTTTAAAAAGTCAGTAGAAAAAATATATAAAAGTGAATTAAAAAAAAAAAAAATCAGCAGAACACTTCCTTCAAATAAAACCTTACAACAAGTCCAAGAACAGAAAAAGATAATGGCTAACATTTATTACCAGGTACTAGGGGCGGTTGTAATTTCTTTACGTGTGTTAACTCCGTTCCCAAAACTAACTTGTTTATGGGTAAGTTACCAGGGACGCCCCCATCTTCTTCATGCACATGGCGATGGCAAGCAAAGGGCCAGTCATGGCAAAGGGAGGCCTTGGACCTCGAAGGTGTGATGACAGAGCCCACAGGAGCACTGTACTCCCTCCTTCTAGAAAAAGTGATGTACACGCAGAGCTGATTTCCTCTGGGGTCCAATGGGGTCGGGATCACGTCAGGGGTGGGTAAATGGGATGGCCTGAGTCTCAGGCTTTCTCTCATTCCTAAAGTATCACATCACTGAGAGACTCTAGAGTTCAGGAGAACATAGTTTAAAATCCACTTATGTAAAGTATTTGGTGATGAGGGAGTGAAAATATCTATTTTAAAGGTGGTGTTGAGTCTGCTAAGGGCTGAATGGTTTGCTCTCCTCTTTTATAATTTTGAGGAGCAGGTCATTTCTTAGTACACACACTGTAGGTGAATTCCATGTTTGATAAGTTGTAAATTCCCTTCTTCCCTTTTTCCTAAGTGTTCCATTCCTGATTCTGAACAATTTCATACCAAACGAATCCATTTCCTTCTATTAAATAGACCACCAGAATTATTAATTCACCTTGAACAATGAGGCACATGCTAAAAATACACAAACAAATAAAAATATCACTCTCCTCAGTACCAGGCCAACTATTCATCTGTAACATGGAAAAGCAACTCTCAACCTTCTATATACAAAAATCAAAGGTTAAGCTTAGCCTTGAGCAGTTTGGGCCAAAAAATATACTTTTCTTCCATGTCACTATGTGAATTATAAGTTCTCATTTTATTTCTGTCCTCATTTCCTCATAGTTTGATAAATTTACTCCTTTAAATCAAATTATTTTGTTATTGCTCATAATGGTTCTTCAAAAGTTGGCTCTTTCGAAAGTTCCCTCTCGGTTAGAAAAGAGTTCAATCCATAGAAAGCAACATTCCCAATTATTCTACAAGACTACTGATTCTCCTTTTCATATAACTAAACTTTCTGAGATACCCCTCCTTCTCCCCAGGAAAAGAAACCCAAACCCAAAAACAACAAACAAAAATAACCCACTGTTTATACATTTTCCCTTGCAAACAAACAAAAACCCCAGACCTTAAGAGCCTGTGTTTTACCCAAGTATTGGGACGAGAGTCAATTGGAAATCGTATTGAAATGTGCCTAGGTAGGAGACAACAGAAAGAGCCAAGGAATCTGCATTTCACCCCTGACCTAACTTCCTGCATTTTCCAGGGAGAGCAAGCAGATGCTGGTAAGATGGTATCCCAGGTGAGTTTTTGCACAGCTGTTGTTTTAGTGTCCCAGGGGTACAAAACAAAGTCCCACAAAGGGTGGGGTTTAAGCAATGGATGTGCATTGTCCCACAGATCCAGAGGCTGGAAGTCCCAAATCAAGCTGTCTACAGGGTCACGCTCCCTCTCACGTCTCTAGGGAAGAATCTACTCCTTGCGTCTCTCCTGGCTTTGGTGTTTGCCGGCCTGGCTTGGCATTCCTTGGCTTGCAGATGCATCACTCCATCTCGGCCAATGTCCTTGCATCATGTTTTCCTTTCTGTCCCTGTATCCAAATTTCCTTTTAAATAAGAGCACTAATCCTTGTCTTAATAATCACATCTGCAAAGGTCCTATTTCCAAGTAAGTTCACATTCACAGCTATCGTGGATTAGGACTTGAACTTTTTTTTTTTTTTTTTTAAAGATTTATTGACTTTATTTTTTTAATTTATCCCCACTTCCCCCAGATGGTTCTCTTGTCTATCTGCTCATTGTTTGCTTGCCTTTTCCAGGAGGCACCAGGAACTGAACCCCGGACCTCTCACATTGGGAGGTGAGTGCCCAAGGGCCTGAGCCACATCCGCTCCCTGCTTTAATCCACAGTCTGCTGGCTTGTGGCCTCTGCTTGTTATGGAGGGGATGGAGTCTAAGCTCCTTGAGGCTTATTTTCTTTTGGGAGGCACCGGTCCAAGCTTGGGACCTCCCATGTGCTAGGTGGGTGCCCAAGTGGTTGAGCCACATCCGCTTCCCAATGTTATGTTTTTGAGGGCCGCAATTCAACTCATAATAGCTGTGGACGATGACATTGGAGCCAAAGGTTGGCGGCTCATCAAGATGGCCAGCAGAGCAAGGGAAGCCCATGGAGGGGTGCGTTGGCCAAAGAGAGAGAACAGAAAGCAGAGAGCCTTCACCATCAGCCCAGCCTTAGATCAGTTGTTTCATAGGACATAGGTATGATGTCTCAGTAAATTTCTGTCCCACAAAATGTCTAAATTCCTGATAGTCTGCTATTTAAAAAGAAATGTCTTGGTAGGAAAGAAATACAAGGTTTTCTTTTTCTTTTTTTCCCTCCACTTTATCTGTTTGTTTCCATTTCTGAAAAACTACACTTTCTTCCTAGGGATTGGATTATCCCTACACCTTTTTTTTTTCTTTTAGAACAGCTTGCTACAATCTTAGTTGCTCCCAGTTTTGTTACTTCCTGATAAACCTTCTGTCCCCTTCCTTCTGCTTGTCCCAGCATTCTCTTTTCCTCTTATTTGCCACCATGTCCCTTCTCCTCACGTGGATAAGGTCTCTCAGTCCTTTAAAGAAACTGAAATGATTAATTGGAAATGCATTCTACTGCTGTAAAGGGAGCTATCCTAGTCTTGTTGATGTGCCAAAGTTTTAAAGTTGGCAGATGGAGTGAGCTAAGAATCTCTGTACTTGTTTTTGACCCTGGAAATGGGAGCCAGCTTTATGCTTTTCATACCAAACCACAGAATGGCAGTACTGATAGATGAGGTTTATCGGATAAAATATGGAACATCCAGTTAAAGTTGAATTTCAGAGACACAATGAATATTTTTATTTAGTGTAAGTATGCCCCAAATATTTCATGGGACATACTTATACTAAAAATTTATTTGCTTTTGATCTGAAATTCAAATTTAACTGCATGTCCTGTATTTTTATTTGCTAAACTTGCAACCCCATGCTCAATGGACTTTTAAATAGAAATACCAACATCACTGTTATTTATTATTTTTCCTGTATGGTGACTTGGAAAGGAGCCCTTCATGATGTTGTCTAGGCATAAAAAATGTATCTTTTCTTAAAGCTTCTTAAAGCTTTTTATTGTACTAGTTGTTACAAGGCAAACATAAACGGTTGCTTTTTTTTTTTTTTTTTTTTAAAACAAAGCAGTGATAAAATTAAGTAAGCTTCTCTATCTTCAAATATTGGAAATTAGGGAATACCACACAGCCTTCTTACATTAAGATTGGCTAGTTGAATTCATTTTAAAGTGTTGGTGATGTTAATATGTTTAGAAGCACTAAAGTTTTATACTTCTATTTCTTTTATACTCAGTGATTTGGCCATTCACATTACTGCTGTTTTTTTCTTGTTTTTGCACCAAGCATTAGTTATACTCTGAGAAATCTGCACCTGAAGAGTTAACCATTAATCTTCAGTTACATAAATTGTGTATCGTATATATCTCCACCTTAATAGTGCCTGCAGAAACAAACTTCCAAAGATGGCTTGTGTTTCTTATTTGTTTATTTTTAAATAAATGAATGTAACTTTAAGGGAATTTCAACTGCTTTCGTGTTTGACTCACAACTGATGCAATGAAAAGCCAATGAACAAAGAGACATGTTTTGGTGCTTGGACAATGCCTTGAGAATTGGTATTATGGGACTCTTAATAAACTAGACATTTCTAAAAGGTCTCTAAAGAGACAGCTAAGAAACCTGCTTAAGTATAGCAAAAGACCAAATGTACTTCTGTGTTATTCAGGGTCTCTACAGGAACTGTATATTTTCCACTGGTGTTAAGATCCTCCTAATAAACGGGAAGGAAAGCTATTTCCATTCCAGGTCTTTGTCAGCTGAACAGGAGGGCAAAAATGGATTAAAGCAGTGGGAGGAGGGATATTGGGACTTGGCCAGGCATATTTTAAAAGTGAGAAAGGAAGACAGAGGGAGGAGACTCACACCCAGCCGGCTGTTTTTCATGCCATTCAAAGGAATCATAGACCAAATTTGGTACATACAGTAGAAAAAAAAAATTAGTGCTTTAACTCTTGTACTGCCATGGAAGATGAGATTTCCAAAGCTGTGGAATGTTCTTCTTTTAATTTCCAGTTGGCTCTTGTTAGCACTCACAGTTTACACCAACAAGGACAAAGGAATGCCCAAATGAAAGATGTATTATATTATTCAGACAGTCCCCATATCACAGGCCAGGAAAGAAAACATAAACCATCGATCTTACAGCCTCTTTTTGTTTTGTTTTGTTGTTTTTATTTAATGGCACTTTCAGATTTCTCCGGAGTGGGTGTGCTTAAAGTCTTCCCTGGTGATTAAGAAGGAGACCTTAGTCTTAGAGGAAAGCCAAATGCCACTGCCAAGTTTCCACTCAATGGAAACATGTCAACATCTGCTCATGGGGAAACCTGCCTAATCAGGACTAGTGTCCTTAGATAAGTAAGAGCAAAAGGTAAGCCTTCCATTATTAGCCCCAAGAAAAACCCAATGAACAACAGAGGAATTAAAGGGTACCACGACTTCACGTCAAGATAGAGATTTAAATACTCACATGTTAATTTAATTCAAAGTGGCAGCCACAACAAACAAATATATTGATCAATGATTGATTGATTGTATAAAATGTTTACTTAGCAATCAAAAGTCCCATAAGCCACTCAAGGTCTTTTTCTCACTTATCTGAGATATAAGGCAGTGCTTTACACTGTGGCATAGGACCAGGTTTTTCTTTTTAAAATTTCCAGTGTTACAGACCAACACTTTTGTAAAATACATTGAAATTGAATTACCAAAAAACCAAAATAAAACAAATTCATAGAAATTGTAAACCATTTTTAAAAATTATTGTTGGGCATAAAATTACTCTGTCAAATTGCCCTGCATTTCTAAACTCTTACTCTTAATTGTTGTGAAATGTAACTAGCAATCACCAGACCAGCACTGGTCTGCTTTCCTCACTCTGAGGACTGCTGATGAAAAGTATTCAAAAGCACCAAAAATCAACTTACAAAGACTTTAAATAATAGTTTTAGGCTCGATATTGAACTAAAAGAAATCCTATATGATCTAAACTGAGTAGAAACGATATCCATTTAGACAGGCTATAAAAAGAAAAAAAAATGCACTCTTCTAGTCAGAAATGAACATTTGTAATCAATTAGCTTAATAGCCGCTTGATGCCAAAGATTCCTAACATCACAATTTAATGAGAAATTTTAAAATCGTTTATAATTACACAAATGGTTTAAAAGTTGGTACTCGAGTTTCATGGAAAGAACATCCTTGTCGAAATAGCATAGCTGGAAATTAGTAACTGCCTGTGACTCAGCTCTAACTGGCCCTTCTAATTCCTGTTTTACTCTGTATTTGAGAAGGAAAACCAAACTTAACTTTCAGTTGGCCTCAACAGATCTTGCACTTTGTTCAGCAATGACAAATTCTAAAAGTTTCATTGTTGACTTAGTTTAAAAAACAAAACAAAAAAACTATGAAGACCAAACAAAACACATTGCGTGGCTTGAAGTATGTGACTTCCAACGTTCATGCTTGTGTGCATGAAAGGCAAAGAAAGATTGGAAAGAAATATACAAAGAAGACAATGCAAAATTAGTATCATTTAAATCATTTTGGTGTTATTTTCTTTACACTTTTTCTATTTCATAAGTTCCCTCCATGTATTTCTTCTTTTAAAATGTTATTTGAGGGGAGCAGATGTGGCTCCAGCGAAAGAGCTCCCACCTCCCACATAGGAGGTCCAAGGTTCGGTTCTTGGTGCTTCCTAAAGAAGGCGAGCAGACACTGCAACTAGCAAGATGCCGCAACCAGCAAAGATGCCTCAACGAGCAGACACTGCAATAAGCAGACATCACAATGAGCAGATGGCACAACCAGGAAGGAGTGGAAGTGGCTCAAGCAGCTGGGCACTCGCCTCCCACATGGGAGATTCTGGGTTTGGTTCCTGGCGCCTCCTAAAGAAGATGAGCAGACAGACAAGGGAGTCATATTGGGGGAGAGAGGGGATAAAAATAATTTAAAAAATGTCATCTGGGGGAGTGGATGTGGTTCAAGTGGTTGAGTACCTGCTTCTGACATGGGAGGCCCTGGGTTTGGTTCCTAGTGCCTCCTAAAATAAAAAGAACTAACAATAAGCAAACAAATGAAAAGGCCAACTCAGGGGAGCCGATATGGCTCAGTGGTTGAGCACCAGCTTCCCACATACGAAGTCCCAGTTTCAATCCCCGGGCCTGGTACCTCAAAAAAAAAAAAAAAAAAGTTCTATTTATTTTTATAATAATAAAAAAATAAGACCTCTCTACCCTTTTATTTATTTAGCAATTTTAGGAGATGTGAGGTACTTTAAGAAAATTTTGAAGTTAGTCTCTGATCTTATATTTTTAAATATGTGCACACATCTACATTGTGATAGATCATGTTATTATTTATGAAATGCCTACTTAGGTGTCAGAAACTCCTTTGGAAAACAGGGCTCCAAGACTTAGTCTTATTTTTTTCTCTCTTGGGGCTACCCTAAACAGTTCTGGCCTAATTTCACCTGCATTTTTCTTTCCTCCCTTAAATCCTATACACCCTTTTAAATGATGGGTAGATGATGATATTATGCAATTTTCTAATCTACTGATAGAGTCCACCGATGGCACAATTTTGGCAGCTCACCAGCAAGAATGCCTTTTATTATTTAAAATATTAGGATCATATCAAATAAGTGTTTGGGCAGAGATGGCTTTTGAAACAGAAAAGAAAGCTTCGAGGTTTAAGCTAGCACTGCCATACTGTCTCAGACACATGCTTCTCTAGATAGTCACATAACAAAAAAGGGATTAAAAAAAAGAAAAGAAAAGAAAAGAAAAGAAATACTGCCAACAAGTAACAGTACTAAATCTAGAATTGGGGATGTAGCAGGCTCAGCTGATTGAGGGTTATGATAAAATAACTGGCAGAAAACTACAAAGCCCTCTTTTTATGTAGGGACAAAGAATGCTTTTCACAAAACTCAAAAGGAATTAATTACAGAATAATTGTTGCACATGTACAATAATCTTGACATACCTTCTCTCTGGTTAAAAGGGTGAGACTTCGTGGGAAACAAGCTTGTTTGACCATCTCTCTAATGTTTATAAAGCTTGTGCTTTATGGAAATTGGGAAAACAGAAAGAAAAATCTGGATTTCATTTTTAGCCAGCTGTTTTTCTTTCTTTCTCTTTTTTTTTTCAAAGTAATTCCTCTATTTTACTGTAAGCATGTTCTGGGTTTAAGAGTATTAAAATAAAAAGAGAAAACAAAAATTGCTCAAATTATTATAGCATAAAAACAATTGTATACTAGCAATTAGGCTGACATTATTGGGCCAGGAAACAGTATAATTCATTTACAAAGAAAGGCTTAATATAACCTTTAAAATGAGATTTTTTTTTTTTTTTTTTTTTTTTTTTTTTTTTTAGTGTGTGATATCAAACCTTAAGGGCTTTCTTCCCACTGAAGCATTAGAAAGTGAGAATTCTGATTTCTTGTTGACAATGTTAAAATGAATATGTCAGTTTATAATTACAAATGCAAGGGGGAAATCTTTATATAACTGAATATTTAACACATATTAAAGTTATAACACAAACTACATAAAATAATTCCTGTGCCATTTTGTCCACACTTTCCTTCTACAAAGTAGGTATCTGAATCACTCCCTTGAAAACTTGAAAATAGTTTTTTGAGATAATGACTTTTCTGTGAAAATGGGAATATGTCTAACTATTCTACTGCCTTCTTTTAGCATTTTTTCTCTCTCTCCCTGTGTATTTTAAGAACATAATCCTTTGAGGGAAATAAAGGTTGAAAGAGTAGAAGATAAATATTTCCTGAAGGAGGATGGAGAGTGGGGAAATTCACTCTGTTTATGATTTTCACTTTGCTTAATTATAGAAAGCTTCTTATTCCTATAGCACCTTTCAAGTGAGATTTCAGATGATCTGATCACTATGGAAATATATTTCTCCAACCTTCTCCTTAACTTTCCTGTGACCTCAGTAAGATAAGGTTAAGCCATCTATTTTCTGTTAGCTTGCTTTTCATTCTTGGAGTATAGAAAACTTGTAATAGCTGATTGAGAAATATAGAAATATTTCAAGTTTTCTTCTGCTCTATAACTTACTTTAAGAATTAACCCTTCACAGATATTTTTCTTCTCTTTTTTTTTTTCTCAGATGGATAACAAGATGTAGTAGATTGAATTAGGTACCCCAGTGTATTAGTCAGGGTTCTCTAGGGAAACAGAATCAACAGGAGATATCTGTAAATAGTATGAGATTTATAAGATTCTCTCACGTGACCGTGGGGATGCACAAGTCCAGGTTCCACAAGCAGGCTGCAAACTAGGGGCTCCGATGAAAGTCCAATGAAGGTCCTTGATGAGTTTCTGGGAGACATTGTTTGTCCAAAGACGAGCTGGGAAATTCTCTCTGAATGCTGGAATCACTTCCCCTTTTAAGGCATTCAACTGATTGGATAAAAGTGTCACTCATTGCTGATCTCCCTGGTCGATGTAGATGTAATCAGCCATCTATGCAGTAAACTCACTGGTGACTAAAGTCCATAAATGTCCTTGTATTACAATTAGCCCAGTCCTTGCTTGACCAAACACCTGGGCACAATTACCTGGCCAAGTTGACACATTATCCTAACTGGCACACCCAGCAAACATGTTCTTAATCTTAATATACACCATGTGGGTATGAACCCATTGTAAATAGGATCTCTTGAAGATGTTATTTTTGGTTAAGGTGTTGCCCAATAGAATGGGGATGGCCTTAATCCAGATTACTGGAGGCCTTATAAAGACAACCGGGAAGCCACAGAAGCCAGAGAGAACTGGGTATAACCAGGTGACGGGAGGCAGAGCCACAAGCCAAGGAACCCCAAGGATTGCCGGCTGTTGGCACCAGATGCTAGACTCTGGTAGAAAGCAAGCCCTGCCAATATTTTGATTTTGGACTTCTTTGATCCTCGAAACTCAAAACCAATACATTCCTGTTTTTAAGACAAAACCAGTTTGTGGTATTTGTAGCCTGGCAAACTAAAACACAAGCTGTGACCAAACCCTTATCATCATCCTGATCCAAGTTTTATGATTGGCCAACTCTGTGCCTTGGTGATGTGGTAGTTTAGGATAGTCATTTTAGTGCCTTCCCCAACCACATGACATTTTTATTTGTAATAACACTTAATATGGGCTAAGCATTTTACAAACATTATCTCTTGGATTCATTAAGCAAATGCCCAAGAATTCAACTCAACCAACATAAAACTATATAATTAAGCACTTTCGATTTTGGTTGAAAGTGCTCACTGGTCCCAGCCTGACATTATGAAACTTGGCAGTGGAGCCCATGACATGGAGAGGACAGGTGCCCACACCCTACCAGGCTGCTCATACTGGTGAATCGGTTTGCAGCATCTTTAGCTAATCATCTCAAGTCTTTTTATACCCTAGAAACATATTGCCCCAAAGACAGCAAGTTTGGGATTATGACCTCCAGCTCTTATTTTGCTTAAGTCCACCATTTCTGGAGAGTGAAAAGATGGTCACTTAGGATCTTCCAGAGTTTCAGGTATTCTGGAGAAGATATTTTCTGCTGACTGAAGGAAGTTATCATTAACCAGAAATGGTGAAAATCCCTAATGAGAGGAAATCTCTTACATTGTTTTCTGTGAAAACATAAGAATCACAACTTAAACATGTCTAGGATTCTAAAGTTTATAAAATATATTCATGGCGGCTCTACCTCCTCACAGCTGCACTTCAGGTTAAGTAAATAAATTTAAAGTTAGGCAGTTTTAGGTCACATGGGGGAGTCAGTGGTTGAACTTCAGGAACCAGATTCCATCCATAACGGGTGCTCTCACAAAATATATCTGTGGTCCAGCCTGACTCACTACAGACTATGAGGTGCAATGACTGAGAGATCTTAGACTTATTGGACTGACATCACCACAAGGCCTGGCCACAAGCAGTGAAGAGCCAGTAAATGTATTCTCCCTCAGAATATAGAACATTCAAGATGAGATGCTGAGGAGATGCTGGGGAGAAGGAAACTGGTAAGTAGGTTCATTTTCACATTTTCTATGATTGAATTACTTGTTTTTGTTTTTTAGTGTTTCTATGATGACTAAAGAAGAGTAGAATGTTCTAGGAACAAGGCATGCTGTTTCTTGATTTTTGCAGAGCCCCAATGAAGTAGTTACCCATAAACTGTAACAACCACCAACTTGATTGGCTTGAATAAGGATTTTCCATTTGTAAAGTGCTTGACCCTTGTTTTTATTCTTCACTCCATGCTAACTACAAGTTTCAATTGTTCAACTGACTGTGTAGAAAAAGACTATGGCAGCCTGAACATTTCTGGCTCCTGAGTTTTGAATCTATTCCTTAAACCTTAATGAGGTCCTGAGTGAGGGGCAAATGAATACAGATTGAACTGTGACTCATTATATAAACGCAAGTTTCGGCAACATGACATAGTGTGGGTTGGTGAAGAAAAGGTGAAAGAAGAAAGAGCAGCTCTCACAGTCATATACACATGATCCTGTTAGGTTCTTTCCAAATGCCTTTTACTGGGATCCTCACTTTTTCCTTCTTTTGCTTTGACCTTTATGGAAGCAGTATGTTACAAATTATGAGCTAGGCTTTTTGTGAGATCCAATTGGTGATCAAGACCTGTTGTCCACCTTTGTGCCTAAGCTCAAAGATCATCTCCATGGAGTCATGTTTGACTTCCAGCAAAAATTCCAGTTGTTTCCTCTTGGATTCCCAGAGAACTGTATATGTACCTCCACTGTAACTCATTGATCTGTATAGTTACTTGTATTTTTGTGTCTCTGCCAAAGAGAATGAGATTCTCAGAGTTCTTAATTTTGACCCACTTTTGGTTCTAAAACATATATTCTTTTATTTGTTCTTTTCACATATATTTATTGAGCAGCTTTTATTAGCCAGACCCTAGCTATGGGCAGAGCAGGGGATATAATACCAGAAAGTGCTTGTGGTCTAGCTGGGAAGTAAACAAGTAAATGGGTGATTACTATTCAGAATAATAAGGAGGGGTGTATTAGGCTGCCAAAGGGGTGCTGATGCAAAGTACCAGAAATCTGTTAGCTTTTATAAAGGGTATTTATTTGGGGTAAAAGCTTATAGTTACAAGGCCCTGAAGAGTCCAACTCAAGGTTGCTTCTCACCAAAGATGGTTGCCAATCTCTTGGAGGGTTCAGCCTTCCTCTCTCTTAGCCACAGGCTGGCATAGGGCTCATGTCTTTCTGGGCCTTCTCAGCTACTCAGCTGCTGAGATCAAACATCACAGAGCTCTCTCTCTTCCCATATCTTCTTCTGTGCATCTTCTTGAGTGAGTGTCAGTTTATATAGGCCCACCAAGGGAGACGGGAACTCAACCTAAATCACGCCTTACTGATGTAGTCCAATGAGAAGCCCCAAATTGATTTTATCATGTAAACTTATATCCTTTGAATTTAATACAATCAAAGGGAATCACACCCAGAGGAACAGACCAGTTTACAAATACAATCTTTCTCTTTTTGAGATTCATAAATAATTTCAAACTGCCACAAGGAGCAATGCAACTCTCAATTCAGAACTCAGGTATACAGGAAATATGTATTTTTTTAAAAGCACAGTTTTATTATTTTGAGCCATAGTTCACCAGAATAGCAGAATTTTATCTCAGTTAATTTTCCATTTCCCCTCCCCCCCTTTCCTAGCCTGGATCTGAGTCCTAGGAGCTTACAAGTTACCCAGCGTTTGTAGACAGGTCACCTGATTCTTGCGCTGTCTTGTCACATGAGTGTTTGCTTGGATAGCCATACAGAGAGGTACTGGACAACTCATATCCTTTCCTATTTGGACCCTGCAGATTGGGCAGCTCCATCTCTTGGGCCACTGAGTCATTTTCAGGTTTCTGAATAATCTATGGGATATTGACCCACCTGTTATTCTGCCCAAGAAGGCGGGTACATTCTCCATGTCCCCACCACCCCTTGCCCCATCTTTGGCCTGATAAACCCAACCATAGTCTTGCTGCCACAAATACAATGCTGAGGAATCCTAACCATTAAAGGTAAGTGGAAAAGAGAATGCCACAAAGGAGACTGAGCATTTGTGGAGTGGGTAGAGTAAGAGAATGAAAACCCAGAGTGAGGGAACACAAGGGAAAAGGATACTTATAGAAGAAGGGACTGGGCATTTAGACCCAATGCCCTAGAGTAGAAGTGAGGAGGACACAGTGGACCTAGCCTCAGGAGATGTGGTGGCTATGTTATGTTGAATTATGGATCTTAACCCTTGCCCCTTTGGGTGTGAACCCATTGTAAACAGGACGTCTTGAAGAAGTTATTTTAGTTAGAGCGTGGCCAACTGCATCAGGATGGGTCTTAATCCATATTACTGGAGGCCTTATAAAGAGAAGAAACCAGAAGCCAGAAGTTGGAGAAAGCCACACAGGAAGAAGGCAAAATCAGAGGAAACCGGAAGAGCTGTCAAAAGGAGAGGACTTTGCCATGTGACGGGAGGTAGAAAAATGCAAGCCAAGGAACTGCAAGGATTGCAGCCAGCCAGCACCAGGACACTAGTGACCCCAGGAGAGAGCATGGTCTCGCTGATGCCTGGATTTGGACTTCTGGCCTTGGACAATAAGTTCTCATTGTTTAACCAAACCATTATGTGGTATTTGTCATAGCAGCCCTGGCAAGCTAAGACAGGGACCTTTGCCAGATCTTCCTCAGAAGAGTGATGAAAGCAGAAGTCAGATGACAATTCACCAAGGAGAAAATGGGATGTAAAGAAGTTGTTCTCAGATCATTTGGGGTGTCCCTGATCAAAATGCTCACTGGTTTCTCATCACAGTTGGAGTAAAATCAGAAAGTCTGACCAGGACCTAAAAGGGCCCCACAATCCGCTCCCTGTCTACATCTCTGACCTCCCCCTCCCTTACTGTCTCCCTTTACCACCTGTAAAGCCACAGAGGCCTCAAGCCAACAAACTCATTCCTATTTCAGAGCTTTTGCATGTGCTGCTCCATTCCCCGGAAAGCTCTTTCCCAGATGTTTTCAGGGTGTCTCCTCATATTTCAGGTCTCAAATAGTCACCTCCCCTGAGAAGTTTCTCCTGAGCAATCCATGGAAAGCACCACCATTTCCTAATCCATGGTGTCCTCTTACCACATTTGCCTATTTGTGGCTTCTTTATACCCCATGTCAGTCCTCTGCATTCACATATTCATTTGTCTATATTGATTGCGTGTTTCCCTTCATTAAATGTAAGCTCCTTGAAGGCAGGGACTCCACCTGTCACGTTCAACTTTGGATTCCCAGCATCTGAAACAACCCTGAGTGAATGTTCAATGACTATGGCTGGGGCTGATTGAAAAGTGAAAGCTGCAAATAAAGGAAATTCTTTTGGGAAAGTGACCAGGCAGAATTGAAGGTCTAGTTTAACTTGGGGCCAAATCATGCTTGGAGCTCCCATCTTGGCTCATTTTCTGTCCATGATGATATCAAGTGTGAGACTGAACTGGAGGTGTAGCTCTGTGGCGGGGCGATGGAGTTGGGGACAGATAGAGAAGGAAGAGAAGAGTGGAGAGCATCCCTAGATGGGCAACAAGTCCAAATCAAGACCCGACATGTTGCTTGGACTGCAAGAGGAGGGTAGGGCTGAGCTTTGATAAAAATATTGATGTTCTTGCTCCACTCCCAATTTACCTGGTCTGTAACATTTTCATTTTTGAAAAATGTTCCCCCAGGTACTTCTAATATACAGCCAGGTCTGAAAAACCACTGAAGTCAAAGAACAAACGTAGTCAGATTAACCAAGTTAAAGCTCAGCATGCTTGTGAAATAGTCAGTCTTGTATTTTTCCAAAGGTTTATTTTCAGTGATGAAGCGTGGTAAGCTTTAAATCAAAGGTATATGTCTATATATGTATAAATACCTATTGGAATTTGGGATGCAATAATTAAATCAACCACGAAAAAGAAGGCCTGGACTATAGAATGAAACTGAAAGCTTTTAAGAAGTGTTTCATTTGGAAAAGTTATAGGAGAATGTTCTTGTTTCCCATTTTTTGGGTCACTTTCAGTTTTTAACCCTGTATTTGTGTGTGCATCTGTGCTGAAAGAGATGCACTGTATAGAGAGACATGATTAGGCACAGAACACAGCAAGCCACCATCTTACAAGATGGACAGATGTTGGTGGATTATTTTTCCCTCCCTTGTTTCATATACCTTTGAAATCTATACCATATTTGTATTTAAATAGAGGTCTTCTATACCTGTATACATATATTTGTAATTTTTTATTTTACTTTACCAGGTGGCTGATCCTGTTTACTGAATAAATGTGTCCATGGGTTCAAACTATCTTTTGCTTAGTCTCATCCATTGAAATTTGCTAATATAAACCTTTAAGGTATACATTTTAATGAAATTTCATTCATGCACTAAATTTCCTTCTTCTGTATAGAAATTGAAAGCAATACTTCTCTAGTGCAGAGATAACTTTTTTTATGAAGAAGGAAATTTCTTCGTTCTCTTTTTTTATCTTAAATTTTTAAGATGTTCAAAAACTGAGTTTTAATTTTACTTGACACATTTTCACATATGTTGCCTTGATCTTGCCCATCTTTTACCCATATGGAAGACTTCCTAGGAAATAAAAGAGCTGTTCTTAATTTTCTCATGGGGACAATCAAAAGGGAAACCCAGAGCTGCTTCTCTACAGCTCTGTATTAAAGAGGAGTGAGAAGCAGTGATGAGGTTACAGCTTTGGTCTGTTGATAGAGATTTCACAGCTCTTTCTCTGATAAGCCTAAGCCCACCTATTCACTTGGGTGCTTTGCAGGCTCATTGATTCAGATCCTAATTTGTGAACATTCAGAGGGGGACCAGTCTGAAGTTACAGCTGTGTTTTTAGCAAAGATTTGCTTAACAAATTAATAAGATGAAAAAGACAAAAAAGACAATATTTAAATTTTGAGACCAATCTAATTTTATGCAACTTTAAACTTAGTACCAAGTCAGTATCCATTTATATTTAACAATTTAAATCTGATTTTTAAAAATCCAAAATCACATAATTTACATTTTACAGTTGAGGCTGAAATGAGAGACCTCAAAAGTTTTACCCAAGATCATGTAGCTGGATAGCAGCAGAACCAATATGGGAAGAACAAGTCTCAGGATTCCTGATCCCCATATTTCTACTATGCCACACGACCTTTCAATCTCTTCATTAAAAATAGGTTTTCAGGAAACTCTTAGGCTAGTTCCAGTTATTTTTGCTATTAAAAGTAATACTACTTTTTTGTAAAATACCTATGGTAGTCAAGACCTTTTTCCTAATTCAAACTGGCCTTCCTGTTCATCAAATGAGGTTTTACCTCATTCTGCTATAGCACAAGACATCTCCATGCCATGTAATTCTAAGACTTCCTTATCCACCTAGAGAAATGAACCCAGAGGAATGACCAGTTGATGTGTTTAGGAAGAATTTGTCTTGTATATTTGTATTAATCAGGACTTTTAAAATTGCAAGTGACCAAAATCAGTATTTTGGCTCCCACAACTGGGAAAGATATTGGGGCAGCCCACGGGATTATGAAAGGATTTCAGGAATCAGAATCAGGGACAGGAATGTGGACTCAGAGTAATCCCTCTCATTTAATGTTTACCTCTGCTTGGCTTTAT
This sequence comes from Tolypeutes matacus, assembly GCA_026826555.1. Taxonomy (NCBI): domain Eukaryota; kingdom Metazoa; phylum Chordata; class Mammalia; order Cingulata; family Chlamyphoridae; genus Tolypeutes; species Tolypeutes matacus. The sequence goes on from JAKSZT010054552.1 coordinate 4,181,437, forward strand.
TCTACAAACAGACTTCTACCAATTCTGGGAAGATGGCCATGAGTGACCAGAGATTTATACCAAATTAGCAGCACCACTATAAAAATTGCTTCCAAATCTATTAATGGATCTTAGAGAAAACCTCCAATTGAACCTGCTTAGGTCGTATGTCCCACTGTGTCCAGAGGAAAAGGAGGACACCAAAATTGCCCTAGGGTTAGTCTGAGTTGTGTCAGGGGTGGATACAAAACCAGAAGATGGTGGATGGAAAAGCTTCATGGAAAGACAAAAACAGTAGCAATAGTCTATTTCAAGAAAAAGTTACTGATTTGAGGAGCAGAAAGGAGGCTGGTCTATTCCCCAATCTCTCTCTTACTGACCTGCCTCTTTATTGGAGATGTTTGCAAAAATCTGGATGCCCGGGCCTAATCACAGACTTAATTATCAGACTCTCTTAGGGTAAAGTCCAGGGGAGCTTATTATTTAAATAGCACCACAGATGACTCTGATACGTGCTTACTGAGGAACCACTGTTTTATGTCATTATCATCAGGAGTCTATTATCTGGAATGGATAACATATCAAACATTCATCAGCCATCAATATCTTATCATGAATTAGTTCAACAGATTAACCTAATTCACTTAGCTGGGCTTCAAAAGCATGAGATCTGGGATGAATATAATTTGATGAAGAAGAAAAGAGGAATTAGGACTGGCACTGTTTGGAAAGTTACTGGTACAAGTTCAGCGGCCACCTCCCAGCCATTGCCCACCACCGCCGCCCCTGCCTCCTCTTCTACTGAGTACAGATATCTCAGTCTGTTTCCATTGCACAGCCCAGAGCGGGTGTTAGGTCTAATGGAGAGGCCCATCTATACCTTGAACCCAGAAATAGAGAACAGGCTGCCCCAAATGCTTTTCAGGGTGGGAACTCTCAGAGGCAGGGTCCCCTCCTCCTCTGGGATGTATAAATACTCAACACTCAAACAGCACAGGGTCTCCTTCTCTGACACAAAGTAGGGCACTTGGAGCTCCTATTCACTGACACTGACCTGAGCCATTGGCCTCCCCAGGAGACCAGCCATGATGGGATCTCTTCCCCTGCTCTTTTGGCCCCTTTGTGCTGTGTAGGTAATAAAGCGATCATTTGCCAAAAGTTTTTGTTGCGTTTGAGCCTGTTTCCCATAATGCGCCACTTGGCAACCTGCTCCACAGGAGGTGTCTGGTGCTTGGCATCAAGACACTGGGATGGGAAGTGGCATTACATTGGGTCCTTGTCCAGTTAAGAATGACCTTAAACTCACATTCCATTTTCTAACTGCAATCTTGAGTTCCAGCTCTCTAATGTCCTCATTCTTATTGCAACCTCTCTTCAGTCTCATATTTCTAGTTCGTGATTCCTGTTTGTTCTAAATTCACGCTGGCCTCACTTCTCCCAAACCCAATGTGCATATGCATTCAGCCCAGGTTACACAGGTACTTCAACTACCTGTTACAGCATTCTTCTAATGCCTTCACCCCACCAGACCTCCTCCCTAGATCAGTCCCAGATTTTGCTTTCTTCCTGCTTGCTTACCAGCTATTCACTGTAGAATAAATTGTACATTGATGGCTCTAAATCATGGTGCAAAATGTCAGCTTGACCTTCAAATCTGCCCACCCAACTTTTGCTTTTTCTTGGCTTCCTCTTTTTCCTATCAACATTGGAGAATAACTAGGCCATACCTTCCCCCTATGCTAACCAAGACACCCACATAACCATCATGTCCATCATATCCCTCACTCTTTGCTTCACTGAGAAAACTAGGGCCATCCAGGCCTCCAATTCTAACATCAAATTCATATGCATCTAAACTTGGATCTTCTTTTATTTATTTCCCTAAATTTGCAGAAAACTAAATATTCTTCTTGTTCAGAGCTGGTATTTCCACTCTCTCTTGCACCTTCAAAATTCTTTCTTACAAATATGGGCAAAGGACTTGAACAGACACTTTTTCAAAAAAGATAAACAAATGGCCAACAAGCATATAGAAAGATGCTCAACATCTTTAGTCAGTAGAGAGATGAAAATCAAAACCACAATGAGATACTACTACACACCACTAGGATGGGTATAGTAATAATCATCATAAGAAAATGACAAGTGTTGACAAGGATGTGGAGAAATTGGAAGCCTCATGCATTGCTAATGTGAATGGAAAATGGTGCTCAAAGCCAAGCTCATAATACACTCATACATATATGTTGTATTAAGCTGAAGGGGATCTTGGCGAGGCTGTCACAAAAGCATGAGAAAGATACAGAAGAAATAGGAGGTGAAAAGAAAGTAAAAACTCCTTTTGCTTATTTTATAATTTTGTTTATGGTGGAGCATGTATTTGGTGGATAGGTGGGAAGATGGAGGCAGGAGTGCATTAATATCATTGTGGATGACAGTGATCAGTAGTAGGGATACATATTCCAGTAGAAAAAGAAATTAGGAAAACAAAATCCTGGGAGCTGAAGTAGGGAAATGACACAGGTAGGAAGAACATGTATCAAATCAGACACTTCTGTACTTCTTCAGATCCTCTTGACATGTTTCTAGAGTTTTAACTACTCATTTTCACCCAGCAGCTGTGGCAGCAACCAGCTCTGCATGATTCAAGCAAAGTCATGGAGTGTCAACCTGCTAGTGCTTCTCCTCATGCCCACACCACAGGGCCTCTTATCTGCATGCTGATGCTGAACTGTGAGATGGTACTGAGATTAATTCAAACACCCATGCGCCTTCTGCCCCAGAATATGAGGGGTGGATGGGTGGGTGGGCATATACTCCATGGGACAAAGCCTTGACCAATGGCATGTGGGAGCCGGCAGACAAATTCTTAAACTCTATGTCCCGCAGATGGATTGTCCAAAGATGAAATTGTTCATGAGGCCCCTTGGAAGACAACCACATGAGCCTGAGTAATCAACCATGTTCACTACTAAGTAATGGTCCACTTACTAACACACCCTGGGGAGATTGTCTCACTCCCAGTTACCTTCATCTTGATTTCCTAAGATTGCACTCTCTAATAAAGTACTAACATTTAGCTCTTGGTTTGATTTGTTTTGATTTTTTAAATCTCAGTCTTTCTTTCTGGGGAATCTTGGCTGAGACAGTGGGACCAGGAGTGGTCCTTCTAAGCACACCCTCAGGATGGCATTTTGGAGGACTCCTTTCTTGGAATCAGGCCTAAGCTGATTCAGAAGTCATGAGTAAATTACAATGGAAAAGTTGCTCAGCCTTTCTTGTCATCAGCTTCTGCAGTACTGATACCTGCTCTTCCACACATACCTATGACATCATGCGGGGCAGGGAAAGTTGCTTATGATCAACTGAGTGAATTTGGGATTGGTTGGCACAATACATTGTCACTAGCCAAATTTGGACTGATGCTGCATTTCAGCTCCAATTCAGCATAACTTCCCCAAAAAACAGTAATGAAGGGAAATAAACTCATTGCACAGAGCCTCCAGCAGTATGCATAGTTGTTCCCATTGTGTTGATGGAGAAGTGACCTGAGATATGGATATATATGGAACTTTGGATGTGGCAAATTAATTGGTTGGTCATTAAGGGGGCTTAGAAGGAAAACGGTTGGAAGCTCAGGGGTAGGGAGGTCTGGAGAAAACATGTGGGAGTGGTCACAAAGCTTGCAGATCTTTGTGTCTCATTGTCATGCCCACTAGAGAGCATGACTCATTCTGTGGCTGTCACTTTGCCTCTATCTTTGGCAATCCCAGTGTAGGTATAATGGGCCCATGGGCAGAGTGTCCATGGATGCAGGAATGGAGATTAAGCCTGGGCACAATGGCTCACCAAGACTGGTCCAGCTACTGCTACTGCTGAATATCCAACTTGGCGGCAGCAGAGACTGATGCTCAGCCCTCAGCAAGGCAGAAAAGCTCAAGGAGACCATTTGGACACCTGATGACACATCGTTTACACAAGACCTTTCCATCCTGAAAGAAGCAGCAATTTGTTCTTCCCAGAGTCCATAGCTTCCCTCCTCTCAATGCTTTAACCTATTGATGTAGTCCACAACATTGTCTCCAACAAAGGCAGTGCAACAATCGGTACATGACCACAGAAACTTCTTGTTATTCTATGTGACTCATCACCCAGAAACAACTGGCCTCATTGAACAACAGTCTGGCTTGATAAAGGATCAATTTAGGCACCAGCTTAGAGACAACACCTTGTAATTAAGGTACAGTCCTGCCTCCCACATGGGAGATTCCAGACTGGGTTCCGATGCATCCTGAAGAAACAAAAACAAACAACAAGCAAAACAAACAAAAAAACCAGCTCAGGGAAGCCAATGTGGCTCAGTGGTTGAGTGCTGGTTTCCAACATACAAGGTCCCATGTTCAATCCCCAGCCCCTGGTATCTCAAAAAAAAAAAAAAAAAAAAAAAAAAATCAAAGCAGTGTTGATTTGGAATTTAAAAAAAAATGTATGATTTCCCTTTTAATTTAGAACTATTGCAGGTTTTCTTGTCAACGTATACAATAGAGTGTATCCTAAACAGCCTCACAGCAAAACATGTTAATCTTCCCCAAGTGTCCCACTGACACCTACTTTCCTTTTCATCCTTTTTGACTTTTTACATGACCCCAGAGTTGCTCTGTTACTAATAGGAACAAATAGCTGAATGAACTCTAAAAGCATGGGGCGCTGCAAGTCTGTGGGTTACTATTTAAAACTCTTTCAGATAGCAGCACAGAGTGAAATACTAATTCACTACATCTATAATACCATATCCATTAGCACTTTCTCATCCTGGAATTTAAATAGTCCAAAGCTCAGAGAGTCACTACAGAGAGTAATTAATACAATAGCACAATTCTCCACGGTTCAGGTGATATGATGGACAGACTTACCTGTCATAAATAAATATTATAGGAGACAGTCTCCTCCTGGTTTGCATTTTTAATCTTCCTCCTCCTTCCCCATGTTCCAATATTCTCTTTCTGCTGGATTTTATATTTTTGCCTCACAGAAATCCCTTGACTCTCTGTTCCCATGCTCACCTCCTATTCTATTTAAAACAGCTCCCCAGTTTGCATAACCATGCCATTGCAAAAACTATGTACAAAAGAGATATGGTTTATAAGTTTCAGGTTTACTGTCATAATCTATCTTTCTCTTCCTTTTTCTCCTCTGTTATACTCAGGACATGTCTACGGAAGGTATGAGAGTCTTCACCCACAGGCTATTCAGTCCTACCACCATTCAGAGAAGGTTTTCCTAACCTGGGCAGGCTGCTGGGTGCCCTGTGAGCTGAGGAACACCATTTCATAATTATAGACTTTTGGATCCTTAGGAATCCAATTTCTAAAACCATGATCAGATTTATACCACAAGCAACATCACAAGGCTTACTATGAGGGATCTGGTTCCTTTGCTATCCTTTTAATGGGGGATTACAAATCTTTTACAAAATGTTGGAACTGCTCAAATGACTTCTTTTCACAGGAGAAAAGCAGTTGCTCCATAAATACAAGCTCCGTCAGAATTCTACACTTATTGATAGACCTTCCCATGCATTATCTCATTGATTCCCACAACTATTATCTAAACTAGATGGGGCAAGTATTATGTACATTTTTAAAATGGGGAAACTGAAAGTCAGAGAGACTAAGAAGAGACTGTATGTGGAAAATCTTTAATTGAAACCTCAGGCTTCGAGCATGAATTTCTAACTTCTAACATGAAGTTCTAGTACTAATTAGAAACAGCAGCTATTAAAACACTGTTGTTTATTCAAAACTTCGCTTACTCCTTCTCCCCTTAGCTTGTTTGACATGGTGCATTGTTTTACTCAGTAAAAGCCACTGGTAGAGATATTGGGTGATATTAGGACTCATATACCTGATTCACATCCTGTGGAAAAGTTAGGTTTCCCCAGAATTTTCCAGAATATTGTTTCAGTTCCTGAGCATTAGTTTGAACTCTAACTACAAAACATCTAACAAAAGGCTCTCTTTCCTGGACACCAGGTGCCTTTGCAATTACAAAATTTACTCTCTCATTTTCTTTTTATACCAAATTCCCAGATGAGTTTCCTACTCAATATCTCTACTTCCTTAACACCAGCTCATGTCCATTTGGCTTCTGCTAGCACCATTCATAATTCAGTACCATTGTAAGCACTGACTATATCCAATGGATACTGCCTGACCATCTTCTCAATTGACTGCAGAGTGCACCATTCTCCCTGCTTCTTGCAGCCCCCTCCTCTTGCCTTCCATGCTGGCTCTAGTCTCCTGGTTTGCCTCCTAACTCTCTGGTTATGCTTTTTCACTCTCTTTTATTGGACTTTCCTTTTCTACTCAATCTCTAATGTTGGAATGCCTCAGAGTTTAGCCTTGGCATCTTTTCTCCCCTAATTTTAGACCACCTCATCAATTCCAGTGATTCCATTCACTATCTATATGCTAAGAATTCACCTCAGATAATTTTCCAGCAGAGATATGTGCCTCTGTACATACAGCTACCTTGATTTCTCACAAGTCACTTGTTTTAGTTTGCTAACAGCTGCTGGGAACAATATACCAGAAATTGGTTGGTTTTTACAATGGGGATTTATTATCTTATAAGCTTACAGTTCCAAGTCCATGAAAGGGTCCAAATCAAGACATCATCAGGAGATGCTTTCTTCCTGAGCTGCATCTATGGGTGATCATGCACATGGCAATGTCCACTCATCTCTCCCCTGTCCGCCAGGCCTTGTTGCTTTCAGCTTCTGGCTAAAGTGGCTTCCTCTCAGCCTCTGTATTTCATTGATTTCAGCTTCTGCCTCCCAGGAACTTCTCTCTCAGCTTTTGGGTTCCTCTCTGTCTCTGTAGTTTCTTTTTTCTGTATCTGTGGTTTTTTATTCATCCGTTTATGAAGGATTCCAGTAAGAGGATTAAGACCCACACTGGGTCACACAATTTAGTCAAAGGCCCTTAACTGAAGTACTTTAATCAGAAGGTCTCATCTACAATATGTTTACATACATGAGAATGGGTTAAGAACTAAGATTTTCTGGGGTGCATATAAGCTTCAAACTGCTACATCCCTCACATTTAACCTATTAAAATTTCACGTGATCTTTTTCTGCAAATTTATTCCTTCTTGACTATTCCCTAAAACTGTATAATGACACCACAACCCATTCAACTGCTTAGGTCAGAACCCTGGAGAGCCACCCCTTATATGCCCTTCTCCCACATTCCCCCAAATCATCAACTGCAGCCAGGGACGATTCCTAGTACTTGTTGAAGCTATCTACTTCTTTCTGTTTCTATTGTTACTTAATATAGGTCATCATCATATTATGCCACAATGATTGCCCTAACATCTGCAGGCTTCTTCTAATCTCCACTCAGATTCACACTCCAAAAAACACTGAGTGGTCTTTTAAATTTCTAATTATATCATGTTACCATTGAGGTTGAAATTCTCCTATGGCTTCCCAATGCTCTTAAGATAAAATCCAAACTCCTTAACAAGCCCAAGAAATCCTTGCACGACATGACCTTTGCCAACATCATTAGAAATGGCTACTTCTCAATTCAGCATGCCCCACAGGGATTTTTTTCTAGTACCTCACATACTAGTGCTCTTTCCCTCCTCAAAACCTTTACAGATACTGTTCTTTCTGCTAGGAACATTCTTGGCCTTTTCCCTCCTTTGCCTGGACAAGTTCTTCACAGCCTTCTGGACCCAGCTCATGTGTATCTTCTTTGGAAGAATCATCCAGCATCCCTTGATTAGGGGTATCAGCATTCATAGCACCCTGTGCCTCTCCACTACCATGCAAATCACAGATGTCATTACACCATGGCCTTTAGTTATTATAGTTTTTGTTCATCACGCATACCACACTGAACATTTTACCCATCTGACTTGCATCTTGTAAACTGTCTCATACAAAATATGAGTTAATATTTTGTGAATGAATGGATGAATGGAAGGAATGAATGAACCAATGAAATGGCTTGCTCCTCCTACACAATCAGATGCCAAACCAATTAATAGGAGCAGAATCTCTTCCCCACCCTGTGACAGTCTGGATTATAGGGAGAAACCAACACCAGAAGCAGAAGATTCCTAGGGTCACATGTTCTCTGGGATGAAGGGGAGGACTGATAAAGGCGGAGTAAAGAGGAGGTCTGGATATACCCAGGCAGAAAGGCTAAGGTCAGGAGAGCAGTGGTAGCGATGATAGAAACCTGGATATTAGGAATAGCACCCCCTGGTCAAGAATATAATTTGTCTTCTCTGGTTGGTCTACCAAAAAGCACAGGCATTCCAGAACAATATGGAGTCCAATGCTCTTATTTTTGGGGGGTTGAAGGGACAAGGGAGTGTATTCGTCAGCCAGAAGGGGTGCTGAGGCAAAGTACCAGAAATCTGTTGGCTTTTATAAAGGGTATTTATTTGGTGTAGAAGCTTATAGTCATAAGGTCCTGAAGAGTCCAACTCAAGGTACTATAAGAGGTACTTTCTCACTCAAAGTTATTGGCCACGTGTTGAAGCAAGATGGTGGGCTATATCTGCTAAGGTTCAGCCTTCCTTCTTCTTCTTAAGGCTTCGTGGTCTCACCTTCTTCTGATCTCAACTGTAGGCTGACATAAGGCTCATCTCTCTACCTGGACTCATTTCTTTCTGGCCTCAGCTGCTCTGTTCTCTTCACAAGGTTAGCTGTAGACTGTCAGGCGCATCTCTCTTCCTGAGGCATCTGCCGTGTCTAATGAGCTGTTTCTCTTCCCCTGTGTTCTTCTTCTCTTTGTGTCTACTTCTGTGTGAGAGTCTGTTTTATTAGCCCACCAAGGGGGCAGGCACTGAATGCTGAGTATCACTCTAATGATGTGGTTGAATCAAGCCCCAATCTTAACATAATTTAATCAGATGTCTAAGCTGAGTCTAATACAATCAAAGTGTTATCATGCCCAGAGGAACAGACTAGTGTACAAACATAATCTATATTTATTTTTGGGATTCATAAATAATATCATACTGCCACAGGGAGATAAACATGTAGACTTATTAAACTAATGAAAGAACTTACTTTATGACAGTGGTAATTCTCCTCCTACATTACGACCATGTGGCTTCATTTGGGGTTGAGATTCGGTTCCTGCCTTATGCACGGTGGGTAGGTAGGCTTGGCATCTCCATCTCCATGTTCCCATTCCATCTTCGTTTCATGGGATATTAAGACTTTCTGATTTGTCTTCACTGATGACTTTGCATGTTATGCTGAGACTCAGAGAATGGTCAGCAAGAACCATATTTGAAAGCAATCACACAATTGGCTATCTCATATCACTGTGAAGCAAGGATATGAGCCAACTAATTAGGTCAGCTTTTGGCAAGGTTAAAACAATTTAGAGGACTGCTGGGAAATTAGGAGTCAGAGAAAGCTACCAGAGCTGCTTTCTACAACAAGGCAGTTTTAATTAGAAGACAAATGAAGTCAGAAGACACAACATATTGATCTTAGAGAAACTGAGTGAGACACATGTCAGGGGAAGAAGAAGAAATACAGAAAGAAAAAGGAGAGGAATTTATTTTGGACTGGGTGGCTTATTTCCTTCCACAATACTCAAATGCACTCAAGCCTGTCAATTATGCAATGCATGCTACATTATAATTCTTTGTTTACAGCCATGCAACATCTGAACTATATTTTTCCATTAAGGCACCAAGGTCAACAATACCGGTAATTAACCAACTGATTTTGTGCATTAATTTTCCTTGAAGTTCTAACAAGGCACTTACTATACAGCCTTGAGATTCCTACTCCATGTAGCATTGGGGCAAGTACTGGCTCTGTCATGGGACACTGATGTAATCCAGGGCTGAGGTTTTGTCTAGTAGCATTGTGTGTCTACTTAAAGGATGATGAATGTTGTCTTTGTACCAGGCAGGAAGATGTCATTAAACTGCCTCATATTGCTGACCTCCCAGGGTTTCCTACCAAGTGTTGCCAACCAAGGGTTGTGGTGCTGATAATCCCTTATAGAGCTCTGAAGAGACTAAAGCAGTGAGACAAACCTCATGAAAAGTAGACAAAGAGTCTAAGGTGAATTGAAGCTTAATATACCAAGCAGAATAGAGAACGGCTGGCTTCTTTTCCTCCTCTGTTTTCCCCTTCCATAATTGTTGTAAGCCATCCAGTTGTAGTAAGTCATCTAGTTGTATTTTCTGCCCTCTAAAAGTATTCTTCAGTCACTCATATCTAGTCTTGTACTTCACCTATCAATAAAAGGTATTTGAAATTTTCCAATGCAGAGATATTATTTCTGCTTCACCTTATTTCAGTATGCCACGGTTCAAAATGAAAATCTGCAGATTGCTGATAGCTATGTCAATATCATTCAACTGCTGGCAACACTTTAGCTGTGCTACCTATACACAGATCGTTGGCATCTGAACCCATCAATAAAGGAAGAGAAAGTCCTGGGGCTCAAACAATTTGGTTCTACAAGGGGCCTAGTTTACAAACTTTGCTTCTTCATTATTGAGGAATTCTTTACAAGTATCAGACTATATAAAATGTAACCATCTCATAACAATGTCAGTGGCAGGAGAAGGAGGGCAAGAATGGAACTTTCTATTTCCCTGTACATGGCCTCATCTCATGCTAAAGAGTGGGGATATTTGTAATAATGTATTACTATTTTAAATGACAGGTATATATTCAATTTCATCAAACAACACATTTCAAGGTAAGTAACTAATTCTCGTATTTAAAAAAATAGTTCCCAGTATTTCTTTTTCTTTTGTATTTTTTTGTTTATTATTAGGTGTTGAATATCTTTTCAAATGTTTTAAAATTTTTTTATATTTTTCTTTTCATATGTTTTTAAAATCATTGATGTTTCTCTTTCAGTATTTGCCTATTTTTGGTATGTCTTTTAAAAAATATATATACATGTATATACACATATGTATGTACATACATGTATATACACATGCATATACATTCATATGTATACACATGTGCATATATATTTATTTTTATATATTTATTGGTGTTATGGTTGAATTTAATGAATTCATAGAAGATTATTTTAAATTATGGATATAGACCTTTTGTCCAGTAAATGACAATAAAACATTAATTCTTTAAGTGTAATTTTTTTTTAGTCTTGATATTCACATGTTCTAGGACAATGATTCAGGGAAAATGACTGACCACAAATGAATTTTAATAAGGTTTCACTTCAAGAAAAGGAAAACAAAGGAATCAATTAAAATATCATTATTATCACCACTTGATTTAAATGAATCAATATAACTGAGTCATTAAAGGTCAACATATCAGAAAGACATGTTTCCTTTACTTGAGGTGTCCTTGAGATGCAGTGAAAAATTACTAAACAAATATGAAATATACCTATGTGACATAGTATAGATTGTGTAAATCACAATATAATATACCTCACCTTTGAAGAAGTAAAATAGATTCTCTAGTTGAAAACTAGGGGTGTACTTTTATTTTCAGTAAAAAAACAACAACAACAACACAACAAACCTCTCCCCCAAATTATAAATAATCAAAATTGTTCTTTGATTATGATATTGGGAGTATTAGATGTTATGAGTTAATGCCAATAAACAGAGGTATATTTTTAAATCGTATTCCTTTGAATGAAATTTCAACCTTACAACCGCAAACGATCATGGCAGTAGTAACAAAAAACTATCATCATTAGTAATGAGTTAAGTTTTCCTAAGTACTTTTCAAATATAAACTGAACACCTTTAAGAAACCTGCTATGTCAGATTATTGAGTGACCTGAAAAGTTTGACCTTCTTACAAAAAAAAAAAAAAAAAAAAAAAAAAAAAAAAAGGCACAGAAATGGAAAGAAATGGCTTCTGTATTTTTGGTAATTCACCATGTTCAAGGGAGGCAGAATACAGAAGAAAAGTCAGTCTTGATATTATATGACATGGATTTTTCCAAAGTAATTAAACATTTACTAGTCAATCATCCCCTAATGCTATACCAATGAAATTACAATGGAAAACCTAGACTCCTTGCCCAGGGAGCATTTTGTATTCAGCAAAGCTAACACTGGAGAATACTGCATACCAGAGAGATGGTCCTTAGGACAGGAGACTTTGGTTCTACTCAAGAAGAAAAGACTTTTATGAAAAGTTGGAGGAGGGGTTAGGATTGGTTGCCTATCTAGCATCTGTTCTCTCACTTTTTTTCCCCAAAGAAGCTCAGCTTTTTTAAAGTACCTACCTCACTTCCATCCAGCTCAGATGTCTCAGTTGAATCTGACCCTGCTCACTGTTCCAGGAGTGAGCTGGATTAGTCTCATAGAGGTTGTATGAAGGGCAATGGGATCTGACTTGGCACAAGGAGACATGCAGGGTCTTTCTTAGGAAAGTTCTTCTTTCCTCTGGGAGAGGCTACAAAGGTGACCCTTTCCTTTTCCCTTTGGATAATCCATCCTGTGCAAATGTTGGGCGTGAACTATGGTTGCCATCTAAGACCAATCTGAGGAAGAAGCCCATAGACCCAGTGGGGAAGAGTCAGTGAACTTTAGGAATTGCAGTGGATCAAGGCGAAGCTGAAGCCCCTAATTGCCCCAGGATTTCCAGTGTGTTAAACCAATAAATGCCCTTATTGTAGAAGCCAGTTCGGGGCTGGGTTTTCTGTTACTTGCAACCAAATACATCCTAAATAATACCTTAGGGATTTTAGTACACTATGAAGAAGAAGCAATAAAAGATAAATATGAGAAAGAGGAAAAATGAATGCTCCCATTCTACAACTCCAAGTCTCTGGTGTAAATTGATTTAAAAAAAGTTGCACTAATTATTTGCTAATTACCTACTAATTCTTCATATACCCTAACGTGAATATTTTATGACATTTTGAGATTACAAGCCTATATTTTATCACTGTTTATTTTTTCTTCCCTTTTCTTTTATTGATCTTTTGTAGACATGACCTTGGAATAATTTTAAAGGTATTGATTGTGGTCATCTTTGAATCCAGTGAAGTGGTCCCTCTCACAGGAAGAGATTTAGAGAAACAAAGCATCTCAGATGAAAAAATCCACAACTAACACAATATACAAAGTTTGTTCTAATTATCAGTTGGTTGAAACAGATAGTTCATAGCTTAGGAACTCAAGACGGTTTTATCATTTAAGGCTTTGGTAACCAGGAGAAGCTTTGGAGAGACCGTTTTGGTATTTGAAAGACAAATACAGATCAGATTGGCAAAGAGGTCTAGAACCAGTATCAGGACACTAATGGTGTATGAGTTGGACAAAAAAGGTTGAAGTTTAAGAAAAAAGCCTAACAAAAAAGGTCCAAAGCATTTGGACTTAAACCCATGAAAAAGAGAAACAGACCTGGGACCAAACACTCTTAAATATAAAAACCAGAGTTCACTTTGGGGCCATTTCTTTATTATCATGCTTCCTCATATAAATCAATTGAAATGGTCTAGTGTCTTCACATCTCCTCTAGTATCTTAAAGAACCCGAATAAGAGTGTCTGCTTCGTCAATTTAAATGGTTAATTAATTTCAAATGTTTTTCTAGTGAAATGTTTAAAAAAGCACTTCAGAACGCACCAATCTCAAAACAACCTTTATTTATATTTACTTTTTTTTTTTTTTTTGACTTTCTACATGCTTCTGCTTTATTGAGGGAGGTGGTGGCATATATATCATGAGAAAGGGGAAGTACGTGTAAGGCATATGTGGCAGGCTGGGATTGGGCACAGTTGGTTTCTAGGTAGGGTTTGCTATTTGTGGAAGCCGGGAAGGTTTCGCACGCGGGGGAGCAGGGTGTTACTTTTAATAAGAGCTATAAACATGTCCCAACATGCAGTAATTTAATTGCATCAATGCATTTGATCTGATGAATATCTTGTTCACAACAAGCCCTTATCTATAAATACACATTGAAAATACAAAGTAAGCATCCATGTTAAGCAATATGGCCTGTTTTCTAGATGCCATTAATTTTGTTCTGGAATTATTTATATAACCTTTGGAAGGGACTAAGCTTTTTGCATAGTCTATTGCATAGACTTTTGCTCTAATTTGGGAAGTCAGGGACATGTGCCTAAAAGTTAAGAAAGAGCATTTACAAAGAGTTTTTTATTTATTTATTTATTTATTATTAGTGATTACGAAATGTTTTATTGACATGATGCAGCAAGGATATTCATTTAGCAACTCAACAGCAGATATTCGCCCCCCTTCCCTTTTACACCACTGGGTAAAGGGGATCCTTTTCTTGTAAAGAGATCTGCAGTACAAAGAGTTTTACAGTTTCAAAAGTTGAACTTCTCATTCTCTGAATTCTTTCTAAAAGACTTGTGTTTTTCTTTATATAAGAAGCGGAAAAAGGTACTCTAATTTCGTTGCCCAAGAAGAAAAGCTATAATCAATTGATTAGCTTGGTGTTGGGTTTCCCAATCCTATACTACATTTCTTTCTTGGGAGTGGGTTCCCTTTTTATAGACTTGCTTCATAAGCAATTTTCCAGAATGCAACCAGTGAGCAAGGGAAGAGGATGTTCTAATTTAAGTGGATGGGATAAGAAGTAACGATAGGAACCATTGCTATTCTGTGCTAAGATATTTAAGTTTTGTGTGTGTGCAAACCATTCACTCTTCTGGTTGCAGAATCACACCCAAATAAACACACACACAAATGGGTAAGTAAAAGCCCCCTTCCCCCCAACGCTGTTGTTCTTTGCACACACATGCATGTACCCTTTTGGAAATCAGAATTCATTTTAAAAAGCATGACCTTTTATCATCAAAGGGACATAAACGTCCCATGGTATTGGCTTCGAAATTTATTTCACACTGTGATGTGGTACACAAACTTGCCAAGGGCACACAAACAGAAACAAAAGTTTCAGTAAACAATTCTGACATTTACTACATGAGGTACACTAAGACGTCTCTTATTCTGTAATGTCTTCCGTTTAATAATAAAAAAGGGAAAGCTGCAACCCACAACATTGATTTCACAACGTGCTAATGGGTCACATCCTCTGAAAAGCACTGTCTTAGGGCATGTTATGTAGCAATGTTTGTGAGCATTTCTAACATATGTAAACACATGTAAAAATGGTCTGTGAAAATGTGAAGGACGATTCTTCTGATCTGAGCATTAGCAGTACAATAATTCTGAGAAAGAGTATTCTACTTTAAATGCCTGTCATGTTGGAATTTTTTTTTTACTACCAGCACTTTTCATCCTTTGGGTACTATAGCAAATTATAATTACCATGGCTTCTTTTAGATTTCCAAAAATATCTTAAAATATAAAGAAACACCAGAGTAGCCCCCTCTTGCCATGTCACAGTGCTCTGTCACATTTCTAGAGCCAGCTCTATTTAAATGCCCTAGCTAGGCACGTGCTCCTACGCACATCTCATCTTGGAGACTGAGGAGGATTCCTCAGTGGGATGGATGGATGAACAATGGTTGATGGTGACAGGGAACTTCCCGGAGTTTCTGTGGACCAGACCACAAGACAGACTGTCTCCCAGGAAAAAGCACAAGTCAAGCAGAACCGGCATGTGGATCTGGCATATGTCTTGTTGTTGTAGATGCTGGAAAGCAACACTTCTCTGGGTCCACTTGAGTATCTTCAGTTACAGCACCAGTGGGTTCGGTCAAACCTCACTTTCATCAATTCAATGACCTAAGCCGGTCATCATTTATTGTTACAAACACATCTTTTCTCAGCTCTGCTATTTGGTTTCATTGGCCTATTTGATTTGTGAATGTATTTTAAATTTTAATCAAAGATGTCAAGGTCAGCAGAGCTAGGCAACAGAAGAATACATTAGTACTGGCAACCAGAGTTGATTATTTACTTTCTCACTCAATTAAATTTTTTCTTCCACTCTCAAGTTGTAAGTATGATATTTTTTCATAAGTATACCTAATTCAAATGCATTAAAATATAATATTAAACTTATTTTTTTCCAAATCCAGTAACGTAGAAGATTTACACCAATCCATCTCCAAGCTCACCTTACACCCTTATAACAAGAATGACAACTAACAAAGCTTAGCCATGAAATTGACAGCCGTAAAACTGAGGTAATTTAACTGACCAATATTGAGAATGAATGTAAAGCTTTGCCTCCTCAGCATGAAGCGCTAGTCAAAGCAACCATGAAAGCACAAAGCACCATCTGCTCTGAATTACAAAATGACAGACTCATCTAATGACTGGCTAGGCTGGCCCATTAAAGAATTACCTTGTAATTCTGTCCTTCTCAGATACAAACTTGATTTGGACTCAGGATAGGAATGATATCTGAGTTGGAATTAATTTCCTTACTTTCCAGAACATTCATGCCTCTACTTCCAGACTAGAATCAGCTGACTCCATTTGGAAACAAACTTCTTCACAGAACACAATGGGCTGTCTCTCCATTTTATGCAATTGCTTGTAGGGCAGTGGCACTTGTTTTTAAATGAAAAGACATGGGGAAGGGTAACCAGAAAATGTGATTTAAAAAATGGTCCTCCAAACCACGATTATGTAAGGGTTTCCCACACACTAGACACTCCACTATTTCTCAGAGAAGGTGGATATTGTAAGCACAATGTGATCTTCTTAAGCCTGCTGTATTCTGTAAAAAGCACAAAGAATATTCAAGGATTTCTAGACATCACTGAGACAGCTTTGAAATCCTGAAACAATTATTTTGAGAAGTGATGTTTACTATTTTTGTAGGTCTTTATATCTGCTTTAGCAAAGGGATTTGGATTTCATAGATGCCAGTGTCTATGCTGGAATAAGAATGGAGCAGATTTCGTGACCCTGGGGACCTCTCCATCTGCACCCATGGCAACCCACTGGAGCAGCGTCTCACCACTTAGGGTTCAAGGACGCCTTTGCCAACTGGGCTTAATGATAAATCAACACACTGGTCACAACAGTCTCCCACCTTATCATGAGGATTAGAATTAGTTACAAAAGTTTTAATCAAAATTTAATGCTATCATTCTTAATTAACTTTATATGAGGACGGAACACACATACACACATCTATTTATACGCTTGTATTTGTCTGTTCGTTAATTAAAAACTTTCAATTTTTTGTTTTACCTTAGAGGATTTAAAGGGACAGGGATAGTATTTAATCCAAGTTCATCCAGAGTGAAGTTAACATTATCCAATAGTCTTCATTAAATGTAAACTACTTTTAAAAAATGTCTGAGTCCTAGTAACTGCACAGTAAATACTAGTTAACAGTAGCAATTTCATGTGATACCTTACTTATCTACCTTCTCCGTTGAGAACCTCTGTTGAATCTTTTCCACATTTTCCCCCTGAGTCTTACCCAAATGATACCCTAGCTTTCACTGATTGTAGTCTGGATACTTAAAGTGGCTTAAGAGAAACTCATTGGTCTGTTTTTCTAGATCCACTCCATGCATTTAACTTGAGAGAAGTGGTCATAGTGGTACACGGCTCCATAAATTCTGTCATATCTCAGGTAACTACCACCAACCTCAATGTAGATCTTTCAATAAAACTGTCATACTATAAATGTGCCTTTGCAGCTTATTTTTTCACCTACTTGTTTTAAATATGATCTCCTGTCATGAAATATTTCCCCAAACTTTTATTTGCAATGGCTGCTTAATGTTCCCTCACATAAAATATACTACTTTTTAACCTTTCCTCTAGTGTTAGACTTTTAGGTTATGTCAAGATTTTGCTATATTCTAGATAAATGATAATATTCTTTATTCATTGAATGTTAGTAAATATTGCTGACTGATTTCTGTCACTCAAGTGTTATTAATCCACAGTGATGAGGAGTAGCTAAAGCTGTAATTTAGTTCACTCTATAGTAACTCTTAACTTTTTCCTTCTGGAATGAAGCCAGCACTCATTGCAGCTCTAAGTTGATTTTTATATCCAGCCCAAACTTCCCCTTAGATCCAGAATCACTCATCTTCTACTATAATAGAACAGCGCATGACAACACAACAGGCATTAAATGGACATTTGTAGAGCAGATATCCAAGTGTCTGTTTGATTTTTCACTTGGTGGTCTTGTAGGCATTTCAAACTTAACATGTCCACAGGCTAAACTCCCAATTCCTACCACTATTCTTCCACAAAGCAAACAAACCTAAACATCACCTGTCTCTCTCCCTTATCCCTTCTCAGGAATTGTGCCACCATTCACCTGTTTAGGCAAACCAGAAAGTTGGGACTCACTCTTGACACTTTTATCTCCACTCCTCAGCCCAGTGAGGACAGTCATGGAGAACACTTCCAACCCATCTGCTTGTCCTCATCACCTCCACTGCCTGGTCGCAGCCACTTTATGCTCAAGGAGAGTTGTTTTTTCTCGTCTTTCCATTTGCGCTATTGACCTTTTTCAGAGAGTTTTTTTTTTCCATGTTTTTCAATTTTTTTAAATTTAAAGATACTTAGATTACACAAATGTTACACAAAAAAATATAGGGATTCCCATATGCCCCTGCTCCCAACACCTCTCGCATAAACAACATCCTTCATTAGTGTGGCACATTCATTGCAATTGATAAACGCATCCAGGGGCATTGCTATTAAGCATGGACCATAGTTCACTTTGTAGTTTATGCTCTATCCCACACAATTCTCCAGGCTATGGGAAGATATATGATGGCATATATCTGTCATTGCAATGCCATTCAGGACGATTCCTAAGTCCTGAAAAAGCCCCTGCATTACACCTGTCTTTCCATCCCCCTGCACCCAGAATCCCCAGTGACCACCACCTCCACATCAATGCTGTAATTTCTTCCGTTGCTAGAATCACAGCAAGTCTCTTAACACGGACATTGGATCATGCTCCTCATCTGGTGAAAAAATACGACTGCCCTTTGCATTGAGCACTTCTAACAAAATACAACCTTAGATCCTACTGTGGCTGACCAGGCCTCACCTGACCTTGCCCTGCCACAAGACGCTTTTCAAAGTGCTGGAACTAGACCAGGGTTTCTCCATCTTGGAGCACTCACCAGGCTGTTTATCTGCTCTGTGCTGCTGACACCCATGGCCGCCCTGCCTGCTACTCTTTGGAAGGCCTAGTCCTTATATTTCAGGCCTAAATATGTGTTACCAACCACCTCACCCCTCAGTTGCTCTCTACCAATGTACCTTTTTCATTTCCTTCACTTACCATAGTTTGAAAATGCATCTATTTATTGACATACATTATTTTTTTAACCTCACTAAACTGAAAGCTCTAAGAAGGCCAAGGCCAGACTGTCAACTTTATTTACATGACCTCCCCAATGTCTAGTCTAGTGCTTGGTGCACAAGAAGCACTTTGTAAATATTTATTGAAAGAGACATGACCTCAGATTGCTTGACTCCAGCATGGTGTAGGGACAACATATAGAACAACCTCTGCTTCTAGGTCCACCAGCCTACAGTCTCCCCAAGGATGGACCTTTTCCTTCCTGGGCAGTACCAGTCATAGTTTCAACATTTTTTTTCAAAGCTCCCTGTGAAAAAATATTCTATTCCCCCCAAATTATGATTACTCTTTAATAAATTCAACAGGAGTCAGAAACTGGAAGTCAGAAGAAACCCAGAAGAGAAAGAAGAGGACATTTCCATGTGACCAGAAAGCCAAGTAACTCCAAGGAACTTTGGCTACTGATAACCAGGAGGAAGTCAGCCTTCTAGATTCCAAACCATGAGATAAAAGATTTCCATTGTTTAAGCCAACATATTGTGTGGTATTTGTCATAGAAGCTTGATTAAACTAAGACATCTTTTGTAAAAAAATTAATTTAATTTTTTTCTAAGCACTTACTATAACCTAGGCAATGTCTAAAGAGTGCTGCCCTCTGATGCCACCAATTTCTTACTTAAAAATTGTTACCACTTATTTCTCTTCTACTTCCCTGTATCTCCTGTGGTGGTGCTGAGTAGCAAAGACCAAACACTGTACAACAGTTAAGAAATATGATTTGGTAGTAATAAGGACAGTTACCCAATTTTTAGTGCATTTAAGAATGTAAGTTATTAAGAATAGCCACCCTAAAACCAATATCATATAAATCTTCAGTTTTGAGATCTAAGAGATTAGTAACAGGTTTAAAAAATTAAGAAATGGCTTCACAATGATTGATGGTTTCTTCTCAGAAGAGCGATCAGAACGATAATGAGAATTCTCTTCTACAACATGTTTTTGGATTTAATTTTCAGGTTTGGCCTCTCTCAGAACTTAAAGTTAAAATAATTCACTTAAATTTCTAAAATTTTTGAAATTCTCTAAGATGGCCAATCAATCCCAAATCTGAGCTTTTTTGTTGTCATTGTTGATGAGCTTATTTGACGTAGAGGCTTCAAGCTCTAAATGCTTATATCTCCATAGGCAAACAGAATGATTTTAACACTATTTTGGCAACATAAATGCATAACTGAATATTAAATACCTGATTTTTAAAGTCTTTGTCAATATTGTCCATATCTATTATCCTAGTTTTCTGCAGATTTTCCTTGTTGCCCTTAAAGAACATGAACTATTCAATTTTCATGATAACTCACCCTGCTGCAAGATTTAGAAGTAAAAGACGGTGAAAGAACACAGAGACAGGCAAGAGAGCTGATTTGCCTTCGATGAATGTTTAAGATTTAGATGAGGCATGGATTCACGCCCTGGACTGGCCATTTAATTAAAATGAGAAATGGCACTGGCAGAAGCTATGCAGTTTGGGGAATTAATAATGAGGCAAAAATTCAAAATAAGGATGTTATCTTTTAGAATGTTCATTTCCATCTCCATGTCGTCCAAACCAAATGACGGGCAGGAAATAATATCAACATGATGCAAGCAACATGCAAAAAAGTGTCTTACCCTCACATAGCACGAAATAGCTGAGAAGGCCAGATTATCATCAGTAGTCAAGTAAAGGATTATTGAGAAATTGCCAAGGGTTATGAGACTTACCCAAAGACACTTAGGTCAAGGTTAAAGATAGGGGGCATCTGAAATCAGCCAGTTCCGGAGTTCTTTTAGAGCACTCATCCTCCATTATGCAGAGTCCCGCAGAGAGAAATCCATAAATAATGAAGCAGGACCAAGATAAGTGGTCTTCATATGGATGGATATGCTTACTGGAGGGAAATGGAACTGGTTTAAAATTATACTAACTATTGACAAGAAGGCCAGTTAGGAGGAGGTTAACACAACACACAACTCAGACCCCAGGAGGAAGCATGCTGTTTTGCTGGGAAGAATCTGCCAAGTTCTCAACTTCAAAGAGAGCTCAGTGGGGGTGCGGAAGACAGAGGAATTTGGATGAACATGTGAAAATGTTTACATGGTTCTAGGAGAAGAGATTGAACAAATTCACATGGCCTAGGAAACTGACTTGAAAACTATAGAAATAGATTAGGGGTCATGAAAAGAAAATTAATTTAATAAGAAATCGAGGTGATGAAGCAGCAGATTTGACCCAGAGAATAAGTGCTGTTTTGCAGATGATTTCTGACTCCAGTTCTGTAACTTCTCTGTTTGCTTGCTGAGCGATGTTGGGGGGAAATCAACACCGCAAGTCATGTCGGTAAAACAGGCCTCTTTGCAAATGTTTTTTCAGTTTTTATCATAGCTTTTTTTCCCCTTCTTCCTATAGCTTTTCATGGCATGGTTTTGATGGAGTTAACAATAAGCACATACCACATATCTTTTATTGAAGAAGCTTTTCCCACGGGAATAAACTAATATTCATGTCTCTGAGTCTGCTTTCCTGAGACTTTATGCTCGGGTTATGTATTGTAAGTCTGTCTATGAGTGGGTTGTTTTGAGAACCTCTATACGAACTCCTGACAAATAGGAAAGGCTGATAAATGGGGAACAGGAAAGGTTGGCAATTTGCTTCCAGTTTAGGTAAAGAGCACATTTCGCTAAGAAAAGACCTCTTCTCCTCACAGAGAGCCTTTCTCTGGCTTAGAAATCTTGATCTTGTTGTCAGAGTATAAGATGAGCAGAAAGAAATCCATAAATAATGAAGCAGGGCAAAGATAAGTGGTCTTTATGTGGATGGATTTACCTAGCTGTTGACCAGTTAAATGTATGGCTAGCAAGGGTCCAACTCATAGTAGACACTTGATAAATGCTTGCTGAAAAAAACTGTGGGATCATTTTTACTAGCATAACGGGCATGGATAAAAATGCATATTTGGAAGGCAAGCAATGCAATGAGAATTGCATATTGGCTTTGGAGAATTACCATGGCGGTTAGGACATGCTATTGATGGAATGAGGCCAATGTACCAACCACAGTGGGATTCGGGCACTAGAGACTGCTGGAGTGGCACAGAAACAATATAATCACTTGCAAAATGTTTCCTTTCTTGGGGACAATTAGATACGATAGGGAATTGCTTATAAAAGTACTCTTTAAACACTTTGGAAGTTCACGGACAAATAAGTACTATATTAAATGTACTATTACTGCTAATTTATGACCAAAAGATTTCTTCTTGTTTCTTGCAAATGTAAATAATTATACCTAGCCTCTCTCTGCATTGAAATTACATGCATTTGAGTGATTTAGGATGTGAAGTAACACTGATTCTTTTTTCAAACGCAAAGAGAAGAAAATTATGCATTTACAAGAGACTTTGGGTTGTAACTTAATTCCCAGTACATAGGTGATGGGGTGAACTGATAACATTTGTATTTAATTATATATATGTATATGGGCTTGACATTTTAGAGTTTCTGTGAGGTACTTTGGATCATTTTCACCATTTCAGATCCTCAAAAAACACAGTCTCATCTGAGCAACTCGGAAAAAAAAATCCACTTACAAACAAATAGACATTAAAAAAATCTGTGTAGAACACGATTAATGTGAAGATGGAAAAAGAGTTTCTAAGAAAACTCTGTTTTTCTTTTTCACGTCCTGAAATCATCTTGTTAAAATTCACATAGAGGCCATTGATCATAGATTAGAGTACTTGAGCTGGAATCATTTTACTTATATCAATATATTTATGCATCTAGAAATCTGTTTTCTCCCTACTTTCTCACTGGAGCTCCCTACTTTCTCACTGGAGCATTTGCCTTAAAATAGTGCCTTTAAGAGTTTGTATGGTCTGGATGGTACCCAACCAATGGCAATATTTCTTTGTGTGTGCACATTCTAATAATTTCCATAGCAACCATTTATGGGTTAAGATGTCACAAAGAAGATTATGACTTCAGGTATGGAATGAACAACAGGAAGGAAACATGGGTAAGACAAAGATGCTGTCTGTGCCTTAAGTAAATGAGTGTGAAATAGGCAAAATGGAACCGCGGTATTTTCCAATTAAAAATTCATTGTACTTGTAAGTCATCTGTCAGGGAGGGAATCCTCAAATGTGAGTTTGGGCAGATGGTGTCTTCTCATCAGGGGTGAGCTATTCTTAGTTTCTCAAAAGGCAATCCTTTATCTAGTTGCATAGCATGAAACACTTTGCAGAAACAGCATATTATTGTGTATACCTGTTACTGGCCATTTTTTTTTTCATCAAAAATGCTACAATCTCTTCCAGTCCAAAGAATCTTGACTTGCTTCTAAACACCACCTTTTATACCATTAGAGACTGCCAGCTGGATTCACATGCTCAGTAGCAGTGAGTTTCCTTGGGTGCTTTCCAAGTTTGGAGGAATTTTCTCAGGTAAATACCGAGACTACTGAGCATATCAAGAGAATATATGAACTGTGGAAATACCTTCTAAAAGAGAATATAAACTCCATGGGAACGGAGACTATTTTCTTCATCATTTATCCAGAATTGGGAAAAGTTGTGGGCACATAGTAGGTACTCCAAAAGTATTTAAGTGCATGAATGAATGATTACAGCAATAGATGCCATGAGAGCACAAAGACAGAAATGCCTAATATGTAACTTTCAGCATGTTGCTCCCAAATTTGAGATTTCAATCTCAGGCCCAAGAGCATAAAGATCAATCCCCGCTTCAAATGAAGCTGCCACTTTCTTCTTTTGCTAATAGTGATTATAGTCCTGCCTTAGTGTACCTTTCCACTGAGTTGCATGATTAACACTAGGGTAGAGAAAATTTTAATAATAGCCCTGTCCATTGTAGCAAGCCAGGTGGCCACAATGAACGCAAAGTTTGCCTCTAACAATTTCAACTTAAAACTTTCCTCTAACCTGATTTACTGTAAGTTGCTTTCTCCTGAGTGAAAATGTTCTTGTAAAGAAGTGGTGGAGAAAATGGTCTGTGGTCATACATGGGAATAAGTTACAAATTGATTAGGGATCTAAATGCAAGAAATGGAATGATACAAGCATTGAAAGAAAACATGGGTGAATTTCCCTTTTTCTCTAATTATGTCTCAAAATCCAGAAGTACCAAAAGACGGATAAATTTGACTACATAAAATGAAAATATTTTGCATGGCAAAAACCAACACAAAAACACAAACACATAAGCAATATCAAAAGACAACTGATGAACTGAAGAAATGTTTATAAATATACCATGGGCAAAAGGTTAAAATCTATAATATGCAAAGAACTTTTAAACATTTAGAGACAAAGGACCAAAAACCCAATAGAAAAATGGGAAAAAGATTCAGCCAATTCATGAAAAGTATATAAAATGGTTAACAAACATATGAACAAATGTTTTGAGTTCCAACTTAAATTTAAATTTAAAAATTTTCAAACAACAGTAAGGTATTTCTCACCTGTCATATTGGCAAAAGTTAAAAAGTAAGAACAAAACATCCTGTTTCCAAATGTTATTAGTAAAAATGAAAACTGATATACCAGTTCTGGAGAGGAATTTGGTAAATTTTGGGAGGGGGACTGCTGAATCAAAAGATACCTATGAAAACTGCATAATCACGTATCTTTTGATTCTGCAGTCCCCCTTCCAAAAATCTACCCTGAAGATACACCTAACACCATGTAAGAATACATACACATAAAATTATTCCTTAAAGCATTGTTTGTAATCACAAAATATTGGATTGAATTGCGTCTGCCAAAAATACATGCTGAAGTCCTAACCCCTAGTATCTCAGAATGTGACCTTATTTGGAAAAAGGGTCGATACAAAAGGAATTAGGCAAGTTAAAATGAGGTCAGAGTGGATGTGACTCAAGCAGTTGAGCGCCCGCCTCCCACTTGGAAGGTTCTGGGTTCGGATCCCGCTCCTCCTAAAGAAGACAGACAAACAATGAGCAGGCAGCAAGCAGACATCAAGCAAAAACAATGAGCAGACAATGAGCAAAAACTATGAGTAGACAATGAGCAAAAACAAAATGAGCAGGGAGTGGATGTTGCTTGAGAAGTTGAGTGTCCACCTCCAACAGGGATGTTCTGGGTTTGGTTCCCAGTGCCTCCTAAAGAAAACACAAACAGACAATGAGCAGACAACAAGCAAAAAAGCAAAACAAAACAAAAACAATGAGTCAAAAAACCAAGGAGCATACAACAAACGCAAACAACAATGAGCAAAAACAATGAGCAAACAGATGAGGAAGCTATCAAGAGGTGGGGGGGGTGGGAATTGAGGTCACACCGGAGTAGCGTGGACCCTTAATCCAGAATGATTGGTGTCCTTTTAAGAAGAGGATATTTGGACAAAAATAGAGGGACAAACACTATGTGCCAACTGAAGCAGAGAACACCACGAATTGCTGGCAAGCCACTGCTAGAAGCTGGAAGATGCATGGAACAATTTCTTCCCCATGGACATTGAAGGAAGCATGACTCTGCTGATGCCTTGATTTTGGACTTTTAGCCTCCAGAACTGTGAGATAATAAATATCTGTGGTTTTGAGCCATGTAATTTGTGGTACTTTGTTACAGCAGCTCTAGGAAACTAAGATACCAACACATAGGAGTGGAGTTGATTAAACTATTGTACATACACACAATGGAGTACTACGCAGTTGTAAAGAAGAATAAAGGGGATTTCTGTGAATGAAACAATTTCCAGGATATACTACTGTTAAATGAAAAGAGCAAAGTACAAAAAAGAATCTGTAATATGTTCTCTTTATGTTAGAAAGGTAATGAATAGATAAGAAAATACTCATGCATCTGCACATTTGTGCAAAAGAAATACAGAAAAGATAACCCAGAAATGAAAGAGACTGGTTACCTACATGGGATGGGTGGGAGTGGGGAGGGAGAATGGGAATGAGGCACTGGATGAGGAGGCATGGACACTCTTCTGAGTATAACTTTTTATGTAACTCTGACTCTTAGAATCAAAGGTAATGCTTCTCATAAGAAAAAAAAAAACAAAAAAACAGGATATATGGGAAACCCAAAATGAAACACTGTCATAAATGAAGCTAACTGTGTGACAAATGAAAGACAGAACCCACGGAAGGGGGTGGTGAAGAGAAGAGCTAAGCAAAGCAACTTTGGGAAACAACATTTTGATCGCATTCCACAGGGCTAAAGACAAACAAACAAAATACTATACGAGAATCTAAATAAATTTATTTATCACAGGGTTAGAAATTTAGAATCTATTTTATGTGTATGCTAGGATTGAATAAGTAAGTAAATAGTTTGTAGATAATGAGAACTAGGTTTTCCTCTGTTGGAGAAAGAAGTTACAAGGCAAGAGGGAAGGTGAAAATGAACTTACATATTGAATTTAAATCATGGTATCAGTAGGGACTCATAGATTTTAGTATATATATTAAATATATATGTACAAATGTATGTATTATATATATATATACCCATCTTTCCATAGAGTTCCATCTATCCATATATATGCAACTAGATGCATATATAGAAATATAGATGTGTGTACAAATGGGTTGGTATATGTACACATATTTCCTAACTCTGTCTCCTCAGAGGGCCTAGAAGCAATGTTTCACTTGTAGTAATAGCCTACTAGGGTCCAGCTCTTGGTTTCTAAATACCGTTGTACAATAAAAGAAGCCAGGGATACTTGGAGGAGTGTTTGATTCCAAGAGTGGGATAAAGAAAATACAAGAAGAGCCTGGAGCATTTTGTGGTGCCATAAAGTCAGGAATTGCTCCAGCATGGATGGTGGCATGTCAACAGAATGTAGGAGTCAACCCACAGAAGCTCTTAATGGCAGAGCTGGAACAATTGAAGCACTAAAATAATGATGGCATTGGATAATAACCCATAGAACAGCACAGGTTCATACTGATAATCAAGCAACCAGTTAGAGAGAAGGGACATTTCTTCCTTCAGAATTCCAATTAGTAAATATAGAAAGAGTGAAATAGAAAATACGTGAAAAAACCACAGTCATAATAGATACATGGCTGTAGACAAATGGATGCTAAAATTAGAGGGCAAAGGTTTGAAGAGAAATTGGGTGTTTGCATTGTCTTCAAGTAACTTCCCTAAGACATGGGATTTCAAGGGGAAAATGTTAACTTTACAGTCAAGAAACCTGGTGGACTGTATTTAAATCACTCTACCAAGATTTATTTCACCAGTAAGACAGTGTATTGATATCATGAACTTTTTTTTAAGATGCCCTCAGAAAGGCAATGCCATTTCTGTGTAATTCTTGCCAAAAAAATGCATAGCCACCTTCTAATAAGGAGAAAACATCAGAAAAATCCAAAGGAAGGCCACATTGCAAAATAACCTACTTGTATTCTTCAAAAGTGTCAAATTCATGAAAGACAAGGAAAAGCTGAGGAACTGTCAGCAATTGGAGGAAACCAAGAAGACTTAAGGGCTAAATGCTCAGGTGGGATCCTGGACTGATTCCTGGAAGAGAAAAAGGACAAGAGTGGAGAAAGTCATGGAATATGCATATGGCCTGTGGTATAGTTATAGTATTGCATTCATGTTAATCTCCCAGGGTTTAATAATTTTACTATGGCTATATAAGATGTTATCATTAGAGGAAGTAGCAAAAGGTATATAGGAACTCTGCACTATTTATTTTGCAATTTTATGTAATTTTTTTACTTCAAAATAAAAAGTTAAAGAAGGGGTGCTTGGGGCAATTAAATTTGATCACTTTCCCATATCCCCACAGTAGACTTTTCAGACCATTGCACTGACCATGGATTGATATTTGCATATTTAAGCATTTGGGTGATTTCAATAAAACAAAATAAAAAACAACAAAACATATTTTTATTATATAAGTAGCATATGTTCATTGTCAAAAATTAGAAAATAAGCAAAAAAAAGACACCTGTGTAACCCTAGTACTCAAGATAATCACAGTTAATGTGTTTATTTGTTCAGATTTTTCTACATATACCTATAAATATAATTCTCTAAATCCATATAATTTTTATTACAATAATCAGAATCTGTTTGCCAATCTGCTTTTTCCACTTAAAAATAAATTGGTATGTATTGTGAAAATTTTGATTTTTACCCACAATAAAAAAAAAATAATAATAAAATAAAATAAAACCCATTAGGCCAAGGGGGGAAAAAAAAATTGGTAACATTTTGTGTAAATACTTATACACTTACGGCATCTACTTTTTTCCTTTTAAATAGACTTTATTTTTCAGAACAGTTTTAGATTTACAGAAAAAGTGAAAGTGTTCACCTAGACCTCACATCCATTTTCCCCCATTTTAGCATCTTCCTTAGTGTGGTCCATTTGCTACAATTAATGAACCAATACCGACACATTAATATTAACTAAAGTCCATACATCATTGATATTTCCTTAGTTTTCACCTAATGTCCTCTTCTCTGTTTCATTATCCCACCCACAGTATTACATTTAGTCATCGTGCCCCTTAGGATCCTCTTGGCTCTGATAGTAGCTCAGTCTTTCCTTGTTTTTGATGACCTTGACAGTTTTGAGGAGTACTGGTCAGGTATTTTATTGGATGTCCTTCTACAGGAATGTGGCTGATGTTTTTTTTCTAGATAAGACTGTAATTATAAGTTTTGGGGGGAAGACCACAAAGGCAAAGAGCCAACCTTATCACATCATAGCAAGGGTACATACTATTAATCTAATTTATGACTATTGAGGTTGGCCTTGGTCATTTGGCTGAGGTGATATTTGTCAGGTTTCTCCACTATAAAGTTACTCTTCCCTCCCCTTTCCACCCTGTACTCTTTGGAAGAAATGTCATTAGGCACAGCCCATATTGAAGGGTACAACCTCATTTTTTAAAATGGCTTTAGGAATATGGATGAATTGCAGTATATTTAACCAATTTGTCTTTTGGTAGACATATGAGGTTTTCAATTTTTAGTTACTATAAAGAAACTTGCAATGCATTCTAACTTAGTATATCCGTCTCTTCATGTACCCGTGATGGGTAAAAAAGCCAGAAGTGGAAATGCTGTGTCAAAGTATACGTAAGGCAAGGCTTTGACACATAGGACTGAATGGATCTCCAGAATATCTGGGCAAACTCAGGGTCCCACCAGCATGCATCTGCGAAAGCGTGGTATTTCTTCATATCACTGTGTGTGGTGGGAGTGAACAAGTGTAATATAAGATTATGTTGGCATAGTGGGCAAAGGCCCAGTTGTGCTTGTGTGTCAAGAGTTTGCCTCTTATTCTGTGTAATGGGAAGCCTTTGTAGACTTGTTAGCAGGGGACAGGCCTGATCTGGTTTATGTGATTTGTGCTATGCCTTCATATATTAAAGTGGTCCATTAGATTATGGCTGGGTATCTCCCTCCTGACTTTGATTAAATGACCTTTTGACCTTCTTCTGTTTTGGGTCATCAAGATGAAAGGGTGATGTGATTGATACTGTGACATTCTTTCTTATGCCCATTCAACTTGCCTTCAAGTGGGGAAACCCACAATGTGGGACTGAAAAGAGAAAAAGGAATGCCAAAATGATTTACTGAGAGGGAAGATGTTGGGTGGCAGGGTGGAACAGGACAGAGATTGGGGAAAGGCTGCCTGATGACTTGACTAATGAATCCAACCTTTCCTTGCTGGACACAGTGTACTACATTAAAATGAAGAGCAACAGGGAGATGATCGTTCCAACTCTCAGACAGTTGACAATTTTCTGTTAGTTTTGAGGCCTGGAAGAAAACATGTTACTCAGGATAAGGAAAACATAAGATGGTATAGGAAAGAGCTTTTCAGAGCTAATTCCCTGTGAGATATTGCATCTATCTTTTTAGTGTGACTTAAACATCTTTGCATGAAGAATTACAATCACACTTGGGATCACAAAAGGCTGATAAAAAAAAGTACCAGAGTCTCCTAAATCTTCATAGCTTTTCAAAAATAAGGATTAAAGAGAATTATAGGAACACTATATGAGGTATTAAACAGGCCTGTCATATAACTTTTTAAAATGTTTAGGGGTGAAGTGAGGCAAATAAAAATATTAAAATATAAAATTTATTGCACTTTTTCCTTTAAAAGGTCTTGCCATTGATTGAAATATATAAGTACCAAGGTTCTTTAAATATCTCAGAAGCAACCAGATGGCCCATCAGTTATAGGACTACTGAGATTTAGAATTAATCTTTAATTACTTATTTATAATTTATAATTACACAGATAGGCCAATGCATCCCATCTGAGCAAGTTTCTCTGTGGTATTAAGTTATGCCAATTTGGAAGGCACATTGATGTTTTCCATCCCTAGGGTATTAGAAACTGTATGCCAGGGTACCACATCCTCATAAAAATTACTAGTCAATATTCACATAAAACTACTGAATACGTTCATCTCCATTTTTAAAAATTATTAAATAATCTTAGTAACTGAATCATGTAAAATTAATGGTCAGCATATTTTGGCAGCTAAGAAGGCTAAAAAAACTGGACCTGAAGCTTTTCATTTCTTTTTTCCCCGCTAACTCAACCATTTTGCCCCATGTAGACATGTTGGCTTTAAGAACCAAACCAACCAACCAATGGACCCACCCACCAAACAACTCCCCCACCATATTTCTAAGTAGTATTATTTGTAACTATAGAGTAATTTAGGAAGCGTTGATACAGTTACTCAATATTTTGGAAATTTATTGAGTATCATGCTTGATCCTTCTCTGTAAATAGACATGAAGAAAAGATAGGAGATAGACAAAAAAAAAAAAAAAAAAAAAAAAAAAAAAAAAAAAAAGAATAGAAATTAGTTTAGAGGCAAAAAAAGTCTGGCCTGGAGATTGGACCACATTTCAACACCATTATTTTAACTCAAGTAGGCCTTAATGAGCGTTTGTGGGAAAATAGCAAAAGAGGAAAGGGTAAACTCCTGCCAGTATATTGGACCAGATCCTTGTATCTTGCTTTAGCAGTCCACAAAGACTCCAGAGGAAGAATGAAATGTAGATCCAGTGATGGCAGAATTTCAAGCCTGGAATAGGTGCTTAAGAAAACCTAGTCAAACTTCCTTGCTTTAAAGATAAGAAGGATTAAGTCCATTGAGGTTTGGTGACTTGCCTAAATTCACATGTTGACTTATCAGCAGGTTCATTCATTCAGTGGGTGTTTCTTGGCTGCATATTGAGTATGTATGTAATATTATTGAATTCTAGATGCAGAGATAGAGTGGAACAGAAGCTGTAATGAAGCTTGCATTCAAGTTGTCAAATTGCTTCCCTCACAAGTGCCTGAAAAGCCACATTATTTTTATCTTAGACAAGGAAAGGTTGATCAATAATTGTCCATAAGTGTACGAAATATTCTGAGGAAGATGTTTACCTTTTATCATCATCATAGGGATACAAAGAACAAAAGGGTTTGTGCTACAGGAAAATCAAGTTCATTTAAAAATAAGAGGGAAATGGATGTGGCTCCTGTCTACCATATAGGAGGCCCAGGGTTTGATTCCCAGGGCCTCCTGGTGAAAGGCAAGCTGGCCCATGTGGTGAGCTGGCCCATGCAGAGTGCTGGCCTGCACAGAGAGCTGGCACTGCAAGATGATGCAACAAAAAGAGACACAGAGGAGAGACAATAAGAGACAGCAGGCCAGGGAGCTGAGGTTGTGCAAGAGATTGAGCACCTCTCTCCCACTCCAGAAGGTCCTAGGATTGGTTCCTGGTGCTGGCTAAAGACAAGCAAACACAGAAGAACACACAGAGAGCAGACAGCGAGCACAAAAACAATGAGGGGAAGGGGAAGAACTAAATAAAAAAATAAATCTTAAAAAAAAAAACACAACTTCCTGGGTGTCAATGGTCCTGGTGATTAAGCATTGAAATTATAGAAAGAATTTGTTGATTGTATGAAAGGAAATAGATATCCATCTGTCTTCCACTCTAGTTTTCTTTCACATTATTTTGTTTCTTGTGAGGTCCCATTTCAAACAACTGAAGGCATTAGTTCAAAGGTATATATATATATATATATATATATATAGTCTAGCGTTGTTTCTCTGAGATGTTAAAATTAATAAAAATTTAATTTAGCTGCTGTGCTTCTGTGCTTATGCCTGGATTTTTTTTCACAATGTGTAGTCACATAGAAATAGCCTATGATGGATAGGCTTCTGAACAACGGACTATAGAGTTAAATTCAGAATTTAACTTTTAAATTTATATCATTGACAACCTAAATATAGAAGCCATGCCCCCTTGAATATACCATTTTGGATCTGATGTTGCTAATAGGCTGTACTATTAATACTTCCCAAGGGTTGAGTACCGACTTTGGGCAAGATACTTGATCCTTTAACATTTCATTTCAACCTCTCAAGCAACCCTATTTGATACCTGTTAAGAGAGGGAAAATTGGAAGATAAAGCAAACTGCCCACACTCCGGTGCCTAAGAAGTGGTTGGACATAGTTAGATTTACCACGAAGCTCCTGAAGCCTTAGCTTCACAACCCTCACTCATATGAGAGCCCCACCCCCTTCCCAGGCCCTGGGAGGGGTCCTAAGCGTTTACAGACCTGCCCCGATTTGCCAGGGACTGAGGGTTTCTGGGAATGAGGAACTTGTAGTGCTGAAACTGGGACAGTCCAGGGAAAACTAGAATGGTTGGTTGGCCTATTACAGAAATCACATTTTTGTGAAAAGTTATAAAAGTGAGATATTATGACCACAATAGGTTAGGACAGCTGTCTTTTTTTCCACTCTTACTTCCTCTTTGTTTCACCTCTCTTTGTGTTGCCAGATATTTTTAGATCTGGCTAAGGGGACATTAAGAAAATACTTTAATTTGAAATTAATGAGATATGCTTATATGATTCACAGCCAATTCTGTGGCCAGTGAGATATCTGCCAGCCATTGAGGGTTAGGAATGAATTCCAGGACCATTCTTATGCCCATTTGGTGACCTATCTAGCCTGTGACATGACAATGCGGGGGCAGAGTTCCAGTCACAACATCTATGTGTCCAAATAGCACCACGCCCAAAGAATGTGGGCAGTGGAGGGAAAACAGGATTTGAAAGGTAAGATCAAGAGGCTTCTTGTCACAAATAATGTGACTGCGGCTTGTAGAGGAACATGTCTTTGAAGATCTTCCTGAAATGACAGCAGGGAGAACCTGGGCAGCCCCAGGGACGGAAATCCCGGCATGGGGATTGATCTTGTGGGAGAAAGGGGTTCATCATGGCGGATGACCTAAAATGATTCTGTGTAAAAAAATTACCAAGTTTTGAAGGGCTCCATGCTATGTTTGTGTAAGATGGAGATGGAGTGTCTGCTATTAAAGTGGCCAATGAGGGGGTGGAGGTGGCTCAGACGATTAGGTGCCTCTGTCTCACATGGGAGGTCCCGGGTTCAGTTCCCTGTGCTTCCTGAAAAGTGAAGACCAGCACATAACAAACAGACACAGCACATGCAAACAACAAGGGGGTGGGGAGAAATAAATAAAAATAAATCTTTAAAAAAAAAATAATAAAGTGGCCAATGATAATGCCCCAGAGCATGCTTTAAGACCTGGTTTCTTATCTACTTTTGCTCTTGCCACAGACCAAGGGAGCAAATTTGGATTTTCGAAAAATAAAAGTATAATCAGTTACTATAACACCTACTAGGTGGTTTCAATTTAATTGTTTACCTTTGGTGGTGAGTTTCCTAACCAGCAACAATGCCAACACAGGGTTAATTGTCATCTTAGAAAAGGAACTTGCTCCATTATTTGTAGAATTGAGACAGGTTGTGGATGTGTCTTAATCTGACAGTGGATTCCATCTGTACCTTATCTTCATTATGCCAGACACAATGTCAATCTAACAATCCTTAGACCACAGTAATACTTGTACCCAGGTACAAGGGCCCCCTTTCCACTTGACGCTAATAAAAAGCCTAAAGATATAATTTCTGGACAGATTGTTTTATTTCCTTATTTAGGGTCTGTTCTTATATGGTGAGATCTGGGGACACCACAAAAATGGTTCCGTCTATCTCAGCTCTCATGGAGTTAGTTCGGTCACCAAATATGAATAAAATTCTCTTTAGTGGATCAGAATCAAAATGGTAAATTGGTCCACTTGAGCCATTAACTGATCCCTACTGTATAATCCTCCAAGACATTCAGAGTGAAGCAAACCCTTTTTATTGTGAATAATAACATGGACATATTTTTTTTCATATTTAGTTTTATTTCTTTGCATTGAATGAGAGGAAGATAAAATGGCTTAGCATAAGTAATAAAACCGGTATAATCACTAACTTTCCTAGGTATATATCATTTCGCAGTCTAGACGAATATTACTAATTGTTTCATTCTTCTCAGAGGGTACTGCTCTTTACCTAAATGCAAATTATAGCTAATGGATTTTGCCCCCAGTCTGCTATCTATAACCAATCAGTGTTTTAATATTTGTGTGTTCTTGATAAAACTTAGTTGCGGTTTCTATTGGACTCTTTTTCAAATATTGGTATGTATGTAAACATGATAATATAACCATTTTTTTTCATATGTGAATTTTTTAAAAAAGTATTTTTAAGAGTAAAAAAAAGAAACTTCTTGTTGAAAATTCTTCCAAATCTCACAGCTTGTGGGTAAAAGAAAGCTTTTCCCAAATTTTCTAACAACCCTAAATATTTACATGCCTTTACCAATAACAAGGTGTTAGGTTGGAAGATCTAACAATAATAATAATAATATAATAATAATAATAACCATTAGAATCTGGTCAATTATTTTTGGAGAAAAACTGAGTTGTTTTTCTGTGTTCTACATAGAACACAGGATTGTTGTTATAGTCAAAGATGATCAAAGACTATGCAGCCAAAAAAAAAAAAATAGGAGAAAATGTATTATAGAGGTATGTTGAACAGTAAATTAATAAATTTATGCATGGTATTTTTTCTGAATTTTTGATGTTTTATAGAATTTATAAAGACCCATGAGTTCTCATTCTAAATGAATATCCACTTTAAACCTAATTCTGTTTTTGTAATTTTGTATTATTTTGTATTATTCTTTAGGAAGGTCCACTACATTTAAGTCACTCAAAATCTGAAACAATCCCTGGCAAGAACTAAGGTCTCAGAAGAGACTGAGCCCCCAGACTGTCTCCTTCCCGTTGCCTTTCCTTGGCAAACTTTCCATTTCTTCACATGCTTTACCTGTGTATCCTTGCACAGTTGCAACATTCATCTCTGTTGATGGATAGAAGGAGGAAAAAGTCTGAAGGGAAAAACATGGCTGTGATTATGGATCTGCTACTTGTAGCTCCAAACAGGAACAGCAGATATCTTGGAGAAACTGGCAAGCAGAATGGGCATTTCCCAAGGCCCAGGCCTAGACTCCACCTGCAGCTAAGTAGACATTTGGTTTTGGCACTCCCCGCTTCCCTGAGGGTTGTGTTCTCCGTTGTTTTGTTGCTAAGGCATTGTAAGCTGGTGCTCCTCAAGGAGATTTGTGATGCTCCAAGCACCATCATCTTCTTTACTGCTTGACATTTCCTTCTTAATTTCCATTGCTAGCTACGTGACCCCCATCATAACTTCCTTCTTGCAGGGGGATGCTGGGGGTGAGCTCCCCAATCCCACCTGCCTGCTGGGATATGGCTCCTTACATATGGTTGGACTGGAGGTTGTCTACATATTATGGAGCTTCCCAATCTGGTACATTCCGTCCTTCTGATGCTATTGGGGGGTCTAAGGGTGGTAGGTTTATAGCATTGACTGTTGTGTGGAGAAACTAAATATACCATGTATTGAAAGCAGCACTGTTAGTGGCAGTATTTTCTGAGATGTACCCTTTCTAAAGGGTTTTCTTTTTGGAAGTGTTATTTTGACAAACGAGGATCCTCAAATATGGACGAACCACATTTTATTTTCTGATTTTACATTTCACGCTGCATTTAAAAATACCAATTACCATTTTCCCATAACAGATGCTGGAGAAGTTTTCTATCCAAAACTTTCAGAAGAGAATGTCATTTAGTTTAGATCCTCATTTCTTCCCACTTATTATGTCATTTCCTTCTATTATTATTTTGTGTGCAGTCTCATAGAACCATCCTTTCAATAACTTCAGACCGCAAATTCAAGAAGATAATACTCTACCTGAATGGCCATAGCAATCTGACTATTTATATTGATTCAAGGTTTTCTATATTGGCTTAAGGAGACAGTGAATGAAGTTACTTAGCTGTGTGTGTGTGTGTGTGTGTGCGCGTGTGTGTGTAATTTTCTGCAGAGTCAGCTCTGACTCATTAGAATATAAGTCCGTTTTGGAAAGAGTTTTTTTCACTAGAGGAAAATCATCCAAGTGTACTACAATATTTAATGTTCAATAATAAAACTCATCCTTTTGTGGAAGCCTGTTGATTGGGAGGGAGGTTAATATAATTACAAAGATGTATACCAGGTGGCATTTAATAGGAGAAGCAGCGTTTCCTGGGGAATATTAGTAGCATCTCTATCTTCACCTATTGTACCACTGAGGATAATCTCAGGGGCTTAGAACAACAAAAGGTATTTCTCACTCATGCTTCATGTCGGCAGGTTGGCAGGGGACTCTGCTCAGTATATTTAGCCTGGGACTGAGGCTGACAAAGCAGCTGGTATGAACACTGAGAGCAGGAAAGAACACTCTCCAGGGTCTCACACTGGCAACTAAATGGTCCAGCTTGGAAGTGACATGGGCTGCTTCCCCTTACAACTTATTGGTGAGAATATTGCCAAGAAAATAGCCCTCCCATATGTCTGGGATGTGGGGAGGCAAAATAATTTATGAACAGCCTTAATGGCTTTCACCTTGCAAATATCTTACCCTCTCATTTCTGCATCTATCCGTCTAGGGATTACTTCAATTCGTATTTAAATACTAATAGTTATTATGTACTAATTTCTGTGCTGAGTGCTAGGGGATAGAATGATGAACAGGAGCTCCTGGTTCTCTTGGGTGTAGTGGAGGGAAAATGCAGAACATGCACAACAGATTGGAAGAGTCCCTTAGTGAATCTTCTTGATGTTGAAATGCTCCAATATTTATGTAACCTTGGTATCTTACTTCACTTTCCCTATCTGAATCTATGGGTGATGATGAAGATTCATTAAGTCTTTCCCAGTTATTTTCTAATGCTTATTATATTCCATTACCCTGCCTCAGGCTTCCACGTGGAGGAAAGTTTGGGTCTATCTACTTTGCTGGCTATTGGTGTAACTAGCCTGAGACCCGATAAGGATAACTGTGTAGCTAGAGAACAAAAGAATATTAATTTTCATTTATTTTACCATACATGTATTAATACATAGGTTTCATTGTGGTTAAGAGTGATGAGCTTGTCACCAGTCATTATGTGTTGGTTGTCTTAATATTCATCTTTAAGACTGCTTTATAATTCCATGATGGTATTATTGATAAGAATAATTAACCACAACTAAGAAGATCTTGGAACCTGTAGCTTTCTGGGGCATTGCTTTCTTTTTTCTTTTTAAAGACTTATTATTTTATTTATTTCTTCCCACCCCCTTGTTGTTTGCATTTGCTGTTTCTGTTCATCTTCCTTGTTTCTTTAGGAGGCACCAGTAACTGAACCCGGGACCTCCCATGTGGGAGGAAGGAGCCTATCGCTCAAGCCACTTCTGTTCCCTGTTTTGTTGTGTCTATCATTATGTTTTCCTCCATGTTTCTCTTGTTGCATCATCTTGTTGCATCATCTCACTGTCTTGCTCGTCTTCTTTAGGAGGCACCGGGAACCTCTATTCCCTGCTTTTGTTGTGTCTCTCTTAATTATTTTTTTTCTTGTGTCTCTTGTTGCGTCACCTTGTTGTGTCAGCTTGCCACACCTGCCTGTCATGCCAGCTCGCTGTCTTCGTTAGGAGGCACCGGGAACCGAACCATGGACCTCCCATGTGGTAGGTGGGAGTTCAATCGCTTGAGCTACATCCGCTTCCCAGGCATTGCTTTCTGAGGAGAAAAACACAGGGCAAATTCCACTTGAAGATGCCCTGGTAAAGAAGAATGTGGCTTCACCAATTCTAACCTGATCTACTTTATGCTTTTGATCAGAAAAATGAATTCAACATGTAATTGACTATTTCTTTTATCATCACTAATCACTTTATTTGGATTTGAAAAAATTAAGAGCTTGTCAGTTCACTTCTCTGTTGAGTAAAGGGCACACCTACAGTTTTAGAACATCTGGTTGGAAGACTAGATCTTCCCCTCCTGTGAAGACTGGTATTTTGATCTGGTACCCTGAGTTTGTCTGCATAATTCCTCCCCCACAAATTGGTATTTAAACCTCAAAACCTTTAGCTAACTACATCTGTCATTGATATTTTATTGTTTAATTTTCTTTTTATGGAGCCAAATTACATCTCTCCCACATACAGCCTGCATTTTACATGTCTAATTTGTCGACATGTTCTATAATGATAATTTCATTGATTTAGAAAGTGACATTATGAGCAACATATGTTCAGTTTAGCAGTAGACCTTGTTATGGCAATCAATTTTTTTCCCCTCCAGAACTCAACTATATTCCACATTCAGAGGCGGCAGAATCATTTAACCAATTCACGGTCTTGGTTTACTAAAAGAGAATATACCTACATGTGGTATGTTTTCCTAAAAGAATAAATTCTCACTTTATGTGGTTGGCAACATGCATATATTATCAATCTATCCTAGAGGCAGGTTAAAAGAAATCAAACAGTGAAGACATTGAATAAAATAGAAAATGACATAGAAGAAATGGTTTACAAAAGTCCTTTAACTTCTTCCCACCCTCCCCCATTCATCACTCCGTCTTAACCAACACCTCTGCAAATATCTACCCAGAGCCAGAGGGTGGGAGGCAATGGGCTAGTGCAAGGCTTCTCTAGGAATTTTCAGGCCCCTGTGCTTTTGCTTGTATTTCCTTCTCTACCTCTATACATATCTGATAGAATAATTCTCATATTTCAAGGTCCAGCTCAAAATTCACCTCTACTCAGGGTCTTTCCCCAACCCCTGCCCCCAACCCAAATTCATTACATATTATTTATTATTCATTGCATATCTCCCTCTAGTTACTGTAAACCATCTCTTCCTCACTCTTCTGTAAACTACTGGGAAGAACATCTTATACATCTTCCTGTCCATACCAGCTCATTGTAGTGCTCAATAAATGCAAAATGAATTGAATATGAAATATTTTCCATTTGACAAGGTTACTCTACATCATCAAGGAGTCTTCTAGACAGCACCCTGTACTGTTGCTGGTGGTGATTTATAAAGCCAGCTAAGAGCTTCGTTCAATTGTAATACAAGGTAGAGTGATTTAGAAATGATGTGAGAAATATTGAGAAGGAGGAACAAAAATCTCTAATAAAGGTAAGATGGGTGGCTGTGTAAAGAAAGTGATATAAGAAAATGGAAGTTAACAGGTTTAACTATTGTAGGGACCTTATTTTACCCTGAAAGTAATTTCTAAGATTTGTCTTATAGTCAAGGCAGAAACCCCACAGCCTCTATCTCTATTCTATTATACATATAATTATGAGTGTAGATATATCACTATTCTTAATTATGAAAGGTTAAATTATGTTTATACATGGAGGAAACTGGACAGATACTTAAAAAACTTTTTGTTTTAAAAAAATAAACATTAATACAGAAAATCTGAGATCCAATTCCAAATCAAGATGGATTAGACACATTTTCTCCTATTTCTTCTGCTAGGTACAGCTCAAAACTCTGCATATTATATATGTAAAACAAATGTTGGAAGACCTTGAAAGGTGGAGAGATGAAGCAGCCTGGCTAGACATCCCAGCACTTGACGTACAAAATGGTGGCAAGTCCCTTGGGTTTTCTTTTTGCCTCATATATCCCCAAGTGGGGGATGTAGAAACTTCAATGGGATCAGACAAAAATGCCAAAAGAAAGGTTCACTCTCTCTATTCAAAGGACCAGGAAAGAGGCAACCTAGCAAGGCAGAAAACTTAGAGTCAATAACCACTCTACACAGCCATATACCATGGAAAAAACCATGGCTCCACTCCGAGCCCCTGCAGGCCAGCATTGTATCTTACTCTCGAGGAATTATGATGAGGACTATCCAGCTATACGACAGGAGACCCACATATTGTACATCATTTAATGGTTATAATATCCCACCAAAGGAGCCCTCACCACATCCTGCATTCACCACATGGGGAAAATGCTGCTCACAGAGACTGCTTTATCGACCACAGTTTGCAAGCCCGTAAGTGGCAGAAGTGGGGTTAGAGAACAGGTCCACCTGGCTCTGAGCCCATGCTTGTTCCGTTTCAACACGTTGCCTGAATGCTGTAGCCAATATTCAGGAAACACAAGTTTCTAGGGTTGAGATTTATTACAAGTGAACAGAGATTTTTTTTCTGGCAGTCTGCGGAGCACCACCAGTAGTGGGTATATATTGCATAAGGCAATAAATAAAGAAATCCTTTTTTGTTCCTCACTCTTCACAATTCTGTACTGCTGTGGACTGTTTAACAGCTACTACATTTCACCCCAGGTGACTGAATTGATCTCTTTGACTCAGTTCGTTTATCACTCTGTCAAACTGGAAAAACCCTCTATCCTCCTTTGATAGAAAGAATATCTTATAAAAATGTAAACACTTACCAATAGAGCCATTGCTATTATTCCTACTAGTGTTGCAGCTAATTAGAGTCACTTTTCTATTCATTTCCAAACAAAAAATTGATTTGTCAGTAAGACCGAAAGTCACCCTTAGGGAAATTACAATCAATAATGGAGCTAAGAATTGGAAAATTGGTCAAAGTAAAAATAAACTTAAAAATAATTTACAAAAGTTAGTGCTGAAATTGAACACACTTTCAAAACAACATAAAACAGGAGTTGAAAAGAGTTTATGCTAATCAGGGTGAAATGTTTTGCATAGCACTGCCATCTCTTAGGTTTTTGAGATAAACTTAAAAATCAAACTCCCTTCAAAGGTTTCTGAATTTATACCTAAGTCACCATCACTTGTAAATATTCCAACAGACACAACATCATGTCAAGTCCATAAAGCATTACTGGGCCATTTTGATATAGAAATTCATGGGCTTGCAACAATTACTGGAGGCAAAATTTGAGAGAAAGATATGAACAATTCGTGAATGCCTTTTCTAATGCCAAAGATAAGAACTGAGAGAATCCACATAACTCAGTTACACTCTAACCTTGGCCTTTCAAAGCACAATCTGTCTTAAACCAAAGGATTCCACCAATTCATGAGGACTTCACCTTATAGTGGAGGAAACTGGCTACCTGATGGTGAAATGACTCTCCCAAATCCTTACAGCCAAGAAGAGATAGCTCTGGGACAAGCAGGTAGGTATCATGATAATTGTCCAGTTTTTATTTCATTTACTTTTTTTTTTCACTCAAAACAAAAAGAATAGAACTTTTATGGAGCTTGCACAAAGGTAAACTTATTTATAATGGCCATAAAAAAAACGAGTCTTAGTTTCCATGCATCCAAAAGTCAGCCATCACGGGACTGGGCTTGGGACACAAATGTGAGGAGATCAAATTTTCGAGAATATCAATATATCAACTGTAGACTGCTTTGATTGAACAGACCAACATGTGATTTTACTGGTCCTGTTTGCATTAAAAAAACAACAACAAAAAAAAAACTTAGATTATTTTTTTTACCGGGAGGTCCTGGGGATCAAACCCAGGTCCCTCTGTATGGGAGAAGGATGCCCAACCATTTGAACCACATCCACCCCCAGCTTTTTTTTCTGCCCTAA
This sequence comes from Tolypeutes matacus, assembly GCA_026826555.1. Classification (NCBI taxonomy): domain Eukaryota; kingdom Metazoa; phylum Chordata; class Mammalia; order Cingulata; family Chlamyphoridae; genus Tolypeutes; species Tolypeutes matacus. Next base: position 4,223,551 of record JAKSZT010054552.1, read on the forward strand.
CCAAGAGGTGAAGAATACTGCCAATGAGATGCAATTTTAAATAAATCTTATGAATAGTTTTCAATGCATTGGCTGTTCCTCGAATATATATTGTTGCTTTAAATTTTCACCTGCCCTAGATGTCTCTTTCTCTTTCACCCTGAATGGCATAAGGGTGCTTCCAGAAGCTCTCTAAACTTGACTCCTTCATCCCCCCGCCCCACAATCAACTCTATTTTCCATATAAGCAACATGTTTTTTTTCTTAAAACAACAACAAAAATGAAGGGCTCTTCGTTAGGTGTAGGGCACATTAGAAGACATGAACAATTTTCAAAAACCTGACTCACACTTCAAGGTAAATGCTAATTGATGAAGTGTTAGGTATTTCAGAATGAATTTCCAGCAAGCTAAACATTATTCACATGATAACTAAGAGCTGAAAACATGTTTGCAATATGATGAGGTGTCTTTAACAATCTCTGATGGAATATTTCTTTTTTAACGGATATGTTTTCATCCTGATTGAGAATTTCCCTCTCAAGATACTAAAGATGTCCCTTAAAAAATCATTTATACCAGAATATCCTCTATTTCATCTTACCAAAAGTCAAGAATTATCGGACCCTTTTTTTTTGTTTGAGAAACTATACTCGTCTTACATACTCATCATGCAATATTCCCATTAAAACGAGACAATAACTGTCATGAAACACACACACACAAAGGTTATTTAGGGGATTTTAGTATTTGTGATTGACCTTAATGGGGTTAAAACCTTCTCCTCCTAAATACCTTTGAAATAAAATTCACAGGAAAGCCAAAACACACAGTATTAGAGTAGATAAACATTTATTAAGAAGCAATCATTTTTGCAGTTAAGCTATAGCATGTTTTTATTTATTTATTTATTTATTTATTTATTTATTTATTTATTTATTTTATAATTATGTAATGTTGTTCTTTGTCCCAGGAAGCAGTTTTAATTTTAATTAGAGTAGTTATGGTTTACAGAAAATCATGAAAAGAACAGAGTTCTCATATAACACTCATTACCACAAAAATGAATGCAGTTTTCCTTATTGTTATTATTTTACATTAGTGTGGTACTTTGTTACAATTACTAAAATATTATTATATTATGTGTTAACCATAGTCTTTATAGACAAATACTGTCCCTATACCCTATTTTTATTGTAATTGTTGCATATTATATCTTCATATATTTTATATACAAAAGCACAGATTTATCATTACTTTTATGTGCTTGAATTTTAGAACTTGTACAAAGTAAAGAGTGGAATTACATATAAAAAAATACAATTCATTATTACTGGTGTTTATACTTACATAAAAGGTTACCTTAACCAGAGATCTTAGGTTTTTTTTTTTTTTTCTTTTTTTTATTGTGGGTAAAAATCAAAATTTTCACACTACAAACCAATATTTGTAGGATGATATAAAATATATATGCATATATGTGCATTTGCTTACATAAATGTATTTTATATATATATATATTTTAAAAGATGCTTATATTACATAAATGTTACACAAAAATTATAGGAATTCCCATGATCTCCACCTCCCACACTTCCTATAACACCCCACAAAAACATCTTTCATTAGTGTGGCACATCACCTGCAATGGATATACACATCCTGGGGCTTTGCCACTAAGTATAGACCACAGTTCACATCGTAGACCACACTCTTTCCCACACAGTTCTGCATGGTATATGCTGATGTAAAATGGCCTATATCTGTCACCGTAATGTCACTCAGGACAACCCCCAAGTCCTGAAAAAGCCCCTGTATTACAACTGCCCTTCCCCTCCCTGCCCCAAAAGCATCCAGTGGCTATTGGCTCCACCTCACTGTTATAATTTCTTCCATTGCTTGAGTCACAATATGTCTACAACAGAATACCATTAAGTCCACTCTAGTCCATAGCTCTTCCCCCAATGGTGAGGGGACTGGAATGGTGATGTCCACGCCACCTCCAAGTGAGAGTGGGCTTATATCCCATGGATACGGTGGATGGGATTATCCTGCCTTCAGCTGCAGGCTTTCTTCATTCCCTGGGATGGCTGTTGTCCATCATTGTCTCCTCACCAGGTGAGTTGGGTGAGTCCATTGAGCTGTAGAGTAGGAATTGCAGCTCCACCGAGATTCTAGGCACAGCTGTCACATAGGCAGGTCAGAGGTTCTAGTCTCTGGAAGTAAACCTACAAACTCCAGCCTCACATATAGGTTTGAATAGAAGGGACTGATGGACCATGTGCAGGGAGGACTTATTTGAATCCAACTCTGTCACTCTCAGGAGCACAGATTCCAAAGTAAAGCCCACTGATAAGGCATCAATCTCTGGGGCTATGCCCCCTTATATAGGACATGGGTGTCTCCAGAGCCCTCAGGAGCCCCTCTGTGTGGGGTAATATCCACTTTGGTGTTCTATGAGCTCCTACTGAGGTGTGCATAAGCGTTACCTCTGGGATGATCTCCCGACTCTCTTTAAAGTCTCTTAGCCACATGAACTCATTTGTCTTTACCTTTTCTCCCTTTTATTCAAGGTTTTTTTTCCAGTTGTGTTTCCAGTTGGCACTTGGTAATAATCCCTCATTGCCAGGGAGGCTCATCCCTGGGAGTCATGTCCCATGTAGAGGGGAAGGTAATGCATTCATATGCTGAGTTTGGCTTAGAGAGAGGCCACAGTTGAGCAACAAGGAGGCTCTCAGATGGCAACCCTTAGGCACCCCCATAACAGTAGGCCAAGTTTCAATTACAAGAGCAAAGACTCATAAGGCTAGTCATCAATAACAAGAACCCAACAGTGGGCCTTCCTCTTTTGCCAGACACTGCCCCTGCACTCAGGGGACTGTTGCTGCTCCTTGGAGAATGTGGCAGAGCTCTCCAGGCTGGGAATTCAGTATTCCCTCAATTATTGAGTGATTGTCTACCCACCGTAACCATGCCCCATCCCTTGATCATTTGAACAATTTTATATATCTTTCATGTATATTCAAATGAACTTACTCCCATGAATCCCCCATGCCAGACACCCCCCACCAATAGTCCTCTGCAGCCCCCATTATAACCCTTCTGTGATCTAAACCTTCCTTGAAGATGAAGCCCATATAATAACCAAATACAATTAATAGCATGTGTTTTTAAAAGAACCATAAGAAGACTAAATAGCGACATCCAGAACTGAAGACAAGAAGTACCATTTTCTTGCCGGATGGAAGGAAGATCATTTGTTTCATTATTGTTCAGCCTTCCCCAGTCCTCACATCTCAGCAATGCTGTCACATTGCCCAAAGCAAGATGGTTATTCTAAAAGCAAATGCCAAAAGCCCTTTTCTGGACTTATAGTTTGAACTTTCCACTCACCCGTGAGAGGCAGCCTTAATTTTTCCAGTGGCCACTGGTTCATTGGCCACAGCCGATCAGGTGTCATTTATGGTCCAGATGCAGCAGTAGCTTTCTCTGGTGAAGTTCATAGATTATTCCCTCTTCAGCACTAAGCTACAAAATTATTTTCTTAAAACAAGAAGTGTCTTTAATTATAAGAATAATTTTGTGATGAGGGCTTGGCTCTTAGTCAAAGAGCTGAGAGGAGAAAAGAAAAGGGTATTGCTTTGTTCTCAATTTTTTGATGCATCCTTAAGGAGATGGCACTGGTTTATTTGAGCGAACAAGGTTATTTAAGCTCTGCAAATTTTTGTGAGCCTCCAGGTATTTCTTTTTTTTAAGATTTTTATTTGTGTATTTATTTATTCATTTATTTATCCCCACCCCTTGCTGCTTGTGCTCGCTGTGCATTTGCTGTGCATTTTTTTGTGTGTCTGCTTGTCTCCCTTTTGTTGCATCATCTTGCTGTGCCAGTTCAGAACCGTGCCACACGGGCCATCAGCTCACCGCGCTGCCGTGGTCCAGCTTGTCTTCACCAGGAGGCTCTAGGAATAGAACCTGGGGCTGCCATAACGTAAATGGAAGCCGAACTACTTGAGCCACATCCACTTCCCCTCCAGGTATTTCTTACCCTTCAACTCTCTTTTTTTCCCCCAGGGTATTCTTTTCTTTTCTTTTTTTAACAAATCAATTTTATTGATACATAAAACATATTGATACAATTTTATTGATAAAGAATACCATTCATCCAAATTGCACAATCAGTTGTATTTGTTATAATCACATAGTTGTGCATTCATCACTTCAATCATTATTAGAATATTTTCATTATTTAAATAATAATAATAAACAAAAAACAAACAAGAAAATTCTTCACCTCTCAAACTCTCTATGCTTCCCTCTGTTGTACATAGCTGCTATTTCTGGTTGTTCTTGCACAGTTATTTACTTATTTGTTAAACAGTTTTATTGGGATATATTCACTTACCGTACAATCAATCCAAAGTGTATAATCAATGAAAAAGAAAAAAAACCAAAAAACAAAAAACAGAGTGTATAATCAATGGCTTTTAGTATAACCACAATGTACCCTTCAACTCTTTGAAATATTTCTTAACATGCAGTATTTGAAGGCCTGCAAATTTAATGAGACTGTACATTTAGACATCATTTTAATATTTTAGAAATGCTTTCATAAACTATACCTTCTTTGATTATCAAAACAGTCCTGTTAAATTGGCAGGGTAGGTACCGCTTGCATCAATTTATGGATGAGGATGCTCATTAACTCACCCATTAAACCGGGAACCCACAAGTCACCCCAGTCACTGTACTTCATCTAGAGATGAAAGCACTTGGGACCCGAAAGGAAGCCCAGTTTGCAATAACTGACTGCAGTTAGTGATTCTGAAGAGAAGGCAAATATGTATTGAGAAGTGGCTACATCATTAGTTTATAAAGAGGGAATTTTCAAAAAATGTGATACATCTGTTGTCCAGGGCACATACAAAGTCTTTATAAAAATTAATATTTAATTCAAGAAAATATTCATTGTTCTCCGTTTTCAAGCTACGGAGTAAAGTAGGCTCAGAAGGAGATAAGGTGTTGAGAAGGAGAGGAAGCACTAGTGAGTGTTGAACGCTGATGTATTATTTTGTTCCCAAACTTCCACTTGGTAAACATTAATCAAAGAGAACAAATAGTAGCTTTGAGTTTCACCAATTACTTTTCCTAAATTGACACTAAATATTTGATGGTTGGGTATAGATTGCTGCTAAATTCTAAGTGATAGTTCAGTGAAGATTAACAGGGGTAAAATGCATTAAGTATGGGTAAACAAATGATTAATATTTCAAGCTAGATCTATTTGGCTACTTTTAAAGATTGACCTCAGCCTACTTCAAAATCACTGCTCCAAACTAGTATTTGGCTTCTCTCCTCAAAGAGTGCAGGAATAACTTTTCATCAAATGCAGTGGTATGTGATGTTAAGGTTTTGAATTTAAAATAAGATATGCTTTTAAAAACTCATAAAAGGCAAATGTTTATAGTCTCTGAGCAGAAGTTGCAATCTGTGAGAGCTACGCTCACACTAAATTGGCTAAAACATTACCTAACACGGCTTAATTATTTTATTAATCTGTGTTATCAGTCAGAACATTATGTTTTATATCCAGTGGGTTTTTAGGATTTGCATTCATTTTCTTTTTCCCCAACTGGCTTTCCTAAAATTTTGTTTCTGCTTATTTTATCTTGCATTAGATGCTGGATTCAGTTGGACAGAGGGACTACATCTCAGGCAAGTGCCCAGCCCGGTTACATGCTACAGTGGCTCGTCAAGATGATTGGGGTTTGGATCAAAAGGCTGGACTCTTCATTAACAAGGGTTACTCAGTATAAAGAGGTTTAGCGAGGCAGATTGTAATTGTACTCTTCAGCGTCTCATATTATCTTCATATTTCTCTATTGTTTTTTACTTTTTATTGTGGTCACATATATACAATGCAAAATTTCTCATTTTAACCACTTTCAAGTGTACAGTTCAGTAGTACTAATTACATTCACAATATTGTGCTATCATTACCAATATCCATTGGCCCAACTTTTTTAGCAAGTGAACCATTCAGCAATAATTCTTTTCACCCCCATCCCCCAGCCCTTGGTAACCTATAATATCCTCTATGTCTCTATGAAATTTGCTTCTTCTAGGTATTTCATATGAGCAAGATCATATAATATTTGTGTCTGGCTTATTTCACTCAACATGATGTCCTCAAAGTTTATCCCTGTTGTAAAACGTATCAGAACTTCATTCTTTTTTACAGCTGAATAATATTCCATTGGGGGAATATACCACATTTTGTTTATCCACATATCAGTTGATGGACAGGTGGGTTGCTTCCATCTTTTGACAACTGTAAATAATGCTGCTATGAACAGCAGTGTGCAGGTATCTGTTCGAGTCCCTGCTTTCTATTCCTTTGGGTAGATACCTAGGAGTGGGATTGCTAGGTCATATGGTAATTCTATAACCAAGAACATCCAGTTATCAATTGTATCAGTCTAATGATCTAGTCTTGGCCTTGCCCCTTTCTGTTCAAAACCTTTTTTCCCCAGATTCTGTTGAAACCATGGGACTTTCCATCACGGGAAACAGGAAAAGTAGAACAATGAAGGAAAGAAGGGGCCTAATATTGCTGGCAGCCTGCTATGGTGTGATAACTGCTTTCAATAAGTGATCTCAGGTGATCATTTTTTCTATCATTTAAGGGTGTGCCCAGTGGAGCAGCTGGCAGTGGGACCATGTCAAGACACTGGAGGTACTAAAAGCAGCTTCAAAAGTGAGGAGGAAGGTGGCAAAATCATAGACAACCTGGAAACATGCCATTGATTATAACAGTCTTGTATATTTGCCTGGCATTTTGTAGTTAATATAATCATTAAAAACTTGCTTACTTCAATAAACCTATGAGCTACATAGACTTATTTCACCTATTTTATAAATGAGTTACTTGCCATATGTCCTAGCCAGTTGTAAAGCTGAAGCTAGAGTCCTGGGGCCTCTGATAAAACTCAGTACTCATCATCTCACAGTCCTGCCCCTTTCAATGAAAAGGCTGACTGTCTCCACTTGATTAGGTTGTTATAGCCACTTGGGACTGAATGACATACCAATAAATGATTAAATTCAGTTAGGTGACGTGGTTCACCTGACTAACTTCTTGGCTCTTGTTGGATGAAATACAACTGTTTCTTTGTCCCTTCCAAGTAGTAGAAGGGATGCTGCAATCTCCATCACCAAAATCAGAATCAATAGCTAACAGGTGGGAAGCAGATGTGGCTCAAGCAATTGGGCTCCCGTATACCATATGGGAGGTCCAGGCTTCAATTCCTGGGGCCTCCTGGTGAAAAGTAAGCTGGCCTGCGCAGATTGCAGGCCCGCATGAAGAGTTGGTACAGCAAGATGATGCAACAAAAAGAGACACATAAGAGAGACACTAAGAGACACAGCAGACCAGGTTGCTGAGGTGGTGTAAGAGATTGAGCAGCCTCTCTCCACTCGGGAAGGTTCCAGGATCGGTTCCCGGTGCTGCCTAAAGAGAAGACAAGCAGACACAGAGGAGCACACAGAGAGCAGACAGCTAGGGCTAAATAATGAGGGAGTGGGGGTAGAAGAAATGAATAAGTAAATCTTTAAAAAAAAAATAGCTAACAGGTATTATGTGCTTACTCTGGGCTAGATGTTACCCTGACTGTTTTACCTTTATCAAGCCTTATAACAGGTCCATGAGCTGGGTATGATTTTTTTTTTTTTTTCCGGGGGAGAGCACGAACGCAGTCCCGCACTACCACAAATTATGCAGTCAAGTTTCCCACATCTGGGGAAATCGCAAGGGTCAGCACATCCGGAGTGCAATGGATAAGCCTCGCCCTGGGAAAACCACCTTCGTGATCACGGTATCTCCCCTGCCAGGTAAGTATGGGGTATGATTTTTATTCCTGATTTACAGATTGGATGAAGCACTGCAAGGCTGAGGAATAAGTGTAGGGTCAGGAGTAGACCCAGGAGAGTCAGATTCCAGAGCCACTATGTAGTTCACAGAGTTGAGGACAGTGCTTGGCTACTGTCATATGAAATCTAAATGCCACTGCACAGCTTCTGGTAAATTATTTATTTTGGAGAAGAGGTTAGCCTGGTTTCCTTGGAATCAATGGGGATATTTAAAACAATTATTTATCTTTGCTTCTTGAAACGTTTGGGCTAAAGAAGTATGGGGACTTGGCATATAGAGCAGTCAGATTCGCTAACACAGGGTGACAAGTTCACTAGCCGTTTAAGGGGCATCTGTTGATCTTGCCTTTCCCTAGGTATGAAGAGGATGTAATAATAGCTACATAGGGCTCTGTGTCTGGTGGGCTCACTATGGTCAGCTTCCCAGAAAAGCCCTCCAAGTGACCCCTCACAGGGAGTTTAGTGAGGCCCCCACTCAGCTGCTTTTCTCTTCAAATGATCTGAGGGAGAACAAACCAACCCAACTGTTTTCCTGAGCAAGAAGCCATTGAGTTTTGGCATGGTGGTTTCCTTTGCTAAAAGCTGTGGAAAGCAATGAACCAGAAATGGGTTGGCTTTTACAATGGGGTTCAATGGCTTGCAACCTGACAGTTCTGAGGCTGAGAAAAGTGTCTGAATTAAGGCATCATCAGGCAAATTTCCTTCCCTGAATACCAGCTGTGGGAGATCCTGGACTCCTCTGTCACAGTCTGCTGGTCTCTGACTTCTCCTCTGGCTCTATTGTTTTCAACTTATGGCTGCTCTGTCTGTAACTTTCTCAGCTTCTGAGGGTTCCTATCTGAACTCCTGTGGCCTTTTCTTTCTCTGTCTCTCCTTATTCATCCTGTTTATAAAGGACTCCAATAAGGATTAAGACCCACCCTGGGCCAGGCCCTACTGAAGTGATCTAACCAATGGCCCGTAGCAAGTAATTTAATCAACAAGTCTCACCTGCAATGGGTTCCCACCCACAGGAATCGATTAGCTCTAAAGGCATCATCTTAGACTACCATATGTGGCAATATGTTTGTGGTGGCGTGTTGCCTGTTTTCTGGTTCTGTTTTTGTATTTAACATTGTGAACACTGCCAGCTGGGAGTGCAAGGAGTTTGAGCTTGTTCCTAAAACCCAGGCGTGGCTGGGTTGAGTGGTGAACCACACTCCACAACAGCTAGTAAAGAGGGAGAAATGTCAGCAGGAATGAAAACGAGATCAGCAGAACAACTCAATGGGAAGGTGATATCGATTAACACTACAAAACCCAGGACATTTTTATGGGGAAGTCTTCACGGTCAAGGCTGATTGGCACTTAAAGCTTTTCTGTCACACACACAAAATGATTGGTAAGAATTCTGAGACTTGTAGTTGGCAAGTCACCCAAAGGGCAAAATTGTGGAAAGAATAGATGTGTCTTTGGTTCAAACTGACTAGGGTTCTTTTGCTTCCTGTTAAGAACAGGATAGCACCTACATTTTAATGTTTATTTATGATAATGTTTATTTAAAATTGTAAAACATTAAAAAAAAATTTACCATTTGTGGTAGTTTGAGACTATATGTACCCCAGAAAAGACCACGTCTTTAGAACTAATCCATTCCTGTGGGTGTGAACCTATTGGGGTGGGATGTTTTGATGAAATTACTTCAGTTAAGGGACTTTGATTAGATTATTTCAGCAAGGCATGGCCCAGGGTGAGTCTTAATCCTCTTACTGGAGTCCTTTATAAACAAGATGAATGTGGAGAAATATATACAGAGGAAAAGCCACAGAGGCAGAAAGAACCTCTCAGAGGTAAGAGAGAAAGTCCTATAAGCCAGAAGCTGAAATCTAAGGATCTAGGGAGAGAGAAAGCCACAGGAGCAGTGTAAAAGCTGTCAAAGCAGAGAGAAAGCTGGAGGAAGCCAGAAACTGAAAGCAACGAGACCCAGAGGAGAAGAGAGAGAGAGCAGATGCTGCCATTGTGCCTTGCCATGTGACAGGAGTCCAGGATCACTGACAGCTATGTCTTCAGGGAGAAAGCTTCACCTGATGAAGCCTTGATTTGGACATTTTTCTCAGCCTCGAGACTGTAAGCTTATAAGTAAATAAATCCCTATAGTAAAAACTGAACTATTTCTGGTATACGGTATATTGTCTTGGCAGCCTTTAGCAAACTAAAACACCATTGAAAAATATTTATAATAATTTAGGAGTCCTGGGGTAAGGTGGGGTGAAGAAAGTTTTCCTAGCAAGTTAAAATCCACAAAAACACTAAAAAAAGCCTATAGAATGGCACTCTCCTTTGAGAGGGTATAAGAGCAATCTCTACAGAATATATATTTTTAGGAGGTACTGGGGATTGAACCCAGGACCTCGTACATGGGAAGCAGGCACTCAACCACTGAGCTACATCTGCTCCCCAACAAGAGTTGTTTTTTTTGCTTGTTTTGTTTTTAGGAGGTGCCGGGGATTGAACCCGGGACCTCGTACATGTGAAGCAGGTGCTCGATCACTTGAGCTACATCTGTTCCCTGTACAGAACATATTTTGACAGATCAAGTAGGATGTTCGTCTGTTCTTGTCCTCTTCTCCCAAGTGACTCTGATTCCTTTTTCTCTGCCTTTCTTTTCCTTTTAAACCATATGTCACATTCTTTATGCATTTCTCTTCCTGTGGGTCAACATGTGATTTAAAAGGTAGTAAAAAGCTATAGCTCTTCATTTGGGAGGCATAAGGTTAACCATTTTACACATGAAGTCTTTCATTTCAATTTGCGTAAAAGTAAAGAACTAAATATAAATTTATTTTTCACATAATAGGTTGAAATTTTCTTTCATGAATAAAAGTAATGACCTATAAAGTAGTTTAAAAAGCCATTCAAGAGACTGTTTTGATTAGGTGTCTGTATTTGAGTAAGATACATTATTTTCTTAATAAGTTTCATTGCCTTCAGTGACTCCTCTCCTCAAAAGAGAAAAAAAATGCTAGTAAATTAAAGGTACATGCTAGCACGTTAAGAAAAGTTCCAATGGCAGGTCACAAATTATTTTATTATCACACCAACTGAGCCACTGATACTTCACAATTCATGAACAAATTTTCCATTACTGGAGAGTCATGCTTTTGGCTGTTATAAAATCACCATTTGTATCTTTTTTATCCTGCTGTGTTTCTATTTTATTGGAAAAGTCCTGTAACAGGTATAACATCAGCTCAGATTACCAAGAAATCTATAAAGCAGCTTCCTGCTACTACCTTTGGCACAGAGTGAAAGCATACATTATGATCCCACTGAGTCTCTGATAAAACTGTGATTCAGACGCCCATATGATTTTTCCTTATCTGTTAGACAGCTGGCTTTATCGGCTCTATTAAATTATGGGAGCACTTCACTAGTATTGATTAGTTATGTTAGGCATAATTAAAGCACCTGGGTCATGAAAATGTTTAGGCACAAGCTTTGGGCAAACAAACCCAGACGAGGCAAAACCATCACAATGAATAAGAATGTTCCAGCAACAGGTTGTATTTGCCAGTGCTTTGGTCTCTGAAACCCCATCATGGTGGCCACCTGGGGTTGGAGTAGAAACGAGGCAAAAAGCATGACAATAATAAAAAAGTAGCACAAACTGACTCAATTTTACAGTTCCACTTTGCAAAAAATAGAAGAAATTGTTTTTAAATGGTCACTCTCCTATAATTTTGACAAATAATATGCAGGCATGATATAATAGAACTTTTATGAACTCTTGGATCCATAATTTTTGAATATTAGTAGAAGAACATCATTGATCAAAATTGATCTTGAGTGCCCGTGATGATAGAATTTCTATCCATGTTCATATCCATGGATCAGATAGGAAAATCAGCTGGATGCTGATTATTTCCTGTCACATGGTCTCTGTAGATGTTCAAATAGAATTTTTCATACTAATGGGGGATAAAGTTTGTTTTTAAAATGCAGGGACCCATATCTGGACTGTATCAATTCTAACCGATGTCAAAGCACAAGTTTCATAGCAGAAAGGGTGACTTCTCACTCCATGAGGATTTGCCAAAAGGCTCATTTTTCATGGGCACCATAGAACTTTCTAATCATAGTATTGTTTATAAATGAAAAGGCTAAATCAATGTAAAATATTATTATTTATTTCACTCTGCACATAGTTATTTATGCTTCTCAGAGAGTTTTAAGAAACCTCAGCTCATCTTGTTCTTATTGCAACACTATAAGGCAAGCAGATAGATCAGTGATTTCATAACTATTTTAAACCAAAGAAAATGATGGTTATATGAAGGGCCCCCCACCCCCAAAAAAACAAAAAACCCCAGGCTACCAGTTTTCTCCCAAAGTGTGTTTAATTAATGCATCAAGTATATCTGGTGGCAGAGAACACTATAACCATGATTTGAAGTTACAGTGTAATGTAAAACAGATTAACAGAGGGAACTATGGTATAAGCCTTTTCTTTGAAATATAAAGGGCATAATTAGAAAGTATTGGGGAAAAAAGTGACATTTTCAGAAAAGAATAGCAAAACAAAGGTACAGCAACTTGAAAACAAAAGGAAACACTCAACACTGAGCAAAGGGCTATAATGAAAACTTAAATTTATTTCATATACACAATTTGATTTTCCAACATATGGGTTGGAGGCTGGACTGTTGAATATTCTTGGGAGATAGTGTGGCTCAAGGATATTTTTGTGTGCAGTTTCTGAAAAAGCAGAGGATCATTTTTTTCTCCTTCATGGCTTTTGATTAACTAATCAAAATCAAAATCAAAAATAATAATTCCGTTTTCTACCGTGTTTTTGTTCTTTAAAGCAATCCTCGGGGTTCTTAAAATGCAACCTTTTTTTTTTCGTATTGATTCAGTGTTTTCAAAGATCCTTTATTTCTGATAGCTCCTCAATTGGTTATGGCTTCCAGAATTTGAACTTCAGATTTCTTTCTATCATATAGGTCCAATAATGATCTCTAAGCAAACATTCAGAAACACAAAGGAGCTCTTTATAAAGTCATCCAATGAGGAATCTTTTTGTACGTTGGAAATAAAATGCATTTGTAATAGAAACTATTTCCCATAAATTAGATTTTTTTGAATACAGGACTTCTTAAGTGTGTATGTTGGTGTGGAGTGGGGATGAGAAGAGGGAGGGTGTACTGTAGAGCTAAACCAGCCTAATTACCTGCCAATTAATGTATAAGCGCTTGGATGTGAAAGAAGGCATTTAAACTTGCCAGCTTTCATATTTTGGAGAAGTTATTTCCCTTAGGATTAAAAGTTATCCTTTGTAAGTAACTAGTCAAAAATCCCCTATCCTAACAGTGAAAGGATAGTAATCCTGTCAACATGTCATGGGGGCATATATAACCTTCCTTTATTGTGTCAGCCTACAGGCGTTCTTGATCTCAATGGGTGTGAATTTCACTTAATTGCTAAGCAGTGGAAAGATGTAAGGTATATTCTGTGATTTTTTTTTTCTAGTTCACACTTTTCCTCTTGAAGCTGTTACAGATCATCTGAACATGTCTAACCAGCAGAACTCCCTAATTCTGATGGCTAGTCTCTAATTAGTAATAATTCAGCTACCGACCTGTTTTATATTCCAGGTCAATATTGGTAATTATACCGCCTGCTTTCTTTACTTTGTCAGAAGAAAATCTCTTTTCACCAATGATAATGCAGACAAAGTTGGCAACAACAAAGTAATTATAGACAAAATAATAGTGGTACTAATGCAAATAGGAGCTTCACAAAGTTGTCCCAATTTGAAGACTGTACTTGAGGGAAATTTTGTATTTTCTAGTGGCCAAAATGTATTTGTGTTTGTTGGGAGAGTTATATCATTCTTTAGGCATTGCCTGTGAGTGGAGCCTTAAGACTGAGCTCATTGCTCTTGAAACAGCTATTCGCATATTTTCTTTCAGTACTGGTTCAATTCATTGACGATGATTCACCCAGTCCTTGATTATTTCATAAGAATGATGGCATGGCTGGGTCTTAGAAGTAACTGAAAATGTGAAAGAAGAGATACATGATGTATTGCTAGTTATCTGGAAAATGGAGTTGATCTGATTTATATATATACAGTTATACACACATATATTCATACATAAGTATTTAAAATGACTGAAGTGCAATTCAGGATTATCTGCAGTTCTCAAGATGGGTAAGTGCACACAGGTTTCTGTTCTTCTGGAGGTAGGTACATGATAGAGTCAAAACAGTTGGCTTATTAGACAGCCTTTAACTTTCTTGGGCCTGTTCCACTGTTTAGACTACATCTAGTCAGTCCACTAATAGTTATTTGGCTTTACCATGAGTCAGGCGCTGTTCTATGTCCTGGGCATATGGCAATGCTCAAGATGGGGTCGCTGCCTTCAAAGACCATGTATTCTAGCAATGAGAGCAGACAATCAACATGCAACACATAAATAAGATAATTTCAAGAACAAACACTATGGATAAGTTAAAAGAAGGTAAGGCTTTACAAGAGCGACAGGAGTTAGGACCTCTTGAGCAGTTTGCAGGGGCCTTTTGAGGAGAGGCCATTGGAGTTGGAACCTGAGGAATGAGAAGGAGTCAGACTTGCAAGATATGGGGGATGAATGTCTCAAACAGAAGGAGCAGCACAGAGACCTTGAAATTGAAACAGGCTTGGTGAGTTGTGTGACAGAAATAAGGTCATTGTGACATTGTGTTGTGGTGAGGGGAGGGATGCTGGGGGATGGGGGCCAGTTTTTGTAGGCCTTGTAGATCTCAATTAGGATGGGCATCCATCCCAGGAATAATGGGAAGCAGAGGACTTAAAACTTTAGGAAGAGAACTGTGAGGGTGGTTAAAGCAACAGTTAGTAGGCTTTGCATTCAGGGGAAGGATGCTAGTGCTTTAGACTAGGATGAAACCATAGGGTACAGGAGCAGTCGTTGAATCTGGAATATATTTTGGAGAGCTGCACATGAATATGAGGCGAAGAAAGGTTAACATGTAGATCTGGGAGAGGATTGGGGTGTGAGAGGGCTAGTGGATAGAAGTGAAAGTGGGAAATCAACTTAACCGTGGCTACGTTAAGTGTGGGATGCCCATTAGACATCCAGATGAAGACATCAAGTAGTGGTTGGAAAAATAAATATAGGACTCAGTGGCATGGTCTAGGTTGTTGAAATATATCATTCGCGTATAGATGGGATTTGAAACCATGGGGCTGGATGAGATCACATAGGGTAGGTGTCATGGAAGAAAGGAGCCAGTGAAGGAGCCAAGAAATAATGGTCTGGGAAGAAAAATATAGGAAAATGAAGATCATGGAAGTCAAGAGAATCACATGATCAGAGAAGAAGAGCATAATCAATTGTGCCTGATGATGCTGAAATGTTAGATAAGAACCGGCCACTCTGAAAATTTTTCTATTTTATGAAGCTCTAAACTCATCTACTGGATTAACCTGGGTGACAGTCTAGAGTGTCAGCCTAACCTGACCTGCCATTAAAGGCCAATGCACTTTCCCCATTCTGATAAGTTCCAGTTCTTTGTGTTTACAGCCTACCAACCTCCAAGGAACTTCATAAAAGCAACCTGAAGAGACATGCTAACATCTTTTGAGATAAAGACAAGAGGAAAAAAGGGCACCCAAACTCTTTTATACACAGGAAAATCAAGGCCCAGGAAAGTAAGGAGTGCTTGAACTCAGTACTACCTCCGCCACTTTGGAAAGCCCAAGTTGAACCGTTTGCCATCCTCCCATTAGGTAAGGAGGTATAAAATAAATAAGCGTTCATGTTTTCTTTATTCTCATTGCACACATGGTTAGTCATTATCACTAACCCTCACGTGTGCAAACTGGGGCAATTGCTTTGAGCTGTCTTTGCCCAGTGGTTTAGGAATGGACTTGAATACCAGGCAGCTGATGCTACACATGACTCAGAAAGTCAACCCCAAGTCGTTAGATCTCAATGCCTTTCGTTTTTTTCTTAAGAAAAGAAACCCGTTGGAAATGTTTTGGTAAGGAATGCTTGTGATGGTAGCACAACATTGTGAACACAGTTAATAGCACTTTATGTATCTGGATGTTATTAAATGGGGAAATGTTAAATTGTATATATGGTAAGAGAATAAAATTTTTAAAAAATCCATGGAACTACACTACACAAATAGTGAACCCTCTGTTAAATCATGGGCTTTAATTAATTGTGCAATTATAAAAATGTGCTATCATCAATTGTAACAAATGTTTCACATCATTGCAAAGGGTTGGTGGTGGGGTGGTGTAAGGGAATCCTATATTTTTGCACGATTGTTCTGTAAACCCACAACTTTTCTCATAAAGGAAAAAAAAGGGAAACACAGAATTACCGTGTGACACAGTAATTCCACTCCTTGTACATACCCAAAACAATTGAAAACAGGTACTCAAGAAAATACTTGTACATAAATGTTCATAGCAGCATTATTAGTCATAGACAAAAATGATAATAACCCAAATGTCCATCAACAGATGAATGGATAAACAAAATGTTTGTACAATGGAATGATACTTAGCCATAAAAAGGAATGAGGTGCTGATGCACACTGCAATGTAGATGAACCTCCAAAACATACTAAGTGTAAGGAGCCAGAAAGATATCACCCCATATTGTATAATTCAATTTATAAAAGTATTCAGATTGGTAAATCCATAGAAGTGAAACGCAGACTATGGTTGCTGGGAGTTGGATGCAGAAAGGACTGGAGAGTGACCACTTAATGGATGAAGGGTTTTCTTTAGGGATGATGAAAATGATGTGGTGGCTTAACAACATTGTAAAATAATCAATGTTCCTGATTATTACAATTTAAAAACTTTTATGTTATGCTATTCGAATTCACCTCAATAAAACCATAATTATTATATAAGGTTATACATAACAAAAACAAAAAAAAAGGAAACCCATGAGTCACCCGGTGACTACGCTATACTAATAGCATAGTTTCTGGACTGTGTGATTTCTTGGTTTAACTCACAGCAACTCTGATGTGCTGAATTTAAAATTTGCTCACAATTCACAGTCTCTCGGCATCCGTGAAAAGCACTAGTTCTTAACTAGGTGTGGTTTTGCTCCTTGGGGGATATTTGGCAATGTTTGGAGACAGAGACAGTTTTGGTTGTCACGAGTGGAGGGAGGTGCATCTGGTGGGTAGAAACCAGGATGCTGGTAAACGACTCCCAACATACAGGGTCACCCCCATGCAGAGAATGATTTGGCCCCCAAACATCAACAGCGTCCAAGTTCAGAAATCTCGCTACAGAGAATGCTCTAAGCACTGTAGTTAATAGTTGGCATCAGCTTTAAGTTTAAAAACGGGTTGAGAGTGCAATCTTGTTGGTTCATTTTTCTGTTATATCATTACATAACCAATACCAGTGTCTTGGTTTTATGCCATTTGTTTCACTTTTGAAAAAAAAGAAAATGAGAAAAGTATTACATTAGAAGTCTACAAAAAATGCCCAGGGCTCTCTACTGATTCCATTAATGCATTTTAACATTTCTTGTGAAGTTTTTGTATGTCACTGATATTGCAAATGAAACCCCTACCGCTCCTGAGACAAAAATTTGACATTTTAAACTCATTCCAAGAGAGGAATAAAAATGGAAAAAAAAAATCTGATTTTGAGCTCACCAGGTAGTGAGCTGCTCCCGCAATTGATTTTTCAACCAAACAATTCTTTCCTTAATCATATTATCAGATCAAAAACCTACTTCTACTGGGCTCAGTTATGCTTTTAAAAAGGTTGGAACATATGCTTAATATATGCTTCTTGAATAAGCGACACACTGATTAAGCTGTGTTTCCTGTTCTCCCATAGTTATTTCTTCTTAGAGATATGAAACCCGGGCCTTAGGAAATTTTTGCATGGAGCACTAATTATCCCCAGATGATGGAGCCTCTCCATTCAAATCCATTTCTTTATCCCACTTTATGATTGCAACAACTTTTACCTGCCTGAAGATTTTACTTTGAGGACTGCATTTTCCTCCCTATCCTGTTTAAATCATCTGATCATGTGCCCCATGCCCTCACGAGGAGAACTGTTTTGTCCATTTGCTAGTTAAAGTATTCTTTTAGTGCCAATGACACTGAGCCATTTCAAGGGGGCAGTCCAGAGCCCGTGAGTTTTCATGATTGTATTGTGGAATCCTCAGTCAAACATCTCCCTGGGGTTGTGGAATCCATTGCAGACAGAGAGCCACAAGGGAAGGAAGGGACAAAGCAAATATTCTTAGCAGGGACCAAGCCAGCAGCTTGCTGGGGGGAGATTGATCTTCCTTCTAGAACAGAGTCCTCTGGAGGGGAAACTTAGGACAATCTAACACATACCCAGTAATCCAGTGAAAGGAATCAGAATAAGAGATCAAAAACTGACCCCAACCAATATACTTGATTTTTAAAATTTATTCTTATTGCAATGATTTATAATTTTAAGGGAAATGAATGTCAGTTGGCTTCTTTTGGACATAAGATGTTAGGCCATTTTCTTGCCCTTTCCTTGTTAAAACAATGAGCGGATATGACAGAAGGAAACATTTTCATTTCCCTTTTGGATTCAGAGCAGTTTGGACAATAAATGTTATTTTAAAAATGGAGTACCTCATTGGCCTCTCCATCTTCTCATTAAGACTCCCAGTCTTGGTGGTTGGGCACTTACTTCCTATTCCCTAACTTTTCATGGAAAAGAAGTAGCATTCTTTATACATAGTATTTTTGCTAGCTTCAAAATTGGGAATAATAGTTAAAAGTGGCAGCGGGGGACCCAAAGAACAAAAACAGGATTTTGAGATGAAAGAGTGTTAAGAAATTAAGGGGATGTTTGGAAGAGGAAAAGAGGAAACTGGAGATTTCTTTTCAAAGGAGTTGCATGCTCTGGGCTTATATTCCTTCTGAATGTTAATTGCAGTCTTTACCTTGGCATTTTGCTCTCATATCAGGGAAGCAATTACTGGCCTAATTCAAATTCATAGCAGCCATTAACAATGAACAAACAGATACATTATTTTAATTCCATTTGCTGCTTCCTTTCTGCTGATGTATTGACCCATGAAGCCTTGACTGGATGTCCTGTAATTGGCATTTGGCAAAGGTTGTTATCATCATCATCCTTTTCATATGAGTATTTATTAAGCCTATATTGCATATATAATACCTTACAAGGGCAGGCAGCTTAAATATCACAGGCCAGAAGTAGACTTTGCCTTTATAAAGCTTACAATAATAATGCCTTTTTAAGATAAATATTTCAGAGTATTTGTGTTGTGTGTGCAAGAGTGTGTGTGTGTGGTTTTTGGATGGGTGAAGATGGATGACAATACTAACAAGATTATTTTTGCTTAACTTACATATCATTTTCAACAATTCTCAGTATATTATTTCAACCACATATCTGGAATTTAGTCTTGGTTCAATAATACCATTTACATCAGACTTTGAGGCAAGATCCCACAATAAGATATAGTAAGTAAAAAGAGAGGAAAACAAGAGAAACCACTCCAAAATGGAAAAATCTTTAACCTTCTTCCATGATTTCTTCTTCTTTCTTAACTTTTCTTATCATAACGTGCTGTTAGTTTCTCTTCTTTCTTGTTAGTTTTGCTCACTGATGTGACTTTTGTTATGTCTGAATGTGGAGGTGTTTTGTATATGCCAAGCCTTTTGTTGGCTTTTGCTTCTTCAGGATCATTTAATGTTTGTTGTCTTGTGTCCCAAGATCCCAACCCTTATATAAACTAATTAGCTTGACTCAAAACTTCCAACATCCCTCAGCACCATGATAATCTCATAAGTTGTGGGCAAATCATTTATTTTCTTAGGTCTCTGTTTCCTCATTTGTAAAGCAAGAAGGTAGGATTCCAAAGTGTCTTCCAGCGTTGAGATTTTATTATATATTTATTTAAAGCATATATCCATCAGAGTATCTCAACATGATCCTGTGTTTCTCAGTTTGTGGGCTGAATCGGTGCTATGAAATATTGTACAACAGGAAACATTTATTTAAAAATACACTTATGTTTCTTCTTTTATGCCTTTGATTAGGCTCTCAGATTCAAAGTCTCAGTGTTTTCTTGACTTCTCTCCCCTAAATAACCTGTGAAAGCCTTCGTCTATATGAATATGCCAATCACTTAAAAACTGTTGATGTCATACTCTTCTCTGAAGTATTTTCATTTCAGCCGTGTTAATGATATATGCAGAAGATATTAATATCTAAAGCACCACACATGAAATCATATCTTTTTTGTCTGCAAGTTATTTAAATTCTCAAGGATTAAGTAAATGTCCTTGAAGTTCCTTCTAGAAAGAATCTAGCAATACATGAATTTAGATGCTTATGTTAATATATAAATAGTAATCTAAACCTTATTAAAATATGCTAATAAAATCTGAATTGTTGGGGGTACTTCTGGGAAAAAGCCTAGTATTATCTGTTGCCTAAAAGCTTCCTCCTGAGGGCCTCCTTGTTGCTCATTTGTGGCCTCTCTCTAAGCCAAATTCACCAAATGCACTACTTTCCCACCCGCATGGGACATGACTCCCGGGGATGAGCCTCCCCGGCAGCAAGGGATTACTACCAAGTGCCAACTAGCAATGCACCTGGAAAAAGACCTTGACCATAAGGGGGAATGGTAAATACAAATAAGTTCTTATGGCTAAGAGATTTCAAAGTGAGTTGGGAGGTTATTTCAGAGGTTATGTTTATGCTCGTCTCAACAGGCTCTCATTGACTGCCACAGTAAATATTACCTAAAATAGCAGGCTCCTGAGGGCTCTGAAGACATCCAGACACTATAGGCAGAGAATACAGTTTGGTGCTCTGCCAGTGAGCCTTACCTTGGAACTTATGCTCCCTTGTGTGATGGAATGGTTTCTCTACACATGGCTTTTCTGTCCCTTCTATTTGAACCTATATTTAGTACTATACTTGATAGTTGTATGTCCAAGAGATTTAAATCTTTGGTCCATCCATGTGCCAGTTGGGCACTGAATCTCAGCAGAGCTGCAACACTTACTCTCCAGTTCATTGGACTCACCCAGGACAATGAAAAAGGTGATGATGATGGGCAACACCCATCCCAAGGAACAGAGAGAATCTGCAACTGCAAACAAGAGAGTTCCATCCTTCTGCCCCATTGGATCTAAGCCCCCTCTCAATTAGAGGCAGAGTGGTAATCACTATCCCCAAGTCTTCAAGACTGGGGAATGAACAATGGGTTAAAGCAGACTTATTATTATTCTACTAAAGACTTACTGTGATTCTAGAAATGGAAGAACTTTTATCATTGATGTGGAGGCAGTAGCCACTTGAGGTTCTGAGGGGAGGGAGAGGAAAAAATAGATGTAATATAGGGGCATTTTTGGGACATTGGCATTGTCCTGAATGATGTTGCAATGATGGATACAGGCCATTATATAATTTGTCATAACTTACAAAAGTGCATGGGACAGAGTGTAAAATATAATGTTAACTATAATCCACAGTTAGTGTCAATGCTTCAATATGTGTTCATCAGTTGTAACAAATGTACCACACTAATGAAGGATGTTGTTAATGTGGGAAAGTGTGGAAGGTGTAGGGAATGGGGCATATGGGAATCTTCTATATTTTTTATGTAACCTTTATGTAATCTAAAGTTTCTTTAAAATAAATAATTAAAAAAAAAAAAAAGATTAGGGCTTTTATTCGACTCTGTCATTAGGGTGTGCAAGGTTGAGTCCCTGCCCCCTTGGTGGGTTGTATATAAATGAATGCTCAATCAAGGACATAGAAATAGATACACAGAGAAGAAGAGCACAGAGGAAAAGAGACAGCTTGATAGACATGACAGAGGCCCTGGGAAGAGAGATGAGCCAGATAGTTTGCAGCTGAAGAGAAGAGAACAGCTGAGAAGTCCTGAGAGACAAGCCTTATGCCAGCCTACAGCTGAGATCAGAAGAAGCTGGAACTGTGGAGCCTTAAGAGGAAGAAGGAAGTCTGAACCCCTGCAGATATCACCTGCCATCTTGCTTCAACATGTGGCAAATGGCTTTGGGTGAGAAAGTACCTCTTATGCTACCTTGAGTTGAACTCTTTAGGGCCTTGTGACTGTAAGCTTTTACTCCAAAATAAATACCCTTTATAAAAGCCAACAGATTTCTGGTACTTTGCATCAGGACCCCCTTTGGCTGACTAATACAGAATTTGTTACCAGGAGAGTGAAAGGGTGCTTTTGCAATTACCAAAATGCTGGAATGGTTTTATAAATGGGTAAGGGGTGTTTTATGGAGGAATTGTGAGTTGCTTGATAAAAAAGTCCTAGATTGCTTTGACGAGTTCTTTGATAGGAATATGGAAGCTAAAGAGACTTTTGATGAGGCCTTATAAATAGCTGAAACTATTAATGGAAATTGGAGGAAAGGTGATCTGTGTTTTAAAGTCACAGAGATCTTAGCAAGATTAATTCCTGATGTTTTATGGAAGGCAGAATTTGAAAATGGCAAGGCTGGGCATTTAGCTGAAAAGCTTTCCCAAAGTATACTTGGAGTATGCAGCTTGGCTTCTCCTTGCACCTTTTAGCAAAATGCTAGATGAAAGAGATAAGCTGATACCTGAATTGTTGGGTGCAAAGAGAACAGAAACTAATTCTGGAAATTCCAAGCCTTTGGAAATCAAGCCCCCAGATGATAGTGTCCCATCTGAGGAATTGACTAAACATGAATCTTGTAAGTCAGGATAGGAAATGCAATTATCCAGGAAATACTTGTGGAAAGTCTTACTGTCTGATGGCTTGGATCCCTGCTTTCTGTATGCTAAACCAACAAGCTTTTTTGCAAGAGTTGTATGAATAAAATCATTGTCAGCATGGACTAAAAGGGACATGGAAGGGAGATATGGAAGGGAAAACTGCTTTAAGAAGAAAACTGTGAAAGCTGAGGTCTGGAATTAAGACATCTTCTTGGGCCAAGAGAAGGACCCCACCCATGTGTACAGAGAGGGCAAGTTTGCCTTGGCTCTTGAAAAGGATAGATGTTCTAGCCCACTGTTCAGGGAGAGTTTTGCTGCTCCAGGCTACAGAGAGTGTGGAGCATATTCCCCATGGGTAGGGGAGAGTAAGGTCAACACCCCAAAGGTCTGAAAGTGGGAGGCTTATGTTTGTAAACTGGTCTATTCCTCTGGGCATGATACCTTTTGATTGTATTAGATTCAGCTGAGATGGCTTTGTTTAAATTATGTTAAGATTAGGGCTTTAATTAAGGTGTGTAGGGTTGAGTCCCTGCCTACTTGGTGGGCTATATATAAACAGATGCTCAGTCAAGAACATGGAAGTAAATACACAGAGAAGACTAGCACAGAGGAAGAAAGACAGCTCCATAGACATAGCAGAGGCTCTGGGAAGAGAGATGAGCTGGATAGTTTGCAGCTAAGAGAAAAGAGCAGCTGAGAAGCCCTGAGAGATGAGCCTTATGCCAGCCTACAACTGAGATCAGAAGCAGCTGGGAATATGGAGCCTTAAGAGGAAGAAGGAAGGCTGAACCCTTGCAGACATCACCTGCCATCTTGCTTCAACATGTGGCCGATGACTTTGGGTGAGATAGTACCTCTTATGCTACCTTGAGTTGGACTCTTTAGGGCCTTGTGACTGTAAGCTTCTACCCCAAATAACTACCTTTTATAAAAGCTGTATTAGTCAGCCAAAGGGGTGCTGATGAAAATTACCAGATATTTGTTGGCATTTATAAAGGGTATTTATTTGGGGTAGAAGCTTGCAGTCACAAGGCCATAAAGTGTAAGTTACTTCCTTCACCAAAATCTGTGGCCTGTGTTGGAGCAAGATGGCTGCCAACATCTGCAAGGGTTCAGCTTTCCTCTTCCTCTTAAGGCTCCATGGTCCCAGCTTCTTCTAATCTCAGGTGTAGGCTGGGATAAGTCTCATCTCTCTCCAGGGCTCATTTCTCTCTGAGCTCAGCTGCTCTGGTCTCTCCACAGAGACTATCAGGCTCATCTCTCTTTCTGGGGCTTCTGCCCTGTCTATGGAGCCATCTCTATTCCTGTGTTCTTCTCCTGTGGGTTTACTTCCCAGGGCTCCAGGATGAAAACTCCAACTCTCTCCTCTGCCATGTCTTTTTCTCTGTGAGTCCCTACCCACCAAGGGGGTGGAGACTCAACATCCTACTGATGTGGCCCAATCAAAACCCTAATCATAATTTAATCAAGTAAAAGTGAAACCTCTGAAGTTAACAGAATCTGATACTCCCAGAGGAACAGACCAGTTTACAAACATAATCCAATATATATTTTTGGAACTCATAAACAATATCAAACTGCTACAAAAGCCAAAAGGCAAAAAAAAAAAAAAAAAAATCAGAATTGTCCAACACCTGCTATTAGAAAGAGATTATTGAAAAGGAGATCATCTCACTCAACTGTACCTCCCAAGGCAGGGATCCTATCTACACCTTCCTTGATAGATAAGGTCATCCAGTCTGCTTTGCTTCACCAGTGACAAACAAATTGTCCAGTGGTTCTTGTGGCAGACTATCTTTATTGTTGAACACTTTCTGATGGTTAAGGACAGTTTTATTCACATGAACCAAAACTCTGTCTCCCTGTACTCCACCTTGTTTTTCTAATTGTGTCATCTAGATTAACAGGAAATACATCTCACATTGTTACCATTCTAGTGTTTGAAGACAGCTATCATATTACCACTAACAGGCAACTTCATTTGGTTGTCCAACTTTTCTACCCCCAAAGAAAGAAAGAAATCCATTTTCCTTTCCCTAACATAGTCAAAGGCTCTTGATGATATCAGATGGCTGACATTTGAGAAATGTATATGAAGATTGAGAGCATATACTTATTGGAGAATTTTTACATCAAATAATTAGCATCCCCACAATTAAGTTATTTATATTTTCTATTAAAATGCTCACACTCAAAAAGGCAGCATTTCAAATAAATTTGGTATTTAATCTAGATTGGTGAATTGGAGGAAAGTCAGTTATAATCCCCAAAGGCCAGAGATTAAGATTTTAGCATTTACTCCCAGGGCTGAGGTTACATTGAAAAATTGGCTCGATTTGGGAAAGTTCTTGGAAGATGAAAGTCTGAGCTATAGGCCAGTCTTGTAGGTTTCATTGCTATCATATTGGTAAAATTACTGCTTTCTGAGCTTTATTTGGTATTTTCATCTGCTTTATTTTCTCTCTTTCAAATCAGCGGAAAGAACAGAGTATAATATCTTTGCATGGCTTGTAAATTTATCTGCCTACAGTTCTGGTGAAACCATAATATTTAAAGTTCATATAAAGTTAGAGTACTTTAAATATTTCAAGTACCACACTATATTAAAGATATACATTTAAAGTTGTAAAATCTAAGTGAAGAGAGGTCACTGGCCTGTGTTATCTGAAAATGTATTACCCTTGACGTTGCTATTAAGTACTTCTATGATCTTTGACAACTCACTTGAGTTTTTTGGATCTTATTTTCTTAATACTTAACTTGAGGGGTTCTAGTTGAGTATCTTTAGTATCTTTAGGACTGTTCATGCTTAAATATTCTTAAGAAAGGATTTTGAACTACTCAAGGATTTCAATACATTTGCTCTCTTTCTTTCCTTTGTTAGGAATAACCAAAGGTTGATTTCATTTGGTTGAGAACCTGCTAAGTATTGATCTCTTAAACAGTGGGGCTCCCGTTTGCCATGTGGGAGGCCCCGGGTTCGGTTCCTGGGGCCTCCTAGTGGGGGCGGGCCCGCCCGCGCGGCGTGGTTGGCTGGCCCGGCGAGCACAGGCAGCTGGTGGGGGGGGGAATAAGTGAATAAATAAATAAAATCTTAAAAAAAAAGAAAGAATCTTCTTTCCATACCAGATTGAGGTCTATGGCTTTTATTACTGTGACAATAGCAGCTGAGAAAGGAAAAGGTGTACCAAATGCACTGGGTCCAGTATGGGGATCTTGTCACAGTGAGTTGACTATTTCTTTGTTGTCCTGGTGATGTGATTGGCTCTAGATTAGTTAGATTTTCTTAAAAATCCAGTTGAAGGAGGGTGCTGTTGAGAAAAGAGTTTTCTTTTTGCTCTCTCTGCAATTGTTCATGTGGAAGGGATGTGTTTAATTTTGGCTGCATTGAATTCAGATGTATTAAATGTAGGTCATGACAGAAAAGTCTTGGCAACTGCTACTATTTTATTGCAAAAGTAATCCATTCAGGTCATGCCAATTTCAGTTAGTTAAAACATCTAATGATTTGCAAAATTCATCGTAAGCATAGAGAGTCACCAGGATTCTCCCTCGATTGTACATGCATGAGAAATTGACCAAGTTCAATAAATAATTGAAGAAGAGAAAAGTGCATGTGTTGGGTATACCATTCTAATAAGGCAAGACTGACAACAAGGATAAGCCTGACTTGTCTCTTGTGATAACAGTGTTCTTGTGCTGCGTGTGTTTAGGCAAAGAAAATGATAAGCTATTTATGCAAATGAATGCAATGTATGTTACATTTACATAGCCAGTCCAAGTTTTTACTACATGGTTTCTAATTTGGTCAGTTTTCTTATATCTATAATCAGTGCCAGTATCAAAAATTTCTCTTGATTTCCTGTCTAACCCCATGGGCTGCTTACCTTTTCTTCCTTTTCCTCCTCATCAGCATCCTTAACACCATCAACATAATCCTGATAATCACATCTGGCTCTTTGGCAAACCTGGGTCTTGCTGTCCATGTTATAAGGTGAGGCCCCCTGAATTCTACCATAAACTGCATGTCTTAGATTCCTAGAGCTGCTGTAACAAAATGCCACAAACTGGAAGCTTAAAATAACAGATATTTATTCTCTCCCAATTCTAGATGCTAGAAGTCCAAAATCAAGGCAGGGCTGTGCTTCCCTGAAGTCTATGGGCAAGAATCTGTTCCATGCCTCTCTCCTGTCTTCTGGCAGTGGCTTGTCCACAATCCACGACATTCTCTGCCTCAGTTGTTGTGATCCCTTTCCCTCTCTGTCCCCTAGTCTGTGCCCAAATTTCCTCTTTTTATAAGGACACTAGCCATATTAAATTAAGAGGCCAGGGGGTGGATGTGGCTCAAATGGTTGGGTATCCGTCTCCCATATGGAGGGAACTGGGTTTAATTCCTGGGACCTCCCTGTTAAAAAAAAAAAAAAAATTAAGAGTCCACCCTGCTCCAGTATGATGACATTTTATTTTGCCAAATCCATCTGTAGTGACCTTATTTCCAAAACGGTCACCTTTGTGCTGGGTTGTAGAACTTCAGCACGTCTCTTTTGGGGACATAATTCAATCCATAGCACTCTTCTCTGGCAGATCCTTTCTATGTCTTCACACCTTTGTTTCTTTCCATCCTTAAGTTTCCTGAAGACAGGAGGCCTTGTTCATACACTAGACATTCTGGGTTAAGCTATTGTGGAGTGGAGGACATTGACAGAAGGTTCTGAAATTGTGAGAAGTGCTGCAGGACTATCAAGACCAAGAGCAGTGTGGTATGATGGGAGTGGCCTAATGGACACTGCCTCTGCATCATTGACATCTACTCATGCATGAATGCATCCATCCATCCATCCATCCATCCATCCATCCATCCATCCATCCATCCCATCAACTCACTCATTAACAAAAGTTTGGTGAATGTCTAATTTGTGCCAAGTTCTGTGCTAGGCACTAGGGATAAAGTTGAGTAAGCAAACATGATCTTGCCCTCAGAGTGTATGGTCTACGTGGAGGATATCTCCAAAGCAAAATGATGTTGGAAGTACTACAGGAAAAGAGCTCTCGCCACAGAGAGACAGAGGAAGGACTCCAGTTAGGCTTGGCTTCCTGGAAGAAACTATCATCTACTCTGAAACCTGAAAGATGAGCCTGAAATAGCCAGGGATGAGGCAGGATGTGATGAGAGGACCATTCCAGTCTTGGAGAATGCCTTATAAAACTGGCAGATGAAGGACATTTGAAACACTGAAGAGAAGTTCATTCTGACTAGAACAGACTGTGTTGTGATGTGGGTGAGTGACAGGAGATCAGGAGGGAGATTCGGGTCTGACCATAGAGGCCATCACAAGTAACATCACCACATAATTTATAATTTATGCTGTTGCATTTTAAGAACAAAAATGGTATAGTCAATGGTTACACTGGCATAATAGCACAATTTAAAACTGTCCAGGGCAAAAGGGGTCGTGTGGCCATTCATTGCTGAATTGTCACCCTTACTTTATAAGGCCATCTGTCCGTTATATATCAACTGGGATGTATAATCATACAATCCTATAAGCTTGTTGAAGAATCTGGACCTCATCTTGATTTCAGCAGCAGAGCCACAGGGGAAATCCAGGAAGTTTGGGGGCAAGATGTGGGTCTGAAATCATTCGCCTCTTTTCTGATTTCCTAAATGTTAAATAAGTAAGTCTGAAGTTTTAGGCTTTACTTTTGGCATGTATTTTCAGGTGGATTTTCGCATGTACTTTCAGGTGGAGTCTCTTTGTCTTGTACTACCACTGCTGCTCTTGCCACCATCTTAGATATATCTATATTAAGTTTCCTGAAGA
>JAKSZT010054552.1:4252152-4351655 GCA_026826555.1 Tolypeutes matacus
TATATATATATTTTTTTTACCGGGATGTCCTAGGGATAGAACCCAGGTTCTTCCATATGGGAGACGGACGCCCAACTGTTTGAGCCCCATCCGTCCCCTGCTTGCCACCATCTTGAAGTGCAAGCACAGCCTTTCACTGAGCAATAGGAAACAAGTTTTAAATGCAAATGCCTGGGGGAGTTGCCTGGTCGCTAAGGGTAAGTCTCACCCTGAGCATTTCCAGTTTCACATAGGGAAGGGGGAAAGACTTCTGTACCTTAAGGGGTTCAGGGATACCAAGGGATTCACAAATTTATTTTGTGACTTTATATTCATTTGTGGAAGGGACTGGAAGAGAAGTGGGGTTGGATATCTAGGAGGGGAAAGTTCTTCACATTCTGCTTGGCTGGTCTGGGTTGAATTTTAACTGGAATGCTGGGACTCTTTTGCCATTAAATACTAAGAACATAATTAAAACTCCTATTTTTATGGTTAAAAGCATATGCTTGGACCCAAAATACATGACAAGAGGACAAATATGGACAGGCAGAGATATGAGGGAGAAAGCTGTGTGCTTGCCTGGGAGTTAACTGAAGCTCAACTTCCCAGAAAAAGAGTCTTCTAGAGAAACAGACTGTACTTCAATGCCATGGAGGCTGATCATCAGCCTTTTAATTTTCTAGCTTGAAATGAAGTACCCCTTGATGTATGTTTGATTATTAATTATTATATTATTGTTCATTATTTCTG
Organism: Tolypeutes matacus; assembly: GCA_026826555.1. Classification (NCBI taxonomy): domain Eukaryota; kingdom Metazoa; phylum Chordata; class Mammalia; order Cingulata; family Chlamyphoridae; genus Tolypeutes; species Tolypeutes matacus. The sequence continues at coordinate 4,252,882 of JAKSZT010054552.1, forward strand.
AAAAGTAATAACATGTTTAATAAAAATCCAAGTAACAATAATGAAAATCATTTAGATAATCTTGAGCATTTTAACCTTCTGAGGACTTCAATTTGATTTCTAAAATACAGTAGAAACTCACTAATTCATACTGATGACTGAGAGCCCCATTATGAATCACCAAATTCTGCAGACGAGTGGGTATGCAAACAGAGGAAAAAAATCAAGTAAATCACACAATATGCTTTACCCATTTGTTTTGACAGTGGTAGTTCAGACTTAACAGTCTATGATAAAACTTTCCCGTACATCAGTAAATGTATTCTCGCTTGTTCCTTAAAGATAATGATGTCTTCATAATCAGAAATCTCACTATAGGACTCAGACATTAAATCTTAACTCAGAGATGGCATTGGGACTGTAGGGGGTCTCAGATAATTATCTGGCTTACAGAGTACTGAAGTGAGAAGGATGGAAGTTCTGCTGTAAATGCCAAGTGTGGAACAGAGGTAAAAAGATATTTTAATCCATACACTGGTTGTCATTTAGCATTATTACAACATTTTCTCTTTGCTAACTAGACGAGGCAAAAGACCTCTCATCTCCATTCTCTCACCCAACCTCCTGGTCTACCGCACTGCTGTATTGATTAGGCTTTTGTGGTTTTCCTTCAAGAAACAAGGACATCTGGCTTTATTACATGCAATTCCCCCTTGTCCACAAAAGGGCTACACATTTTCTGTGCTGAATGGGACTCAAGCCCAGTGGTAAGGTTGCCAGCTAGAATCTAACGCCCATAGATGTTTATTAGCCATCATTCTATATTGTCTGTTCCTCCTTTCCTGTCTATTAATGTTAATGGATGCTTCTCAATGCTGGCTCTATATTAGAAACACCTGGGGAGCTATTTGTCCCATCTCCAGACATTTTGCCTTCACTAATGATGTGAGAGTCAAGTGAAGATCATTGATAGTTGGTCCTATGTTTTTGTGTGGAAACTTGGGTATTAATTTCTGTTCTCTTAATAGAGCCACAGCAGCGAGGGCAAATCTAGATCCTGCCGGAGGGTAGTAGGGCGGTCTCACTGGGGAGTAATTCATGATGTCAGCCATTAGGTGGAGGTGGAGAGGAGAAGCATGAGTCCTGGAATCAGCACGCTTGGCTTTGGACCCTTGGGCTAGCACTTCCTAGTTATGTCACATATTGAAACTCCTTAGTGTCACCCTACTGAGATTTCTTCATCTGTGAAATGTTGGATGGTGAAAACACCTATCCATAGAGTTGTGATGAATGAGATAAGGAACACTAAGTGTTGAAGACAGTTCTCATCACATGGAATAAACACTGTCACATTGTTGGGTGTTATTTCCACTGCCTGTAGATTCTGAGAAGATTAGGCTGGGCCTCACCAGGAGATGGAAGCATGGCAGACAGCCATCAAGAACAGGCTGGCCCTCTGGGGTAGACACCACAAATGGTTTTAAATGGAGTACATCTTACATCTTTGATTTTTTGCCTATTTTGAGGAAAAGACCTTAGATTAGGAAGAGGCCAGGACAATAAAATTGCTTATGTTTAAAAAGAGGCTTAATAAAATACTGCTTGTCACCATAAGTAGATCTAGAACAGTTTTTAGAAGGAAGACCACATCTTAAAAAGCTTGCTTATTTGTGGAAAGAACTACTGTAGAGATGTAATAACATTGACCTGACTATAGATCAATGAGGAGTTCTTCAACAAGGTTAAATTTTCAAGGTTCATGGGTGAGAGAGATCAAAGGAGCAGCCAAGTGAAAGGAACTTTCTGGCAAGAAATAAAAAGTTAAGCATCCATCCCGCCAATCTTCTCTAAATTCAAATCAGATTTATTGGGAATTTGTAAACCATTTGTTTGTGGATGTTCCCCTCTCCCCTTTTAGTTTTGGTGGCAACATTTATATTTGGGGCCTCTCCTTCCTGTTATGCATTCTCTTGTTTCAAGCCATTCAAGCCTCACAGAATAGAACACAAGTTCAATACTGGCTTAGACTAGAACTAATTAGGGAAACAGATATGCTGTTCCCCTCAAAAATCAAACACTGCATACCAGAATCAAGTCAAAATGACTTTTAGATTGTCTGTTATTTGGGAATATCTGTACTCCAGGTCCTTCAATTACCAAGTTTAATTTGATGTCGACTGCAAATTTAAGCACTTTCAGCAGGAGAACTCTGTGAGTCATTCCGACTAAATCTAATTCATTTGTACAGTATTTCTTGGGCAAAGATGGGCAGCTAGGGATTCACCTAAGTATTGGGAAGAGGAAAACTGCAGCTTGAAGGACTTTGTAAAGGTCCTTAGGTGAGGTTGCAGTAGAAATGGAAAATCGAATGTGGCCCTTTTTATCCCCACCCCACCCTGCCTCTGGACTCACCTAACTTACAACCACTCCCCACCTTCACCCTTTCTCTCCCTCTGCACAAACACACGGAGGTTATTTGAATAATAAGAATAATAATGCCTGGGTCAAGCAGTGCTTAAACATTTTATGTCTGTGTCTCCCCAAATTGTGCACATACTGTGAAAACCCAGAGAGCCTGGTATTTTGGATATAATTTGAAAGGGCACATGCTAATTTGGACCTGGTGACAGAAAGATCACCAAGATTTACAGTTGCAAATGGTTGACAACTCAGCTATTGGGTGAAAAGAGGGTGATGGGAGTCTGACTTGATGGGATGACCCTCTCTGACATATGAACAAAAAAACCTGCACATCTATTTTTAGCCAGCCTCTGGAGACTTCCAGTAATTGACATTTGGAGCTGAGGCTCATACTTGTCCCAGTTCCTGGGAATATTTGCATCTTTTCCTGCCTTGGGGTTTTGCCTGTCTAATCTTTTTGAAGAGTTTGGTAAGCAGCATTAACCTCACATTTAGGCAGAGGGCACAGAGAAGATGGCCTCCCACCCCGCACACTCATACCAGCTTGCCTGGATGGTCTCTGGTTGGAGCTTTATATCTTTATTCCAGTAAAAATGCAAATTCTACTTTGAGCCTTCAGGAGTTCCTATACTTTCATGCATCTGATAAATCTAAGTTTAAATTTTATAGCTGTTACTTATTACAGTAGGAGAAATGGGCAGATGAAGATTGGGTACTTTGAGTTGAAAAGGCATAATGAAGCCAGAACTTGGTATTTGGGGGCATCATACAAACATTTCTCACTCAAAGTAGTGATGAGGATAATGTGGGAAGTCTGTGAAATTGATCGTTGAGCCTCCCCATTTACCTGTCTCCATTACTCATTTCACCTTATCAACCTTCCTGTATTTAGTCCCTTATTCTGTCTCTTCCTAAACAAAATTCCTTCCCATGAAGGATCCAGTGATTTATCCATTCTGAGATATAAATGGACAGATGTGGTTTATGTGGTACTTTCGAGAATGTGTGGTGGCTTGGAGTTGCACACCCTAGAAAAACATGTTCTTACTCTTAATCTGTTCCTGTGAGTGTGAACCCACTGATGGGGTTTCTTCAGTGAAGGTGTGGCCCAGCTGAACCAGGATGGCTTTTAATCTTATTACTGGAGGCCTCCTAGAGAAGGCCACAAGGAGAGAAGCCACGGGGAGCAGCCAGAAGCTTGAAGTCAACGATACCCAGAGAAGAAAGAAGATGCTGCCATGTACATTGGCATATGATGGAAAAGTCAAGGAGGCACACGTCCACCAGCAGACGGCCCCACAAGGCCACAGTCTTCAGGGAGAAATATCACCTTGCTGTTGCCTTGCTTTTGGACTTCTCCCAGCCTCAAAATCATGAGCTGACCCATTGTAAGTACTTGTTTGAGCAGCTAGGAAACTAAAACAGGGTGTTTTAGCATTTTTAAAATAGGGACAAGGCCTTATGTCAAAGGAGCAATTTCAGTTTTTTAGTGGGAGCAATGTTTTCAGCTCAGGGTGGAGGTTATGGTTTTTCCTTGAATTATTGGAATGCCAACATTTAAGTAGTTAGGCCTCTATCTCTTGTACATATATGAAACTAGTCTGCATAAGATGCAGTTAAGGGTATGAAATCTGGGAAATATTTGGAAGTTGTCAATCTATTTATTCTTTATGACAGATCACCTGAGCAATCGCCGGAGTGATCTTTCTGAATACATACATCTGTTCATGGCAGTTTAAAAACCAGTGATTTATCATGGCTCTTGAAATAAAGACCAAAGTCCTTTACATGGTCAGCAAGTTCTCACCATGATCTGTTGTGAAGACTAGATTGGCCTCTTCCACTTTACCTGGCAACCTCACCCCTTCTTGCTTTCTTATCTCTGGCCTTCTAGGCCTTCCTCCATTTCCTCAAATATGGAAACCGTTCTGCATTCTGTCAACCACCTTTTCTAAACCAGGGTACATGGTGTTTCCTTCCTTCTGCCCGGAAGGTGCCTTGACAGCTCTTATCTCCTCCCTATTCCTCCACTCTTTCCCCTATTATCTCTCCGGAAAACTGCAAATCGCGCTTCAGATATCGGATCAAATGTCACTTCTTCAGGGTGTACTTTTCTGCTGAGATCCAGTCCCAAGTTTATTTGCTCTGTTCTTCTCCTTTATAGCACATATACAATTTGCAATTGTACTTTCATAAGTGTCATTATTTACTAAACATCTGAGTATCCATTTCCATGCAGGCTCGGGCTGCATAGGAACTGCTCACGATCAGTATATCCCTCCTGTGCCAGGCATCTGGCCTGGCACAGGAGATGCACAGGGAAGAAGTTATGCTATTGGTGAGTTTTTCTACAGAACTGATAAATTATTTGAAACCCTAAAGTTTTGTAGAAATTCTCTCTTATCCTGTTTGTATAATTAGATTATGATCATCAACTTAATGTTCAGAAAGAAAGTAAAATAAATGCAGTATTCTTCGAAAGCATGTATTATTTTCTTTGGTAAGTTTGATACATACGTGTGTGTGTGTGTAAGCATGTAGCATAATTTGGATACTATTGACTATTTCCTTTTTCAAAGGATTTTTTTCATTTCCTATCATATCTGCCCATCAAAAAATCAACGTGAGGGAAGTAAAGCATTTTATAGTGAGGGAATTTATATACACACACACATACATACGTACTAATTTATTTACCAAGAGTCACAATGCAGGCTCTTTGCAAAGATAGAACTCATTATTTTATAATCAAGTGTGATAATTAAGATGGTGATAACTGCATGGGGGTGTTGTTGGAAAGACTGACTCATGCCCAGTCCTTCCTTTTGCGTTGGTGTGTGTGAAGACGGCTCTTAGATTTTTGCACCGACTTTTGCAGTTTTCTAATGATGCTAGATGGATGACTGCTCCGAGGAGACTTTCATCACAGATTTTTTCATAGAGTGAGAAAGAGTAAAGCAGAAGTCAGGGAAGAAGTACTTGAGTTCCAAAGATGTCTGTTCTGCAACAAGTTATCCACTGAAAGCCCAGACCTGCAGTTTCCTGCAAAGAAGTTTGTTACCTGGTTTGCCTGGGTTACTTTGAAAATGAGTGGGTATGTAATCTGGAGAACATGTAAGGTTTCCTCCTTTTAAAGTAGAGAAAAATAGGAAGAAGAAAGGAAGGAAAGTTACACAGGTAAATCATCTGCTTTGCATCATGTACTTTGCTAAGTGCTTTTTAATGGGTTAGCTTTCTTATTTAGTCTTCCCCACAGCCTACAAGATGTAGGTATTATCATTTACATTTCATGGGCAAAGGAATCAAGGTGTAGAGAAGTCAGGAAACTTGCATCAAGCCACAGGAGTTACCTGGTTTCTGGAACTATTCTACCACCCTGAACACTATTGATCAGTTCTATTGGCTTAAGATCCTCTGGAGCCATTTTTCAGTGAAAGGGAATAAAACCACCATACGTTTCCTCTCCTATTAGATGAGTTTCTGGAAGCTATGAGAAGAAATGCCTGGGATCACCCTAGGCCACTAACCACATTAACCCTCTGATGCCTACAGAATTGGTCTACACAGCTCCCAGTTTTCACGGGGCACCCTATGCTCTTAATGAGATGGGTTGTCCAGGGTTCTCCTTATTTACCATGTATAGCTGGCCATTCAAGAGATGCTTTGCTGCTTTGTTGTCACCAATTCTCCACACCACTGCCCTGTTGGAAATATCCTGCAAGGAACCACCTCCATGCTGGTAATTAGCAGGCCTTGTTGGTGGTATGCCCACATGTTGTTTATTGACACACACACTTTCTACTAATTCAACTTCCCCCCAAACTCTGAGCTGATGCTCCTTCCCCATTGGCCGCAACTTCCTTTGCCTGGCTCTGAAGTGGGAGGCCATGCAAAAAAACAGGTGCCAGACATCTTAAAGATCTTATCTAATCCAGAAAGCTACACTCTGAGTAGGGCACATTGTGAATCCCCACTTTACTGTACAGAAAATAGAGACACCAAAAAATAAGTAAGCTTCCCCAGGGCTCACAGCATGGAGGAGGCTGACTGGGATTTTGCATCCTGGCAGTCTGCACTGTTACCAACTGATGATTTGCTGAGGAGGGGGCAGTATGTGTTGGGAGCAGGTTTGCATTATGGACTCAGTTTACTACTTTTCTTTTCACAAGTTAGTAATTATCATCTATATATCATATGTAGTGTACTGCTCTAGTACAGATATGGATGTATCTTACTAATTTTAAGCATACAGAGATGATAGATGAGGAAACATTTATTTTGTATGACCCAAGCCTTGACTGTAAGCGGATTTCAGTCTGAGTATGCCACATCCTAGTTGGACACCTGCCATTCAGGTGTTGTAATGGACCAGTTAAAAGAGGGGACGTTGCAAAGCTCTGGGACCTTCTACTGTGAGGTCAGAGAATCTTCTGGCATGGTAGGAATTTTTATGGCCTTGGAGGGTAAAGAAGGAGAGGAGAGAGTTCAGAATTTGGACAAATGATACAAAGAGAAACCAGAGTGTTGACTGGAGACTGTCACAGCTCGTAACTCCACAAATTTTTTGCACCTCATGTTCCATAGAGCTGGCCACTGTTTAAACCTCTTCCTCAAGCTCATCTGTCTAACTGTGACCACTATATTGCCTGCAGGTAGATCGGTTTGGTGTGTGGAATGTGCTCAACCTATACTTGTTGAATGGACGCGGGTGCGGAGTATTTACCATGGATTTCATATTTGATTTCCTGATGCAGTTCAGTAGAGAGATGTTATATAGGGAATTTCGTAAAAATATATGTATTTCAATTGACTCTGTAGCAGAATATGGAACCAACTTTCACCTCTGCCTAAAATCTTTGACTGAATATGGAGCTTTCTTTGTAGAGGCTGGTGAACACATTCAGTTATTTGCTCATCCAGGACCTTTGGCAAATATGTTTTGTGCCATGATGATATGCATGCCTTCTTGGATGTTTGTTTGCTTAAGAGCAAATTCATTGGCACAAGACCACCTTCGAGTAACTTTTAACCTCTTTAGCCTATGTATTAAAAAAAAAAACATTTCACAGTTGTGTGGAGTATATTCAAACATCAGTGTTAGTTTTGCATGGTTTGGTTTTTGTTAAATAGGATTTAGCATGATATATTGCAAAAGCAATGGGAAATGGACCATAAAGGGTATCATTCATTCTCCTACAACCGATTATATCACCATAAATTTGTCTTAAGGTGTTGATTTAATTCTTAGGGAAGCTAAATGCTGTAATCTTGCAGTGGTGCTGTCAGCACTTACTGATCAAGAAGCAATGCATTAAAGTTCCTGAGTTGTGCCCAGGATTTTCTCTGTCCTGAATGCATAGGTAAAGATTCTATTGGCTTAGCCCAAGAGGCATAAAAGGACCTGTAAATTTGGGAGTAGAATTAATGACAACCCAGGAGGAGTCTGGATGGAATCTGGGCAGCATCTTGGAAATCTCAGGGCATTGCTTCACTGATCCATATGTGGGAAAGCATTTTTTCTGGGGATTGATCATGTCTCACATAAAGACAGGCTCAAGCCTTAATCTGCATTCTTATGTGTGTGAACTCCTTTGGTAATAAGACCTTTGCGATGTTATTATCACTTAAAGTGTGGACTCATTTGTGAGTAGGCTCTACAAATGTCCTATTTAGGTGTGGCCAAACAGGATGGGAATGGGGTGGGTGGAGCTTAAACCACATGAATGGAGTCCTTGTAAGGCAGAGGAAATTTGGATGCAGTTAGAGGCCAGAAGCAAGAAATCAGAAGAAGTTTGACATCAGGAAAAGCAAGAAGCCAGAAGTAGTAAAAGAAGCCAGGGAGGAAAGAGAAATCACCATGTGACAAAACACTGCCATCACCAGAATGCTATGGACTCCTGGAGAAAGCATGGCCTTGTTAACATATTGATTTTTAGAATTTTAGTTTTCAAAACCATGAGCCAATAAATCCTTGTTTAGGCCACCTCATTGTGTGGGTATTTGTTATAGCAGCTCTGGCAAACTAAGCCAGCAGTCCAGATCTGCTTATAAATAACATTTCACCTTCTACCTTAAAGGTTTTACAGAGTGGGGTTTTACAAAGTGGGGTATATTGACAAGCCAAGCTGAAGCTGCAGGACCTACAGCTCTTGCCTTGATAAGGAAGTATTTATTCCATCTGCTCAATTTTGCAATGGAAGGAATGCAGGTGAAATCCTTGATCCAAAAATAAAAACTGCAGAGTGACTATAACAATGACTCTCCCAATCCACGGAATTATTTAACCATTTTGGTAAACTTGATCATAATTATGATAAAAGCTGCAGCAGTAGTCCTTGCCAGGCATTTGTAGCTTACAAAGGGCAATGGTAAAGGCTTATGCTTGACTCACAAGTCAAAATAGGATAAAAACGTCTGCCTCCAGTCCTTTAAGAACATGGTTCCCCTTAGCAGAAATTCCCAGACACTCTGACTGCTCTGATCATTTTCCTTGCTCGCGATTCAGGTAGCAAATTGATAGTGGATTGGGGAGTCTAAATGTTGTGGCAATCGAAACTATGTAAATGTTGTATTCCAGCAAGAAAACTTTCGACCCCTTGAGGTCTTTTAAACAACATTAATTACAGACATTGGATACAAAATTTAACTTTTTGTACTAATAATGATTTCATAAAGGCAAACTCGTTAGTAAAGGTGACAAATATGAAGTTCTGTGGAACATTTAAATTCAGGAATCTCACTGAGTGCCCTAGGGAAATATTTACCCAGCCAATAACTCTCGGATGCTATTAAGAAGTAATTTATTCAAGAAAGTCTCCATTCATGAGTTTACATAAGAACCATATCTACTTTGCAAAGGCCAGTGTTCTCAATATAGCACATACCTAATTTATAATGACTTTTGGTTAAAATTTTCATTAGGTTCGTTCAATAGTATTTGATAATTTTAATTCAGTTTTATGAGATACCAGGTTCCCCTTTATAGGATGAGAAAATGCAGAGGAAATAAATTTTTAAAGAGCAAATTCATCTCGTAAGTAAGCCCTGTTAATTTGAGTAGCAGACCTGAAGTAGAGGCAAGTCAACCTTAAGTAATTCTCTGGCAGTCCTTGAAAGCATATACTATGGACATCCATTAACTCTGCCAATTTGTGTAGTCTTTCTATAAGAGACTCTTCTGTGAAATACTGAAATGGAGTTGATGTGGAGTGTGTTTTCTTGGACCTGAGCAGAGGAAAAAAGAAGTGGTCATCGGGCATAAATCAGGCCAAGGAAGACAGACGCACAAGAGTGGTGAGTGTCACATCTTCCCCAAACAAGGGGTAAGGAGCATATGCTTACTGGAAGTCTGGAATGCTCAGGAGTTCAAGAATTTAGGTAGGTGAACCACCAGTTAAGGGTTAGTCAAGAATGTGAAATCAGGGCAGGCTCAGAGATCCCAGTACAGGAAGATATAAAAGACATGACCATGCTAGTTATCAGGATTTGGTGGCAGGTGCTTGCCTTAGACTCAGGGTCTGGTTTCCCACCCTGGAGGAGGAGATCCATCTTGGGAAGTTGATGAACCCAACCATGCCTGAATGGTGGGCAATTTGCCCTGTTTGACTGGTGAAGGGTGAGTTAACAAGAGTTTGTGAAAACACATACACACACACACACACACACAAAGAAAATTAAGGTTTCTCAGCAATTAAGTTTCCTGTTGAAGCCACCTGATTTAGACTTTCACTACAATAACTGCAAACGCCTATCCAGCTAATCTGCATGGTAGCATACTCTTCCCAGTCTTACCAACAAATCAGATGACTCTAATACTCTTTGCAAACAATGAAATCCATCTTCTCACAATATTGCCTCCATGTTGACAGAAGAATTGTACAGAGAATTCCCTGCCTTATCATGCAGGAGGATCCTGGTTTCTATAGACTGTTGCAATAGCTATGGGTGAAAAAAACCAAAGAGGTGCTTTAACCTCAAACTGACCCTCACCATGTGAACCGGCCTCTTTCCTTTGACTTTTTTGTAAGGGAAGAGGACTGAGAAGCAATTATTCAGTAAAGTCTATTAATGTAGAAAACCAAACTAGATTATTCAGGTTCCAAATGTCAGTTTTCATTTTCTAGTGGTCTTATTTGTGTTTCTTCTTTTTAGCTAGCTCATAAATGTGTCTTTGGTCTACTTAGGAGACAAACTGTTTTATACTGTATGGAGAACAGCATTTTTTCTTTTTATCAATAAGCATCTGGGCTATAGAGACGACTCTGTATTAAGTCAGAATTCATAACGCCATCTGCTTTCCAGGCCTTGGCTCCTGAGATGCCATATAAAATACTTGAAGCAAAAGTCAAAAGCCTCTGTGTATTAGCTGTATATTGACTTTACAGTCCTTCTAAAATATTCTCTGTTGGTATTAGAAGCAAATCTATAGACTATACTGCAGGTGATTGTCATTGTCATTGTAAGTTACAGCTCTGCATTTTATAGTATGTAATGAAATGAAATGATAAAGTGACATCAAACTTTGGGTTTCAGTGTTTAAATCATACATTTTATTCATCGTTTGGCAGCTAAATGTCTCTTAAATACCATGCGAAGTTTTATGATTTAATGTTTGCCTAAAAGATCTGAAAGAAATGAGTAAAGCTGCATTAGTAAGGAGAGTCTGATTATGCTGCATAAAACTGTATTAGAAGACAGATGTTAGATTCAATTTTCTATGGCCTCTGAGAATGGAAGGCAGGGCTGAAATTTGAGCTGATCCACCTTTCTCTGGATTTCCCAATCCTAGAGGCTCATCAGAACCACAGTTTGCACGGAGCGAGTTAAAAATACCAGCTTTCCAATCACTATATTTAACTTGCCCCGATGACCCTTTAAGACTCTTTTTTACTCTGGAGAAATCAATGGTTTGGTCTCTGGTGGTCATTTGTGTTCAGCCTTGTGTCTTTGATGGCTTAGCTGTGTCCACAGATAATTCATTATTATGTGGGAAATCTCAATTCCCAGTGACTAATGCCCAGAGAAATAGCTTCTAGTGCAGTGACTATGTGTCTGATAGTTTTCTTAAAGACTTTATAGCCTATGAACCTTGTTTCTCAGATTTAAGAGTTTCAAAACAGGCCATTCTATTCTTGTGATGGAAGGTAGCCCCAATTTGACAAAATTCATGCGGCTGGATTTGGTAAACTTTGCTTTATTCAATCCTCTGCCAACGGAAAGGGCTTTCCATCCACCCCTCACCCCATCACTCACATGCTAGGTAAGAATGGGGGCCAGGAAACAACAGCATCTAGTTTCCAAACTCACTTTGTTTGGACTTTGCCTCCAGTTAAATAATCATAGTTGGCCCTCACATTGATGGAGGAGCAATTACCCTTTTGACTTGATTTAAGGGGCTCTGTAAGGGTCCTAATATTACCTGCAATATTTGTGTCTCTGTTGGCTCATATTAAAAAAATCACAATCCCCCATCATCAGCTTTTCATCCCTGTATCCCAAGACATGCATCCCAGGTAATAGATAGGTGCTGTGACATAAGTCTCCACGATGTTATTAATCATACCTCAAGGTACAAGAAATATGTGAGATTTGGGTGTGTGTGTGGGAGTAGGAGGCCATGAAAACAGAAGTTCTAAAAGTGATGGAGTTAAAGGAAGTGAACAAAAAGGGAGAGGGAAAGAAATGGAAAAGCCGGGCCTCCTGGAAACACCCTTACTTAATCCATGTACACTTTTGACTTTGGTCCTTTTGGCAGAACTCTAGGACTCTATGGAATCTCAATTGATTTTTCTCGCCCTCTCAATTATACAGGCTAATTCTAATATTAACTAACAGTTATGAGCAAGAGAACATGTACAATAGTCTCTCTCTCATAGCCAAACAGATCTTATATGACCCAGATCACATCTGCTATCCTTGCGATGCATACGTGGGTTAGGATTAAGTAACTTTTACCTTTCCCATCTGTGCTCTAAATCCATGCCATATGTCACCTAACAAGATATTTTCCATTATTCTTTTATTCAGTTCACTGCATGTTGTTCCCCTTGTCCCTTGAAAATTAGCTTGACTGTAATCAGAAAACACTTCCCCTCACAGTTCAGCATACCTACTATAAATGTGGCAAATGCTTGTTTACAGGGCTGGTAATTGGATTAAAACATTGAAAAGAAACAGAAAAATAGAATGTGTTGAAAAAAATGAAAAGCACAAGCATGAAACCCAACAAAACCAAAATGAATTATAAAGCTCTAGTGAATGAAATTGCTATGACGAGGAATCATTTATCAGTAGCAATGCTGCAGAGTTGGTGGTCCTCGACATTCAATTGCAGTGATATTTAAAAACCTAAGGCAAAGAGGAAAAGGATATGGGTATTGAATACCTTTTTGGTGAGGATGGCTTGAAAAATGGTTGGTTTTAATTTTTATGCACCTTTTGGGCTGCCTTGAAAACCAGGCAGCACACAAGTCTCTACCAGGTCTGGTTATAGAAATACCAGAGTGTCCTTGGTCAAATTATTTAAGAGAGAGAATTAATTATTCTTTTAGATTTGGATGTTGGTATTTGGATGTTTGCTAACACAGAAAAGAGAAAACAAGTCTCATCTCTTCCCACCTGGTCTTTCTGAGCCATGTGGGATGTAGAATGAGGTTTTTGGGTATGGTGACCAATTTGTCCATTCAGGAGTGGCAGAGTTGACAACTAATCAACTGCTCCCATCCACAAAAGCATATCCATGAACCTAATTCCCTGAATGTTCCTCTAATAACCTTATTCATATATGTTTTACAAGAAGCTGGCATCTTGGGGAATCAAAGAAAAACTTGCAATAAGCCAAAAGCAGTAGTGCCATAAGAATGCACAAGCAAAATCATACAGGAATGCCCATTTCAAACAACAGAAGGGTTCCCATGCCAATGTGATCCAAAGATACAAGGGACCAGACTCAACAGTAACCAAAATCTAGAAGAGAAAAACCCAGAGAGAAACAACAGACCATGTTTATGTTCCAGAAAGATTAAAAAGCAGAAAATCAGGAACTCAAAGCCATCTGAGTAGACCACCATGGCTACCTTTTCAGCAGGCACTCTTTAAAGAAGTTGATCTGAAGTCTTCAAAAGAGGCAAGCTCTTACCTGATGGGCTGGATTACTCCTTTCTCTGGTTCTGTAGACCTAAATATGAATAGAAATAGAAGTTTCAAAGTATAGTCCTATTTTAGAAAGATATTTCATGCTAACATATACTTAAAATTTTTTTTTCTTAAGAAAAACTTGGAGTGAAAGCAATGTATTACAACTAAGCAAGTGAGACTAATTTTGTGTTATTTGCTCCTGCAAATACCTCCTTGTGTGGGTGACCTAAAGTGAACACTGCAGGGAAATTTAGTTGTGGGGGAATTGCTCTGCCCTCATTAGAGTAAATTGATATCGCTGCATTAGTTAATTTCTGATATCTACCACTTCCATGCTGATAAGATTTGACCAGGGTTTGTCTATACTCCCTTGGAGATTTTGACCTTGATGTTTACATTTTCTTTCATCCATTTAGATGGAATTGGGCTGGGGGAAGGGAGAAAATTAGTGCTCTTCATCTGGGCAGGAAATTCTACCTAGGGACTTCAGTTGGAATGATTATGGGAATCTGCTTGGCCTGCTTCATGTAGGTGGAGGGAGATATAATATTAGCCAGCTGTTCTGGGCAAATGTTTTCTGAAACCTATTTGCTACATGTAACATTTTTATTTATTGACCAAGCATTCCAACTGAGTTCCAGAATCTTTTAGATGAGTCCCAATTTATTTTCATGGCTGTTGTTGATGTAGGGTTGATGAATTAGGAGCAGTGAGGAATATCCTATTAAAAATGGAAAACTTGAATGCAATTCTAAGCCCCTGAGTCCACTGACCTAATTGGCAAACTGCAGCCTGTGGGTCAAATCCTGCCTGCTGTTTGGCATCCTAAACTGTTTGGGCAGGAAGTTCTAGGGGGCTTTATCACTCTACTATTGTTATTTATCCAAGCCACTTTTCTCCTTCTAATAAAACTTCAGCATGATCCTTAATTTTTGATAACAATGTCTGGAACATTAACTCAGTGTGGGACAAAAATACCCTTGAAAGAAGTAAAACACAAGATAATATATAAGTATACATATAATTACTTATATGAAGCTTTTATATGAAGTTCAAAAATAGACAAAAACCACATTTTAAGTGATGGATACATATAATAAAGACACCTACACATAAATATACATATTCATATAGATACATGTTCTACCTATATGTATAATTTCATAATACATATCACAAAAATCAGACTACTGGTTATAAGGACAGGGAGTAGGCAGAAGATGGCATATGGTTTCTAAAAGGCTGACACTGTTATATTTCTTCACCTGGAGGTGGTTAAATGGATATTTACCTATAATTATTCTTTAGGCTCTACATATATTTATATATTATATATACTCTTTTGTATTTATAATATCTTAATATAAAATAGCAGAGAAAGTCTCTATAGAGAAAGATATAAACACGCACATACACACACACACACACACAGGGTCTAGTTCAGCAACTGAAGCATTCAGCTACACGAAAAGATTTGCATTCTGTCTTAGTCTTATTCCTCAAGGGCTGTTACCTATTTTTGCATGAAGAAATCAGTCACTAAGACACATTCAAATTGTAGATGTGCCACCCCTGCCCTAGCTCCAACCATTCTCTTGACAAATAAAGCTATCATGTTACGAACAAGGAATATTTTGGAGTTATAAAACAATTTGTTTAATGGAAAAATTAAAACTCTCTCCTGAGAGTCCTTTATTTTAGCTTAATTTAAAGGATCATAATCATATTTCTCATTGTCATGTGATGGAATATTGATTCTGATTTAGTTTATTTGTTATTTGCTGGAGACTTGGAAATTCTGTCCCGTTGCTTGTATGTGTGTCTTGGAATGAAGTACGTGATTTATCTTGGTTTGACTCAATGTAGCAGTATGAACCCCATCTGTATAGTTTACATCCAATGACTTTAAAGTCTCAACCATGCATTATAACCATCTATGATCATAAAAGTGAACTGTAACTTCCTCTACCTATAGACATTGGAATATGGTCACAGTAAGGTAAAATCATTTTATATATTCATTTAACTTCTCTTAGGGTATCAAATGTAGTTTATTGATCTTTCAAAAACACCTAAAGATCAACTCAGTTTGGAGACAATTTTTGCTAGGATATTGTAATCTAGGGATATCTCCTATAAAATAATTCAACCATAAGTACCAAAGGGAAAAACATTATAAAGTGATTGGTAATGAACAGCATAGAGTAGTCAAAGTATGTCAGAGAAGAAGAATTTAGCCATAAGCATACATGGGTGGTCCACTCTGACAGAGGGAAGCATATATGTGAAGACAGAAACATATGAGGTCATCTTCTCTAGTGACTGTCTTTTTAAAGTCACCAAGATCGATGGTCACAAGTCAATTCCTGGCAATTGCATTCCCTGGTTCCATCTGAACCCCTTGTTCATATGGGCTTAAATAATCAGGCCACTCTCATTGATTAGTGGCTTGTTCTGGCCAACTGAACAATTCAATCAAATTGATCCTGTAGCAACTTGTTTCATTGCTTAGCAGATTTCAGTTAGAATCTCCCCAAAGCCTGAATCAGCCATATTTGGGACATTTAAAGTACTAAGCATGCGGCTGCTTCCCAGCAGAAAACATGACTATGCTAATGGGCAGATTAATGGCGGTTCTCAAATTCTATTGTGCAGAAAAATTGCTTAAGGAAACTTGTTGAAAAACTCTCATTCCTAGGCCCCACTCCAGAGATTCTGATTCAGTAGTCTGTGGTGGGCTCTCAGGAATATGCATTTTCAATAAATACCGGATTCTGACATTGATTTCAGAAAAACATAAACACTCAGTTTTTCCTTTGGCTCTAAAGTAGCAGAACTGTGTCTGGGCTTCCAAAGAGACCAGTAGGTTTCTAGTCTCACCATATAATTCATGCGATTGTGCCAGGACCTTTTAGCAGTAACACATTCTATGACCAAGAAGAACAGGTTTATCAACAACATTGTCCACAAGCCAGAAGACTCATTTGGCCAGTATGTAAATGGCCCTTATTTGGTTTCTATATACTTTCAATGATGTAAATGATGCGATCCCTCTACATTCTTATTTTATTCTTTTATATAATTTTATGTTGTTTTATTAACATCATGTCAATATATACTTTAAAGCCCCCAGATAATCTTGGCAGGTTTATTTCTTAAGACAGTACATTACTATAGTTATCATCTTATAGCCATCAAATAAAAACATGGCAGCTGGGCTGAACTGGTCTGATTTATTTGGACTACATTAAAAGACTTTATATTGTTAATAATTGGAGGCAATTGAAAGTTAAGTATTTAGCTCATTCAGCTTTTCGAATAATGGCTGATGACTAAGATAATTTCAATTTAATCTCCTAAATCTAAAATTTGCCTCTTCTAGTCTTTATTTTATTTTATTTTTAAAAAAGATATTTAGATTACATAAATGTTACCTAAAGAATATAGGGGATTCCCACATGTCCTGCTCCCCATATTGCCCATATTTGCCCCCATTAACAATATCCTTCATTAGTATGGTACATTCATTGCAATTGATGAACACATTTTGGAGCATTGCTACTAAGCATGGATTATACTTTACATTGTAGTTTACATTCTCTCCTGCACAATTCTGTAGGTTATGGCAAGATATATAATGGCCTGTATCTGTCGTTGCAGTCTTCTAGTCTTTAAAAGTCTAAGAGCTAAACTATGAATAATCTATTTTATATCAGTCAATTTTCTAAACAGAATTTTCTTGATTGCTAATTCATGGACACCACAAAGCTCATTGACCAATAAACGTGGTTTCTCACTGGAAACTCAATCTGGGATGGAAAGTCAGTTTGATTTAATTCAACAAATATATGTTGAGCGTGAGTTATGTTTAAAGTATGTATAAGACTCAGTCCATGCCTTGAAAAGGCACGTAATCTTACATTAATAGCAATAATAATATGAAAAATGTGTAGGATTTCTATGTGAATTCAGGTTAAATTCCCTAGAGTTCAGAGGGAAAGAAAATTATATCTTGTACAGATAAATGAAGATGCCGTGTGTGGTAGTTTGAGGCTTTTATGGATTCTGGAAAATCATGTTTTTAGGGCTAGTCAATCCCTTTGGGTGTAAATCAAAGTAGACAGGACATTCTTTCGATTAGGTTACTTCTTTAGGGCATGACCCAGGGTGGGTCTTAATCCTCTTATTGGAGTCCTTTATAAATGATCTGAATACAGAGAGAGATACAAGACAAAAATCCACAGGAGCAGAGAGAGAAAGTCATGAGATCAAGGAGCTGAAATTAACAAAATCTGGGAGAGTGGAAGCCAGAGGCTGAAACAGCAAAACCTAGAAGATAATGGAGAGACCAGCAGATGTCTCCATGTGCTGGTCTTCAGGGAGAAAGCATCACCTGATTATACCTTGATTTGGACACTTCATGGGCTCAGAACTGTAAGCTTGCAACCTAATAAATACCTATTGTAAAAGCCAACCCATTTCTAGTGTATTGCTTTTGATAGCTTTTAACAAACCAAAACACCATGGAAGAGGTGGTATTAGCAAAGGCAGTAAAGCATGGGGTGTGTTAAGAAAAAAACAATCATCCAGCTTGGGTGGTTACAGATTGCACCTTAGTAGTGATAGCCAATGAGGCCCAGCAGGAGGCTTGGCTTGTTTAGAGTTACTGATAGACCCCGGGGACTGTTATCTTTACATGCATCTGGGTCCCCTGAAACATCCCTAATTTCAAATTAGGATCAGGATTTGCACATTCTCTTTAGAAAGTGTATGCCATGGATAGATTGAAAATAAGATAACATCATTTAGCTTTTGACATTGTAGTCTGGTGGGAGACAAGAACATGATACTCCATTGCCTCGTTTTGAAATCACTTCCTCTTTCTGTGATTTCATTTCTCTACCTGTTCAAGATAGTACTTATAAGCAATCTCCCTTATGACAAGGGACCATTACTATTAGAATCATTTTTATTTGATTAGGACTTTGTTCCCAAAATTTCAACCCACATGTTATCTCTTTTGATGTATATAACTGACATTTCAGGTATTTTGGACAGACATCTTAATTCCTCTTTTGCAGGTAAGGAAACTAAAGCTCAGAGAAGCAAAATAAATTGTCCAAGGCCACACTGCTATTAAATGAAAGAACCATGAATCAAATCCAGGTCTAATGCCACCAGACCACTATTAAGCTGCTTTTTTTCAGATGGAAGGAATGAATGGGGTGGATATGAAAATATTTGGTAATACAGGCAAAGTTAAAACTCCCTTAACTATGACTTAACTAATCAGGTTCAAATAGCTAAACTTTTTTGCATGCAACTTTTAAGAAAAAGAAAATCACTAAAAGTAAAGCATAACAAAACATCATCAGGTAAAACTGAGTATCAAAGAAAGTGAAATAGAAATATACCTAGGTCAACCAGATATTACGTCTTTTGATATGATGCAATAGGAAATGCCCAGGTTGTCTAATAACCAAAAATGTTTAATATGAATCCATCAGGCCTCTCAATATACCTTTACTTTACAGGAAACTTGGGAAATAGAGGAATAAACTAAAGGGCATCAGAAGGAAGAAACCAGCCAAATCCAGAAGGTGGGGCATTCTTGCCAGACTACTTCCTCGACCTCATTAACAGATCCATTTCATGAATTGTCAGATTAAAAAAAGACCTATGCAAATATTCTCGCTGTCCTGATTTTGTGATAATCAGGGTAGGCTAAACATTCACTATATTAGAAACCATGCATGTGTTCCCAGACCTAGTTTTTCTCCGTAGGTCTGGTTTTTAGAATGCTGGTGATAAACTGAGCCTGATTTATTATATGACCATCCTGTATGGAAATGACTGTAACTCTAGGTATCTTTGGTCAACCTTAAGAGATATAGCAGTGGGACAGATGAGGCTCAAATGGTTGGGCGTCCATTTCCTATATGGAGGGACCTGGGTTCAATTCCCAGGACCTCCTGGTAAAAATTTAAAAAAGAAAATTATAGAAGGCACGTGGGTTGCCAGGCCATGTGCACAGGTGCGCTGCCAGGCCCCGTGAGCCACGCAACTGGATGGTGATGTAACAGGAAAGTGACACAAGGGAGAGCCAAGATGAGACATGCTGAAAAACTAGCAACTAATGTGACACAGGCAGTAGGATGCCTCTCTCCCACATTGGAGGTTCTGAGGATTGAATCCCAGTGAAGACAGGAGGAGAAGGATGAGAAGAGAGGGCAGGAAATGGACACAGAGAGTTTCCCATCGAATGGACACAAAAACAGCAAAAATGGGGGGGGGCATAAAAATGAATAAAACTAACTAACTAACTAAATAAATAAATCCTTAAAAAAAAAAAGACCCAATGGACACAACAACCAGATATAACAAAAGGCCCTAGATTAGATACTGATTTGGGCTATAAAGGACATTTTTGGGACAATTAGAGAAATTTGAATATGGTCTGAATAACAAATGATATGAAAATTTACTGACTTAGAAATGTGGGAACCATTGACTCAAAGAAACAGGTTATAAAACAGTATATACAATATGATCTCATTTTTATAAAAATATATGTACATGAAATATATATATATATATGTAAGTAGAAAAATATCTGAAAGGATAAGCTCTTTGGTGTTAACCTGTGTTGATCAATAGATGATGGGAATACTATTGTTATTTTTTTTCTTGTCTGTGTTGGTTTCAGTACTTTTTAGTCCATTTTCTACATCTGGCAGGGTAGTATCATTGGAAGAGTGACTATAATGTATTACTCACTTCTCGATCATTCAGGAGAGATTTGATTATGTCTGTGCACCATATTTACTAGAGAATAAAATTCATGAATACATATTAGAATCTGTGTTAGAAGAAATTCCAGCAATAAGAAATGAAAGAAAAATCATTATTTCACTACTTTTAAGATTGAGGTGAAGAGCACATTTAAAAAATACATACATATGTGTATATGTATGTATATTCCAAAAAAGGGTTTTTTTTAGTCTGCATTAGATTTATTAAGCATTCTATTGCATCTTTCTTAAGCTTCTGGCCTCTCAGAGAACTATGCTGAGCTTTTCAAAGGCCAGGAAGGAAACTCCCTGCTTTTGCTTTTCCAGATCCCTAGGCTTGCAAAGGAAGGGGGAAATTACACCCAGCAAAGAAGATACATAAATAAACCAAAATAGACCAAGAACTGACATGGATGTGAAAATTAGTAGACAAGGGTATTAAAATAGTCATTATCACTGTATTCTAGATGTTCAAAAAATTAAATAGACACATGGAAGCCATAATAAAGATACAAATCAAACTTCTGGAGATGAACACGACAATGTCTGAGATGGAAACTAAATAGGATGAGATGAGCGGCAGATTAGAAATTGGAGAATAAAAGATACATGAGGGAAGAGGATGTGGCTCAAGTGATTGAGCTCCCGCCTACCACATGGGAAGTCCGGGTTCAGTTCCCGGTGCTTCCTAAAGAAGATGAGCAAGACACTGACCTGATGCAAGGGGCTTGTGAGGTGAGCTAACATAACAAGATGAACCAGCAAGACACACATGGAGGAAAACATAATGAGAGACACAACAAAGCAGGGAGTGGAGGTGGCTTAAGCGATTAGGCGCCTCACTCCTATGTGGGAGGTCCCAGGTTCAGTTCCCAGTGCCTCCTAAAAAAAAAGAAGACCAGCACATAACAAACAGACACAGCGAATACAAACAATGAGGGGGTGGGGAGAAATAAATAAATAAAATAAAAATTTTTACATGAACTTGAAGACAGCAACAGAAACTGTCCAAAAGGAAACTGGGAGAGATAAAAGAATGACCAGAGCATCAGTGAGCTGTGGGACAACTCCAAGAGAACTAATACATGTGAAATGAGAGGAAAGGGGGAAGGCCCAGGGCAGAAGAACATGTCTGGAGAAAGAAGGGCTGCACAGTATCCGAATTTGATGAAAATTGTAAACCTACAAATTCAAGAAGCTCAATGAATCCAAGCACAAGGAACATGAGGAAAGCTACTTCAAAGCACATCTGAGCTAAATTGCTCAAAAACAGCCTGAAGAAGAGAATCTTAAAAGTAGCCAGAGGGGAAAAAAGATGAGTTATGTACAGAGATCCTGTGAAATGACGATTGCTTTTTCAGATACAAAAGCTGGAAGAAATCATCACCAGCAGCCCCACATTGCAAGAAAGGTTAAAGACAGTCCTGTGAGCAGAAGGAAAATGAAATTAGACTGAAATGTGGATTGACCAAAAGAAATAAGAGTACTGGAATTGGTTAGAAACTGCATAAATATAGAATATATTTTTATTATTTAAATTGCTTTAAAAGATAATTGATGGTTTAAGCAAAAATAACGCAGTGTGAGATTCATAGCATATGTAAGAGTAAAATGTATGACAAAAACATAAATTTAAGAAAGGGAAAAATGGGAGCATACTATTGTAAAGTTGTTATGCTATATATGAAGTTGTAAATACTACTTGAGGTTAAATATCATGTGAACATGCAAAGCATTGTAGTCAAAGTGAAGTAGCCCAAACAAGCTTAAAAATAACAATTTTGGAGAACTAATACTACCCGATTTCAAGATTTATAGTTATGTAACCAGAATGTTATTGGCATAAATAAAGGCAAATAGATCAATGGAATAGAGTTGATAAAGAGACCCGCACATCTATAGATAACTGATTTTCAACAAAGCTGTTAAAGTAATTCACTTGAGAAAGGACAGTCCTTCAACAACTGGTGCTGGGACAGTTAGATATCATATAGGAAAAAGTTTAACTTTGATGTGTACTTTGTACCACATGCAAAAATTTACTCAAGATTGAGCATACACCTAAATATAAAACCTAAAATCACCTAGATTTCTAGAGGACATCATAGGAGAATCTTTGTGTCCTTGGGCTAGGTAAAGGTTTCTTGGATATGTCACCCAAATAATGATTCATGAAAGGTTAAATTGATAATTAGACTTTACCAAAATAAAGATTTCTATTCTTTGAAAGATATTTTTTTTGGGGGGGCGGGGGCAAATTAAAAAGCAAAACACAGAGTGGGAGAAAATATTTGCAAGTAATATACCTGATAAAGGACTTGTATTCAGAATATATAAAGGGCCCTCAACTTTCAACAATAAGAAAACAAGTAACTCAGCAAAAAAATAGGCACACTATCTGAACAGACCATTCACCAGAAGATATACGGATGGAAAATAAGCACGTGAAAAGATGTTCCACATCTTCGGTGATTGGGAAACATAAATTAAGCCCTCAATGAAATAACATTACACCTATTAAAATAGCTAAAATGGAAAGAAGACTGATCATATCAAGCATTGATAAGGATGTGGAGGAACTGGAATTCACATGCCCTGCTGCTGGAAATGTACAACAGGACAACAGCTTTGAAATTATGTGCAGTTTCTTCCAAATTTAAACACATACCTAACACATGATCCAGTCATTTCATTCCTAGATATTTAACCAACAGAAATGAAAGCTTATGTCCATGCCATGACTTGTACCTGAATGTTCAAGGTAGTTTTATTTGAAATAGCCACAAAATGGAAACAACCCATACGTCCACCCACAGGTGAATGGATTAACAAACTGGGTTATATTCATACCAAGGAATACTACTCAGCAATAAAAAGGAAAGAGCTATTGATACATGCAAGGTGAATCTCAAAATAATTATGCTGAGTGAAAGATGCTAGACAAAACAGAATAATCACTGTATGATTCCATTTATATAAAATTCCAGAAAATACAAACTAATGTATAGTGACAGAAATAAAATTAGCAGCTGCTGGTGACATGGTTGGGAAGTAGGAAGAGTAAGGTATGTGGAGGATGGGGGAGGAAGGCTTACAAAGAGGCCGGTGGAGAATGTGCAGTGATGTCTTGATTGTGGGGTTGATTACACTGATGATCACACATGATATAACTTAGCTACTTGAATATTTTAAATATGCACAGTTATTGCATGTCAGCCATTCAGCAATAAAACCGCTGAACATGTTAATGGTAAAAGCAGTTGACAGGACAATAGAGATGCTCATTTTAAATATCTGGTCATCTCAATCTCTCCTTCTAGACTGGTATTTTGTCTGGCTTGTCCATTTTTGGCTTTTCAAACAGTATAGAAAGCTAAAGGATTGATAACTGCTCAATTTGTTTTTGTTTTTGTTTTGTTTTGTTTTGAACTGGTAACTCTTTTTAGCATCTAGTTGCTTTTTTTTTTTTATGGTTTATTTTGAGAGTTGCAAAAATAATACAAAACACCTAAGGAGAACTCCAACAACACCCTCCTCCGGATACACAGATCCACCAATTCTAATGTTTTGTCACATTCACCATATCATTATTTCTATCTGTCTTATATCTATCTATCTACCCACCCATCCATCCATCCATCCATCCCTCTCTCTCTCTCTAATCTTCAAATGTTTGAGAGTAGGTTGTAAACATCATGCTCCTTGAATGCATAATACCTCCATGTACATTTCCTAATGACTTTGGCATATCATTTGAGCAGTTAATTCCGTTTCAATGTTTCTGCCTGGGAACACCAGCCCAGTCACTAACACACGTGCTTTCATTTGTTTTGAAGGAGCTAAATGTTGAAATGCATTTTCAATATATTGTATTCCCAAGACAAATACTTGATCAATTTTCACAACATCCACTATTAGAGGCAGTCAATACAATGGGAGGCTGACCCCAAACATTTTTCAGGATTCTATTGCATAATTAAAAAAAAATCTTGCTGGTGGGTCTTCAGCTGTTTGAGTAATAATGACCACAGATGATAGAAGCCATAATGCCCACAGAGTAATCTTTTATCCACAGAGCATGGTGCCTTGTAACCTAACACCTTAAAATGTTTAAAAAAAAAAGCAGAGACCCTTTTGATTGCTCAGCATGCATCTTCAATTTGCCTCCTATTATTCACCGCTCTGTCATGATTCCATCTAATTTATTTCAAGGTTGTGGTGGTTTGAAGTTATATGTACCCTAGAAAACATATTCTTAAATCCATTCTATGCCTGTGGGTGTGAACCCATTTTAAGTAGGACATTTTGATGAAGCTACTTCAGTTAAGTTGTGGCCCAATTCAATCAGCATGAGTCTTAATCCTGTTAGTGGAGTCCTTTATAAACAGAATGAAATTCAGACAGACAGACAGACACACACACACACACACACACACACAGAGAGAGAGAGAGAGAGAGAGAGAGAGCCGCAGGCAACAGACCAGATGGAACAGCCAGAAGCCAGGAAGAGAAAGGGAGAGACCAGTAGATGCCACCATGTGCCTTGTTATGTGACAAGCTTAGGACCAAGGATGGCCAGCAGCCTGCCCCAGCACACCACAGTCTTCAGGGAGAAAGCATCACCTTGATCATGCTATGTTTGGAGTGTTTTCCTAACCTCAAAACCATGAGCCATTAAATTCCCATTGTTCAAACCAACCCATTTCATGGTATTTGCTTGAGCAGCCTAGGTAGTTAAAACAGAGGGCCTTTGGCCTATAAATATATGCTTTGTGTGATCGTGTATGCTAGTGTGTGTGTGTGCACATATATGTGCATAAGCAAAAACAAAGAAACCCAACCATCAGCATAGGCTAAAAGTTGGACTTGTGCCTTCGTCCCTGGCCATAACCATTCCTCCTTGGTGGGACAGGTTATTTCAGGGCCTTCTTTCTATCTGATTTGCTACTCTTATTACCACCTTGATGCTCTCTTTCTGCAGGCACTCAAGGGGCAGAAATGGCATGACTTGATGGAGGTAATGTATGGTTGGAGGCGGAGCTGCTGCCCGCATTTGGCAGTCTGGTGCTGTGTGAGGTGCTGACATCTGACTTATTTCCCATTGCCAGATGCTGAGCCAACACAGGCCCTTCAACCATGACCTGATCGGACTAGTGCACTTTTGCTTGGCTAGGATTTCACCTGGAACAGGGAAGGTTAAAGCGATGGGGCCACTGAATGCAAGGAATGGGATTTCTACTCTTGGGCTGTGGAATTTATTTGGAGACCCAGCAAATGCCTATGAAAGAAAGGAAGGCCAAAGTTTAGTCAGGGTTGCAATGGAGCCAAAATGAGGATTTTTTCCTCTCCCCAAGAAGAAAGAAGTATGATGTTCACTGACAAAAATTCTGGCAGGGAGGGCAGAATCTTAATTACAGGTTTCTTGGAGTCTGGCTTCACCTTTGATTGCTGATGATTGTATAGGATAAACTTTACATTTTTGTTGCACAAGTAGTTTTTATAGAATATTTTTCCTTAGTATTTTATGCCCTTTTTCTACCAAATGAGCTATTTGTGGACCCTAACATTTAGGAGTAATTTGCCAGATTTGATGCATCCAACATATCCTTCTGCACAATCCTAAAACCTATTTTTTAATAAGTAACTTGAAAAATTTTAGTATCACCCTTCTTTGAATACTAATATGTGATACATTGAAATTGGAAATAAATCAATGAATAGAATCTTACTTTATTTTAGCAGGTTTAAGTTTATTTTCAAGTAAGAAATAGTTTCATTTTAGATACTAAAATGTTAATGCCTGCATATAGGTTTGTACATCAGAGTAGACAATGGGTTTTTGGAGGAGGCTGACTCCCCATTCTTTTGAAGACAGATAATTAAGTAGATAATTCAGGGCATCTGGATTACAAGAAAAAAAAATAGAAATTTATTTCTTGCATATATATATACACACACACATAACACAAGATACATATCCATAATATATTTTTATTATGCATAGTGTGTATTTATAATGCAGAACCCCTGGAAACTCAATTTGCAGACAATTTTGCTGCACATTGCTTCCACACATTTATAGGAATAAACTCTCTATGTAATTGTGATTCCCATGGCCTTTTTCACATGCATGCATATTATTTGACCCTAGGAACAATTTTTGACCTTTTCAACTCCCTTATTCAGTTTGACATTAATTTTTATTCTTTGTTCTTAACAGGTTTTCATTGTACTTAGTGAACAATACAGGGGCCCTGGGGGCCAAAATAAAGCTGTAAAGTGCCCATGGATTTTTACCAAAGACGCAGCACTACAGATTAAAAGCTTTAAATTCTCAAAGAGCCACATGATTAAATCCAGGACCATAGTGCTGAGTGGTTTCCCACTGACTTCATTTGTTGGTATTGTTATTTTCCTCGGTTATATTTGATTTGTTGGAATGATGACGATTTTATTTTGTACCATTCAAGTGAATATCTCTCCGCAATTGCAAAATGTATCTTAACTATTTCAATAAATTTTTAAAAATACACATATCTGTCTTTGTGAGAAGAAGAATGTAAGCACAAGACATGAGTTTGAAGATAGATTCACTTAAGCCACATACTGGGCCTACTGACTTGAAGGTAAACACAAAAATTCTCTTCATTTATTATATGTTAAGTAAAACTGAAGGCAAATGGCTCAGATGGTTTTCTATCCTGCTTTGTCTTCTATCTGGCTATTTTTAAAGATCTCTAGGATCCCACACTCTTCTTTGAAAATCCTGGTGTTAAAATTTAAAAAGTAAGTCTTCAATTTCTAGCCAAACTCTACCCCTGCACTTTCTCTTTTGCTTGTTCTTTGGCCAATATAGAGGAAACCCTCTTAGTATGTTCTTTGTAATAGTGCTTTAAATAGCCAAGAGTTGCTATGAAGGTATTTTTTTAGCTTTACTTTTCCATGTTAAAACACCCCCATTATCATTAACCTTTCACTCCACAGCTTGTTTTATGTCACATTGTGAGTATATATCTGTATTCATTTTTTAATACACAAGCCCCAAACTGGTTGTGATAAAGATCGTTACAATGAGTGATTGAATTGAGTCATGGTTTCACTTCTTGCCTTGTATCAGGTTATTCTGATGAGATGAACTTGTTGGTATTATGCTATATCTCGTATTTTCAGTTGTTGAAAATTCATCTTCCACCTTTGATCCACCAGGACCCCCAAAACTCTATTTGTGATACTACCTATCTTTTACCCTGACTTTGAATAGGTTCATTATTTTTATTTTTTAGAACAATTTATTGAAGTATGTCATTCATGCATGAACATACATAAACTATAAGTGTTCAGTAAACATGGTGAACTTACAAACCAAACATGCATAACATCACACAGGGCTCCACACATCACCCCACCACAAATACTTTGCATTGTTATGAAACATTTGTTAACAAATTGGGTTCATTATTTTTTACTCTAAGGAGGTCAATAGGCATCTATCCTTGGTGGTTTATATCTTTAAGCTAATTTGCTTAAAGTTCTTGGAGAGCAGCTCCAGAAGGCTAAATAAATCTAAGTTTTCAAAGTCAATTTCTCTTTCAAAATGTCACTTAGAATGGAGTTCTTTTTCTCCATAGGTTAACTACTGGTAGTAAACTGAAGATGATATGCTGAAGACTCTATTTGTGCTCTAATTGCATAACACGAACCTACTGTTGAGTTAGAAATATAATAAGATTTCTGCTGCATGCTGTGATTTCTCTCCAAGGGAAAGGATGGGTATTTGGGGCCGGGGGCATGACTTTCTGTTGTCAGTAATAAGTAACTACCAAGACAAAGTCAGTCATCAGATGCTTTTCAGTGAATCAGCGTACTGAGGTTTTTCTTATTATCTTATCATATAGTTTCCTTTCCTTGTAGCCACAAATGTCTCGCTCTCTTTTCTGACCCCTGGGGAAAATAATTCACTTTAGGTATTTTTTCCTGTTGTGTTTGCCTTTATTTGGCTGCTGACATAGACATTCTTTGGGCCGCAATTATCAGATGGGCTGGACCTCTCTGTAGCCACAATCAACATCACTGATCAAAGTGGGTTCTTGATACTCACCAATCCTTAATCAGTATATGAAGACCTGAGGTTTTTGCATGTGTTTTTATTCTTTTGGGGAACCTGGGGAGGTGCTGCAACTTATTCCGCTTGAACAGTCCTAAATATTAACTTGTGGCTGCTTGCTACTGTACAACCACAGAGAAATAACCAAAGATTAATAAGTGTTGCTCAATTTCAATGTTGTTCCTGGGCAAGTTCTTCCTCACAATAGTTTGAGTGTACACAGCTGCTGCAAACCTGATATGAAAGATTTTTCACATTCACCTCCTCGCCCTTGTAATATCTCTGGTAAGCCTGCCTGAGGACTTCCTCTCGTTTTTTGATGGAAATAATAAACTATGATGAGTTTGCAATAACAGCTCTTGTTTCCCCCACCGTCTGATTTCAAAGAAGTAGAACAATAGCTCCTTATATTGCCATTCATAAGACCCTCCAGAATGGCAGAGCTCAGACTGAGAAGCTGGAATGCCACGAGGGTTATGGAAAGACATCTTGACATTGAGTTTCCATGGATGCATTACGCTGCAGTTCCACACCTGTTTTTCAGCAAGTGGTTAATGCACACTCCAGTTAACACATCCGGAAGCAACGCAACCATGGCAAAGATTGTGCAGTGTTTCCTAAGATACCCTTTGCCAAACACTCTCTCCACCTTGGCTAAATTTACTATTGCTATGCACTGACTTTTATAGGATAGTTAACAATAATTTGTATGTTTGTTCTACAGTCTAAGTATGTAAGTCGTCTGTTAAAATGTGGATATATGTTTACACTCTGACCCAGTAATTCCACTCCTAGGTATTTATCCAAGAAAATGAAAACATATGTCCACAACAACAATGACAAAAACCTTGGACACAAGAATGTTCATAGCAGCTTTTAGTCATAATAGCCCAAATCTGGAAACAACTCAGATGTCTATCAAGGGAAGAATAGAAATATAAACTGTGGCAAGTTCATAAAATGGAACCCAACTCAGCAGTACAAAGAATGTACTATGAATAAATGCAACAACATGGGTGAATCTCAAAAATATTATGCTGAATGAAAGAAGCCAGAGACAAACAATATGCACTGTATGATTCCATTTGTGTGAAAGTTTAGAATATGCAAAACGATTCCATAGTGAAAGAAATCAGATCAGTGCTTGCTTTTGGGGAAGGAGGTGGAAGTGACTAGGAAGTGTCAGGAACAAATTTCTGGGGCAATAGAAAAGTTGTCTTGATTCGCATTCATCAAAACTGACTGAAGGGTACATTTAAGATATGAGCATTTCACTGTAAATTACACATCAATTTTTTTTTAAAAAAAGCAGAAGTAAGAAATACATCTTTTTCTGAGTGTTGTCTATTTTGATCATAACGTTCTGTTGAGCAAGGACTCTTAGTTCAGAGACCCAGAGACAGATCAGATGGATTGGTTGTAATATAGCATCCCTATACCTGTGTTCTAGAATATCATCCATTTGCACTCAATTTATTTCAGGTTTACTCTGGCATAAAAAAAAAGAAGAGAGGATAAATATTGTTGCTTTTCCAGATGGCTTAAAAATGAGTGTCATATTTTTAAAGATATTTTATTTACAAAAAAAGATGCAATGTTCCATCATTCATTCATTTTCTTCTATCTTACATTTGTAATTTTCTTATGATGTTGCAGGTACTAAATTAGATGCCAGGAATTTCAAGGAAATTAAGGCATTGTCTCAGCTTTGCAGAATGTATTGGAAAAATTGGTAACTACCATGGCAATAGAGCACTGCAAATGTTCTGAAAGAAAGAACTGGGCGAAGCAGGGGCAGAATGGAAGATGGTGGGAAAACCCACCTGGGTACAAGGAAAGGCTTCCTCAAGGAGGCCAGGCTGGATATAAAACACCAAAGACTTCAGTAAACCACAAGAGACAGTGTATTCCTGCTAAAGTATGTGGATATTGGTTTTAGGTCAATCTGAGTTGATACCCTTGCTTCAACACACACTAGCTACTACTTTAGGCAACTTGCTTGTCATTTTCAAGATTCCACTTCCTTATCTCTAACTTGGGATAATAATACTTACCTTACCGTGTTGCTACTGCATCCTACCTAGCTAGTATTACTATCATCTGAGAAAGCTGACATGTTTAAGTCAGAACCATCCAGGAACACTTTGAACAGGTCAGCAGCCCCTTCTAAGTTAAGTAAGCTAAGATTGCTGGTGAAATTTAATTTGGGAACTAAAAGATCAAATTGTCTGGTATAACGGGAAGAAGTGAATTAGACCCAGGGAGTACTTACTTCATAAAGTAGTTGTGAGGATTCTGTGGCTTTAAAATGTGAGTTGTTAGCACTGTTTTATGGTGGTGGTTGTTACTTTGATGGGTGGGCCAGGGAGAACATCTAAGTTTTATAAATTGTATAAGCAAAGTCGATTCTGGAAATGTGTGTTAGATTCCTATTGCTGTTGCAACAAATTAATGCGAACTTAGTAACTTAAATCCACACCAAGTTCTGTAGGTCAGAAGTTCTATGGGATGGCAGAGCTTGGGCCCTTCTGCAGGCTCTAGCAGAGGATCTGTTTCCTTGCCTTGTGTTGTTTGTAGAGGCTACCCGCCTTCCTTGGCTCATGGCCCCTTCATCCACCATCTAAGTCCACATCTTCAAATCTCTCACCTTCTCTGGCCTCTGCTTCTGTTATCACATTGACTTCTTTCCCTGTGGCCCTTCTGCCTCTCTTTTCCTAAGGAGCCTTGTGATAAAATTGGGCCTTCCTGGACAATCTATGATAATGTCCTCATCTCAAAATCCTTAACTTAATCACATCTGCAAAATCCCTTTAGCCATATAAGGTAACATCACCTTCTAAGGAAAAGGGTGTGGGCATCTTTGGGGAACGTTGTTCAGCCCACCGCTGAATGTATAAGAGTTGTCCTGCCACCGTTCTGGCAGTTATGAGTAGTCGAAAGGCAGTGTGGGAGGCAGTGCCTGGAGAGGCTGGTCAGGACCAGTGAAAAGCCTTCCATGTCATCATGGGGTAGTTGGACCTGAAGGCAACAAAGAACCTTCAAACTGACAAGCTTAGGTCTGTGCCTCAGGGAGTTCATTCTGGTTAGGGTGGAGGGTGGCTTGGACAGGTCTCAGAGATGGAACTTGGGTCATAACCTTGGAAGCTATTGCAATGGGCCAAGGAAGATGTGAATCAGGAATTTGCCAGTGTCATAATTTTGCCCAAGGTGGGTTCTGTCCTTTGTAATCTTATAAAGAGAGGGGATTTGAAGAGAAGAAGAGGAAAAAGGCAAGGGGGAGGGGAGGGAGAAACATGCACTCCAAAATTTCAGAGTTTTCACAGAACAGGTGATTGCTAAAGGAAAATAACTGCTACGGGACTCATTTGTAATTCCTCCAAAATTCCTTTAAATATTGCAACATTGGGGGTATTTTGGAGTTGGAAGCATCAATATTTTATTAAAGAGCAAACAATTCACTGACTAACCTGATCAAAAGAAGATTCCCTCATTATGAAAACAGTAAAAAATTATTAGTAGAGAGAGCACGATCTTATTAATATGCTGTGTTTTCTTTATGAATTGAGGGATTTGGCGTGTCAAGAACTTTGAGAACAAAAACCATTATCACACTCTTGATGTCATTGTACATTAAATAAAATAATTTGGATACCATTTGTACAATAGGGGTCTGAGTAGCTTATGCATGGTATTTCTAACATCGGACCATAAAAATATTTTTAAAACACTCTTCTGGTGTTTAAACACTCTTTAAAGATTCTGTAATTCTCAAAAAGACATAAGCATTTTCTCTGTATTATCCAGGCCAGACATACAAAGTCCTAGTTCTGGATAGTAGCCATCAAGACTCTGTAAAGAGCAAATTCTATAAGGCTAGTTAAAATGGTTACTTGACTTGGGAAAGAGGTGAAAGGAATCTAGATAGACTACGTATTTAAAAATTTAAGCAATATAGAATATAATTCATAAATTAAAACTTTCTGAATATTATAGTTTTTCCCTTATTGCAGAAAATTTGGGAAATGCAGAATAGATTTAAAATATTTTAACGATAAAAAAACATTTTGGTTTCCTATTAGATGGATCTCTATAGGAGATCCGGTTTTAGGACTAGCATGTATTGATTTATATTAATTTCTCCAAATTAAAACAAAGCATACTCTTTTAATTGATTAATGGATGATACTTATAAAAATACCAATATTATCTTGGATTCTAGTTTTGAAATTCAAGATAATCTCAAAACTAAAAGTGGAGATGTTGTAAAAAAAAAAAAAAAAAAAAAAGAGAGACCACTTTGTTTGACCATCTTTGATGGAGTAAATGCTTAGCACTCAAATTCCAAACAAGCATAGAACTTGGTAAAAATAAATGAGCAAGAAGAGGACACAGTTATCTTAATGGTCCACAAGTTAATCATGTGTTAACTTATTTTTTTAACAAGGAAAAAGATACAATATTTGGATTTTTGGAAAAGACATCATCAGATAGAAATTTTTAAGTAAACCATTCTCAACGAGGGAATTGTGATAACTTAAAATCCTTGCCTTCCCATGAAATGAGTGCGGGAATATCTTTGCAAATTTCCTCCAAATTTTACACTAAGGTGTTACGGAGGCGGTGAGAACCCTAGAAGATTTAACTTCTCTTTCAACTTACAACTCAGTGTAAACCTGAATAGGAGCAGAATGTTAATCGTATAGAAAAATATGCCCTAATAAAATTCAGCTGACCCTTCTGGATGAATGTGCTGGTGGCTTATTATTATTTTTGCTATGAAATAGCTCAGAAGATTAAAGAGACATAAAGGATTTTATAATGAATACTCCAAACCAACCTAAGAAATAATGTTGAAAACCCAGTGTGATGCTCCCAGTGTGTGTTCTCTTCCTCCCCTCTTCTCTTGCCCCACTCCAAGCTTATCATTCCCACATACATCTGTATGTGTTCACTCCACATGTATGTGGCCCTAATATATAATGGAGTATTATTGGTATGTTGTTAAAGTTTATGTAGCTGGAATCATATTACATGCATTCTGTTGTTTCTCTCAGTTAACCTTATATTCTTAATTTGCCACTATGTCATTTTTTTCCTTTGTAACATTTTAAAGACAGCTTTATGAATATGTAATGAACACACTATACAACCATTTAAAGAATATATAGGTATTTTTCTTAACATATTTGTGGGGTTGTACAACCAGCACTACAATCTAATTAGAGAACATTTTCACCACCACTCCCCCAAATAACCCTGAATCATAAGTACTCGCTCTCCTTTTCCCCTCTTCTCCTCTCACTAATCTACTTTTTGTCTGTATAGATTTGCCTATTCTAGACATTTCATATCAATAGAATTATGCAATATTAAACCTTTTGTATGGCTTCTTTAACTTAGCATAATGCTTTTAAGGTTCAACCACATTGTCCCATGTATCAGAATGGCTGAATAATATTCCATTGTATAGCTAGACCACATTTTGTTTATTCATTTATCAATTGATGAACATTTGGATTGTTTCTACTTTTTAGCTATCAGAAATAAAGCTCATTCGAACATTTGTTTTTTGCGTAGATGTATGCTTTCATTTCTCTTGGGTATATACCTAGCAGTGGAATTGCTATTTCATAGAGTAATTGTATGTTTAACCTTTTGAGGAACTCCCAAACTGTTTTCCAAAGCAGCTGGAATTATATGTGCCCACCAGCAACATAAGGGGATTCCAATTTCTCCACATGCTCACCACCACTTATTATTGTCTGGCTTTTTTATTAGGGGAGTGTGAAGTGAGATCTCACTGTAGGCCTATTTCATTTTTTAATGCTGTATAGTATTCCATTTCATGAAGAAATAGTCATTTTCCTGTTAATAAATAACTGAGGTTGTTTCAATGTTTTTGTTCTTATAAAATAGCACTGTGTATATTTTTACATGGAATTCCTTGAGCACTTTTAAGAATGTATTTGGAAATGTAATTTCTGGGTCATAGAGTATGCATATCTTCAATTTTATGAGAAATTATGATAATTATTTTTAACTAAGAGTTTGAGCAAAATGAGTGGATTTAATACTTTGGAAGTTATATAGATAGCAGATGTTCGAATGTGCTCAATGAAAATAATTCTGCTTCTCTTCCTCAAATGACTTGCTCTTTGCATGCTATTTCTACACAAGTGAATGCCTTGAATGCGTGTTCACAATGCTTCCAACAGGAGGCTTTTTGTTTTGTTTTGTTTGTTTTATTTTTGTTTCCAATTTCCTTTCATTGCCTCAAATTGGGACTTTAATAAAAGTACTAATAGGGGTAAGGCCTGGACTTGACACTGTTCTTTATTATCCTTGGATGTGGAAACAGCATTTGTAAAGCATTAAATAGTCTGAAAGTTCTCGTCAGATTACAATGCAATTGGAGCTGTTGGAGTGAAGCCCACGTGTCCCCAGATCATGGCAGGGTGGGTATCTTTGTTGGGCTGTCTCAGAAATCTATCTAAAAGCCAGTTATATCATGCCTCTGCCGAGACTGCTATGGAGGTGGTGGAAAGGAACCGCTGGATGGCCACGATCCAGGTTTTGGAGGGTTCCGGAAAGCAGGTGGGCACAACTGGAGATTTTCAGGTTATCCATACTGTATGTGGCAACCTTTACCAGAGAGGAGACATATTTTGGGAATTCTGGAGATATCTTGTTTCTGGGTATTTTCTTGCTCCTTCTAGAAGTTTGAGAGAATCATGACACCTCCAGATTCAACTTAGAATCCTCTTTGTGAGTCTATCTTTGCACACATAGGTATCTGTGGATTTAACCTGTGATCTGAGATAAGCCTGTGTGGGTTTTGGAGCTATGGGCCTCTCTATGGGATGTGTCTATATGTGAAATTTATAAAAATAATCCTGGGATGATCCAAATCATCCCTCCTCTCCCCAAGATGGCTCCCTCATCTGTTTGCTTGTTGTTTTTTTGCTTGCTGTTTTTGCCCATTGTCTGCTCGTTGTTTTCTGCTCATTGTCTGTTTTTTCTTTAAGAGGCACCAGGAACCAAACCCAGGTCCTCCCATGTGGGAGGTGGACATTTGACTGCTTGAGCCACATTTGCTCCCTGCTCATTTGTTTTTGCTTGTTTTTCGCTCATTGTCTTGCTCATTGTTTTTGCTCGTTGTCTGCTCATTGTTTTTTAATCATTGTCTGCTCGTTGTTTTTGCTGGATGTCTGTTTGATGTCTGCTTGCTGTTTGTTTGTCTTATTTAGGAGGCACCTGGCACTGAACCTGGGATCTCCCATGTAGGAGGCAGGCTTTCAGCTGTTTGAGTCACATCTGCTCCCCACTCTGAATAATTTTTAATAGAAAATAAGTGGTACTATTGACTTCGGTAAATACAAAGAGAGAACACATCTTGTTACCTACTTATAGCAATTTCCACCATACCCAATAGAAAAATGGACCTGCCTTTGACTATAAATAGTAAAGGCAAGTAAATTCAGAAAATGTAGTTACATCTTATTTATTATGTCATTTAGAAAAAGAAAGCCTCATCATCTTTGGCTATGAAGAGTGTGTAAGTGTGTGTAGTATTATATAGGAGAATGTATAGATTCACCAGAGTGAAAATATCAGAGGATAATGGCTTCTTTAGCCATAGTACCTCTTTCAAAGAGGAACAGATGGGAAATTAGTTTCAGTCTCCCACCTGAAAATTCAGGATTGAAATCTCTAGCCTTGAGAAGTTACAATACATCATAAGAAAGGGTGAGGAACATGTAATATGTCAACTCAGGTGGAAGGAGGTGGAATAATAGCAAGGAACACAGTCTATCAGCACTGAATGAAATTGAAATGGTTAGCGCAATATTTTTTAGATCAAATTTCAAATAAAATGCTCTAATGTTTCGGGATAAATAATCATGACACTTAAGCATGTCTTCTTCCAGGCTGCAGGATGGTACAGTTGATCACCTTGGTATTAAGAAACAAAGTTAGAAAACTGTAAACTATTTTTCATCAAGCACTAAGAGAAAAGCAAATGTACACCTGACTCCTTTAAGTTACAGATCATTACTTCTGGAACACCATATATCATTGCATATGGCAGATTGGAAGGCACAGATTCTCATGGCTCAACATTATGCTATATATTGGTTGTTGCTGTGATTCTTTAGATTTGGTTGATGGGGAAATGGATACTTTCTTCTATTTTTTTTTTTTTAAATCATCCCAACCTTCCCTCCCAGGATCAGAAAACTAGGAAGCTAGTTCTTTTATTCATTCACTTGACAAATATGTACAGATGAGCCCTAGCAGGCTAGACTCTGAATTAAGTGTAGCACAGGCATGAGGATGCATAGAGAGGAGCTTCCTGGTCCAGGGCTTTGCAGAGGGAAGGACTATAACAAAAACAGGGGAACAAAGTGCTTGTTATGGGTGGAATTGGGTTCCCCCAAAAGATATGCCAAGGTCCTAACCCTTGGTCCCATGAATATGACCTTGTTTGGAAATCAGGTCTTGGAAGATGTGATGAGTTAAGCTGAGGTCATAGAGATTTAGGGTGGGCCCTAATCCAATAGGAATGATGTCCTTATAAGAAGAGGAAATTTGGACACACAGGCACTGGGGAGAAGGGCTTGGGACAAATGGGGTGAAGTATCTACCAGCCAAGGAGCACCAATGATGGCCAGCAAACACCAGAAGCTAGATAAAGCAAGGAAGGAGCCTCCCCTATAGGTTTCAGAGGGAGCACGAACTTGTGACACCATGATTTCAGACTTCTGGTCTCCAGGACTGTGAATCAATGCACTTCTGTTGTTTTAAGCCAACCAGTTTAGGGAGTTTTGCTACAGCAGCAAGGAAGCTAAGACAGTGCTCCAGGGAGCTATGAAACATGAATATATGGGAAGGTTGATGAGGGTCCCCTGAGTTTCTAGACTGGGTGCTGGCTGTGCTTGCAGAGGGGGGCAGGCTGAGAGCTGTGGCAGGAAGAGCAAGTCGACATGGGCTACCTCACTCAGCAGTGTGTTATTTCCTCCCATTGCTGCCAGGGCACCACTTGACCACCAGATGCCTGCAGGTGACCGGTGATAGGTAAACATAGACACTTCCATGTATCATTAGTCCAGTGTAGCTGAAGCTTCTTGAAGGGCAAAGAAATAGACTAGAGTGTCTCTGAGATAGATAGGATATTTTTACATAAGGTTTGGGATTGAGCAGACCTGGGCTTGAATCCTGAATCTGTCGCTAATTCTGTGACCCTAGGCCAGGGAGGAGTCAAACTGTGGGTCTGTTTTCTCTCCTATAAAAACGAAGTCATGATATCCATCTCACCTATTTCACGGGGTAATATAGTAAGTTAAAGCACATTCTTGTGTTTTTCAAACTGTAGCCCTAAGGAATCTTTTTGGACTACCACTTTTATATAATGGTAAGGAATTGAAACCATTTTAAAATAAAATGAGCAGGCTTATCACAGAAGATAAGACTTCACATGAAATCTTAAAATAAAGCAAAAGATGTAAACCATGTTAGGCTGCTGTCCCTTTAGGCTCTAACCCAACACCTTAGAGATGTGCACATAGGGTCCTCCAGCTTAGGGAGCCATCAGAGAAGAACAGTTTGAGAAGTGTTGTATGTGAAGGCACAGGGTGAAATGTAAAGGACTGGGCCAGTGGTCACCTAAATTGTCTGAAATGATCATTTATTGAAAGGTCATTTAAGTCCTAACAAAGCAAGAGCTACACCTTGGTATAGAACCATGGCTTTGGAATTTGATAGCTACATCTTCTCCACCTTTATGTTTCCATTTAAAAATACCCTTTGATTTGTCACCAGCACTCAAAAGAGTTGCAGCCTGGTCTGTGAGGTAACGGCAGTGACGCTGTGGCTATCCTCACCTGGGGTGGGATTAGGACAAGTGCCCTCCCCAGGGCACGGGGCTCAGCCATGAGATTTGGAAGGAGGGGCTAGTTAACATGGAGCCAGTCAACAAACTCAGAATTAGGATTGAACGAAGGAGGGGAGAGCCAGCCATGTCTCCCTGACTCCATAAAGTCGTGGAGATATTAGATGGCTGGAGACTTGATATATCCTTCAGTTCATCAGCTCTCACAGGAATGAGGGAGCTTGCAGGGAAGAACAGTGGGCAGTGGCAAATCATCTTGTCACTGACTTGCATGGGTCAAACCACTCACCCTCCTGGGCTCCATTTCTTCATTCTTAGCCCTGAAAGAGTAGAGCTGGCAAAGCTAATGCAACACAAGGTTTGAACATTAATGAGAAGTGCTTGACAAACAAAGCCATGCAAAACCATATCATGATGGGGCACTTCTGTGGCACATGTTTTCAGTCAGGACATCCTAGATCAATATTTCATCACAGCTGGTCATAAATATTCCATGAGATAAAACTCAGGAAGGAATACTGGCTTTGGATAATTTTTCTAGCTTTGGAAGGTGGAATAGTGATTTTCATTTTCAGAGCATCTAATCCATTTCTTAACTTTACATGGGGATGGATGTAACTGCTCTAACATTTGGTGCTCTCCTGTGTTGTAGCAATGTCAAAGGACCTGCTTAGTTAGAGGGGGTAGGGGCTGGGGTGGCCACACACAGAAACCAGGCAACTCTATGAGTGTGACAGATAACAAACCGATGGTGTAGGGGAAGTTAGCATCTAATAGATGTGATTTTTATTTACTTAGGTTTGTTGATTTTTCCCCAGAAACATCCTCTGCCTTTGTTAATATATGATTACTGATTGGCTCTTAGGAAAATTATGAAGGAGGCCATTTTGTCTGGGGTGATTCCTAACTTGCCTTTCTGTCCTCAATCGAGACGTCCCACTCTTCTTAACCTTTTGTCTTCAAGCTCAGAACATATGGGCTGCCTCAGAGACTCTGGCTCATAGGAATAAAAAGATCAACACATGCCTGATATATGGTTAGCAAACTCATCTCTCACCCCTTATCTGGGCATTTGCATGCTCACAGGAGGATGCCAAGGGAGGACAGCACTCCCCAGGGTCTTAACTTGAAGGTTTAGAGTTAGTACCTCTGCAAAGGCCCTAGTTCACATCCCTCAGTGCCTGAGAGGAAACTGAGGCCCCAGGAAGCTAGCTTCCTGACACCAGTCACTGCCAGCAAGGAAGAAAGCCAGGGAGGGGACTGGATTACTGGCTATCAATGCTTTCACCAAATCTCAAATTGGAGTTGTTTTGATAAGGAAGAGAGAATTTGAGCAGGAAAATGTTCTTTGCATTCAATCACTTGTTCATTGAAAAAGAAATTTCTTGAGTGCCCGTTCTTTGCCAAGCACCTGCTACCTACGTAGGGAGAAATCCACTCTCCTTGCCTTCCCAAGCTTATCATACCCCATCAAGCAAAAACTTGCCTGATCCCCATTGTGAAAAATGTTTGAAGGGAGGTCATTCTATGACCTCTATTCCCTGACCTTTATTCCATGGAATAATAGCAAGAATTGCCAAGAACTCTACCAGATCCTGCAAATGAATGGGCCTTCTCCCTGAGACCCAGGAACTCAACAAGGGGGGATTCAATCATTGGGTCAATAGCATCCTATATTTACTTAACAAGTGAGCTACATGGCATCCTGCTGTCCTGAATGTGCTTTCAAAAGAGTCCAGAGTCCCCAGGAGGCCCTTCTCACCCCTGGCAGGGCATTTTCCTTTTGTTTTTACAGCTGCTGGTACAGAGGAGTTGTCTCTTAGTGCATCAGCTAAATTTACTAACAGTGCCCTGAAGTACTGTTGTCCCACTTCATCTGTCTGTCACTAGGATTTTCGAAATGATGTGAAAAAGTTGAATTCCATCTGACATAGTCTAAATCATTGCTGATTTGTTGACATTCTCCCAGTTGTCTGGGTGGCAACTGTGAGCCGTTCCAGAGTGCGCTTGTCAGGGACGCTAGCTCGCTGTGTGAAAGCCAGCCCAGGAAGCCAAGAAAGGCTGCGGAGCCAAGAGACAGGCTTTTGTTTGGTTTTTGAAACAAGGCACCTTGGAAAAGGAGCCACCACTCAATACACAGATGGCTTCTTGCTTTCCCTGCCTCTTATAAAATCATGGAGAGCAATTAGACCATTACCCCGCCTGCCTGAAGGTGGATGCCACCTTCCAGAGCAGGGGTTCACTCTGATGATGAGTTGGGTTCAACTCTGCTGAAAACTGAATTCATGAGAGCAAAACTGACGCTGCTCTGTCTCCAAGCAGAAGTTCTGACGTGTCATTACACACACATGCACACGCTGTGCAGTTTCCTAATTGAATCTAAAATGTAAGTGCTTTGCTGTTTAAAAGGACCTTGCTATCTTGATAAGAAAAACTAATGAGTTGCCCTTTCTAGAACTGGTCGCACAATAGCCACTGTGACAAGGACCCCTATCAAGAAATAAAGCAGAAGATAAATGAGATTTTTCTAATATCCATTTCACCCATTGTTCACAAGTGTCAGGCAGTACAGATTCTATTTATCATGGGATAGTAGAGAGGAGACATGATTCTATAAAGGAAGCCTAAATCGCAGCACCATAATTTTTACTCAACAGTTAAGCTCTTCTGTCACCTGGTAGAAAATAAAGGTAAGGCTTGGGTTTGGATGGGGTGGGGCCGGAAGAATGTCCATAATCTTGGATTTTTACCTTAAGGCTAAGACAATATCCAAGAATTTACCTTGGGGAAGACAGGAGAAAGGGATTATTTCTGACTAGGGACTTTTTTTTTTTTTTTTTTTTGTGGTTTAAAAAACTTTTAATAGGCTCTGGCTCAACAGTTTAGATCCATAAAACTGTTACGTTTTTGTTATTGTTATGCTACTGCAAATGTTGTAAATAATTT
This sequence comes from Tolypeutes matacus, assembly GCA_026826555.1. NCBI lineage: Eukaryota > Metazoa > Chordata > Mammalia > Cingulata > Chlamyphoridae > Tolypeutes > Tolypeutes matacus. The sequence continues at coordinate 4,294,148 of JAKSZT010054552.1, forward strand.
CTAGGAGGAGTACAAATAAAATTTTAAAAATTTAATGAATTAGAAGACATGAAGCATTAAATGAATAACGTAAGGTTAAGACAGTATATTTACTGAGTGGCCCATGACTAGGGACTTTTTGAGTTTACTCCTTTCAGCAGATTAAATTGCAACTGTTCAAATGTAAATGTTCAAAATGCAAATGGAAACTAAGAAAGAGCCACTTAAGATCCATGCAATTTACAATTTTCAGAGGCTACATTAAGACGTAAAATAGTCATAATTGCAGGTTTAGGAGGAGGTTGGGTTGGTTTGTAGGCAACTCCTGGTGTTCTTTTCCCAGGAAGGAGGAATTCCATACAGATCAATATTTAGATGTAGCTCTAAAAGTCATGTGATTAATAAAAGACAGCATTAGACAAAAGGATCAGGTATGAATCGGAAAATACTTAAAATGCTGTGGTTCAACTTTTCAAAATTTGCATATACAAGAATCATAATTGTCAGAAGTTTGACCCTGCAAAAGACTCACTTGAGTGAGATGTTTAAATGCACATCGGTCCCTTTCCAGCCCTGTTCCACATTGCAGTGAGCAGAGCTCTGTGATGGTTAAAATGCATTTTCATATTTTGCATTTCAAGAGAACTTTCTTAACTCAAAGGGCTGCGCCATCTCCAATTCTCCCAACAACTGCTATTTACTACGGGTGCGGATGAGATGTCCTTATTCTCTGCTCAGGGGGAAGGGCTGGGAGGCCAGCTGGGAGATCACAGCCCCTGGGTCAGAAGGCTGCCAACCCTGTGGGAAGCCCACACGCCCCTCCCAACCCTGGGTGCCAGTCTCACAGGATCCCATCTACACCCCCTGCCCTATGCACATCCATTGCAGAAATAATGATTTTGAACCAACATTATTCATTTACTCTTCCTTGGGCTATTTTTAGGGAAAGCATGCATTCTTTCTTTTAAAAAGTGTTTCCTCTCCAAATATCCTATGTATTTTCAGATTATTAGTGCCCTAAAATATTGACAAGATAAGCAAGGGAGGGCCAAAACAAATGCTGCTCTCTTCTAGCAGCTTTTCTTTTTCCAAAGAGCTATAGAACACACACAAAGGATTCATTTGCATTTCAATAAGCATTTTCTCTCCCTAGTCCTTTTGTTTTTCCTGTTGCTCTTTGCTGGAGAGTCATCTTCAGCCTGGTTGTGGCATCACTATTGAATGCAGGGGACCAGGCCATGCCTTATGTCTGGCAGGTGATGTAAATTTTAAGCTAACCTAAGTTTGGTCTGGGACTTTGCTGGAGAGGGTAGTCATACAGTGTATTTGGTTGGTTTGATCTGTCCATAGTCCGTCTTGTTCTTCTACCATAGTAATAAAATGCTGGGCAATAATTGTGCAAAGGGGAGACGAATGCACCTCAGACAGTAAGTAGAAAAAAACAGCAACCCTCAGACTCTTATAAATATCCTTGCCAAGGCAAATGCCCTACTCTGCTCCTCCTTCAATGTCTAGCAGCCTTCATGTTTTCTTTTTTTCTTCCCAGATGGTCTGGACTGACTGTTGAATGAATGGATAAGTGAATGAATCGATCATTGATTGACTATCAGGTCTTTCCTCGGACATAAAAGCAGTGTCCAGTGTCCTTCCTCTCAAAGTGTTTAGGGTTTAGTTTGGAAACATTAATATAAACAGTATGAAAAATATGATAGCACAAACGAAACACAGGGTCCTTTGAGAAAAGAGGGAGGGGGCATCTAATAAAGCCCAAGGACTATTGAGTTGAATGGTGATATTTATTTTAACCCACTTTTATCTAAAAATGATGACGGGGCTGGCATAAGGATGTGAGAGCTAAAAATGAGAAAATCAATGAGAAATCTGTTTGAAAAACTCTTTAGCACTGCACCAATAGGGGAAGAAAAGAATATCTAGTGTATTTTGGATACTGTGCTAAGTGTAGACATACATTATGAAGTTTAATTCCTGAAAACAACGTGACTAGGGACCATATTATTTCCATTTTACAAATGAAGAAACTGAAGCTAAGTAAATTGTCCACAGTCATATCAGGTGGAGTTATAGAATTTATATTATTACATTATTGGTGATATGTGGGAAAAATACAACTAATGTAACCTATAGACTATAGTTAGTAGTAATATTGTCATTTTTTTGTAGCAAAGGCAAAGAAAGTACTGTATCGATGCCAAGAGTAAAAAAACAATATGGGATTTAGTTTTATGAGATGTGAAAACGATTGAGTATTTTTTCCTTCATTTCCTTCATTAACAAGTAGAACTTGTTCATGTCATTTAACCAATCTGTACTCATTTATTCATCTTTCAGAGTACTGGAGAAACAATTTTTGTTTTTAGGACAAAATAAGATAAATGTGCCTGGACGGGGTTTTTTTAATTTTCCATAATTTATTAAACTGCCTTTTGTCTGTTATTTTATTTTGCCTTTTGTCTGTTATTTTATTTTTATTTTTTGAAGTTGAAATAAAGTTAAAAACATTGAAAAACGTAAACTCTGATCTGTCTGTATATAAAATCTTTTTTTTTTTTTTTTTTTACCAGGAGGTACCGGGGATCGAACCCCAGTCTCTCCATATGGTAGACGGACGCCGAACCTTTTGAGCCACATCCGTTTCCCAAAATCTTTTTTTTTTATACTACCACATGTTGCCTTCCAAATAAAGATAATATTACTGCTGTAGATGAGCTCAGACTATGGGAAATTGGTGACAATTTATATTTATTCAGAATGTCCAGAAAAAAATGAGTATGGATGATTGATGTATCACAAGTTGCCAAAAGTATAGCTTTTATGTTCCATTTAGAGATTTTTTAACTTTTCTTTTTCCTTAAAGAGTGTATATCATACTCATGTAATTGGCTTCTAGCCAGTAAGAATCTCTTTGCATCTCAAAGCCAAGCAGATGGGACTGGGTGGCAGGCAAAGCAGGGGGGAAAACGAATATGCATGATGGATGGTCCGTTTATTGCCATAACCGAGTCTATCCACTTATGTGATGAATGGCAGGGATAAAAGGAAAATGAAGCGAAGGGTTTTGTGTTATGTTATGTCAATTAACTTTTCTTTTTTAGAAAACAGTACAAGAATAATCGCAAGATGCATGGATCTATCTGCCAAATTTAATTTTAACACCCATCCATCCATTTGCTCAACAAATATTTATTGAAGGCCTATGTTGCTAGTCTTCAAGATCCAGAGATACAAGAAATGGTTCCTGTCTTTAAGGAGCTCCCAAGACTACTGTGTAAGACCGCTTGTATGAGCAAGCCATTATGGAATCACATGACTCCAGCCCTGACCGAGGAAGATTGAGGTGTCTAGGGCAGTGTAGTGGAGGGACCCTCAGCCTCCCAACCTGGAGTTGGATGGAGGGGGAAATGGAAAACCAGAGGAGGCTTCCTGAAGTAGGTAACACTTGGGGAAGTCTTGATGCATGAATAAGAGATTTGGGTAGAGATGGTGGGTAGAACTGGGGGAAGGCACCCTAGGCAGAGGGCAGGCATGGAGGAGAGAAAGAGAATATTTTCTCAGGAATGCAAGAATGATTGGAACCAAGCATAAATTTAACACCTAATAGGATCAGAACATTGTTTGGAACACAAAGATGTGACAAAGTTGTCATCATCCAACATATTTAATATCTCACTTGAGAGAGAGAAATATAAATCATCTAAATCATAAGGAGAATACATGTTAAATAGGAGGTCAAGTAGCATGCTGAGAGCATAGAAGAAGAGGTCATTAATTAAGGGGTCAGTCAGAAAGGCTTCTTGAAGGCAATGGTATTTGAAATAGGGCTTAAACTGTAAGCAAGCATTTTTCTGTATTGGAGGAAGGCGTTATGGGTAGCACAGAGACCAGGCACCAAGACAGTCTTGTCTTAGGGAAAAGGAGTTGTTTGTGGGAAGCTGGAGCACAGCATCCACAGGAGGGTGAATAAAACAGGAGCCTGCCATGCTGGCCCCATCCTCTTCTGCAACCTCATTGTCATCGATTGCCCCAAGTGAGTGTTTGCTTCATTTAGACCTAGACTGCAGGCAGGGTCTCCCATTTGGAAGTTAACTATTGGAAAATTAGTTGCCAAAATAAAGTGAATCGAATTTAAAATTTGGTCATTATTTACCCCAACAAGCATTGAACCTAATCAGAAAACTCATCAAATTCTGATTGGGGATTGCCTGGAACTCTTTGATCATTTCAATAATGTTCTGAAAGATTTTAAAGATTTTGAGCAACACAATTAAAATCCTTTGACCTTACACTCTTTTGTGAAATACAGTCTGAACAAAGTTCACAATGAAGTGGTAAAAACAATGCATGAAATGCTTTGTGAGAATAGATATCTGTTTTAACATTTGTAAAACCCCCAATGCATTTTTAAAGATCTTTATTGTCAATATTTTAAAAGATATGTAACGAGTAAAAGGGGGGGAAGGTAAAGACAAATGAGCTTATATGGCTAAGGGACTTCAAAGTGAGTAGGGATGTCATTCCAGAGGTAATGCTTATGCACATCTCAGCAGGATCTCATAGACTGCCAAAGTGGATACCACCCCAAATAGTAGGACTCCTGAGGACTCTGGAGACACCCAGGTCTTATGATCAGGGCAGATAGCTCCGGAGTTTGCCAGTGGGCCCTACTTTGGAGTTTGTGCTCCTGAGAGTGACAGAGCTGGACTCAGTTTTGTTTTCCCTACACATGGCTCATCTGTCCCTTCTATTTGAACCTATACTTGGTGCTGGAGTTGGTAGGTGTACATCCAAGAGACTTGAATCTTTGGGCTGTCCATATGCCAGCTGGGCCCTGAGCAGAGTTGCAACACCTACTCTCCAGTTCATTGGACTCACCCAGGACAACTAACAAGGAGATGAAGATGGACAACCACCATACCAAGGAAACAAGAGAGCTTACAATTGCAAGCAAGAGAGTCCCATCCATCGGCTGTATGGGATCAAAACCCCCTCTCAATTAGAGGTGGAGTGGACATCACCATCCCAAAATCCTCACAATTGGGGAATGAACTATGGACTTGAGTGGACTTACTAGTATTCTACTATAGACTTGTTGTGATTCTAGCAATGGAAGAAATTACAGCATTGATGTGGAGGCAGCTGCCACTGGAGGCTCTGGGGGCAGGGGGAAGGTAAGACAGGTGTAATGCAGGGGCTTTTTCGGGACTTGGGAATCGTCCGGAATGGCATTGCATTCACAGATACAGGCCATTATATATCTTCCCATAGCCTGCAGAATTGTGTGGGAGAGAGTATAGACTACAATGTGAACTATGGTCCATGCTCAGTGGCAATACCCCAGGCTACATTTATCACTTGCAATGAATGTGCCACACTACTGAAGGATGTTGTTTATGTGGGACGGTGTGGGAGGTGTGGGGAGTGGGGCATATGGAAATCCTTATATTTTTTGTGTAACATTTCTATAATCTAAGTATCTTTAAAAAAATAAAAATGTATGTTTAAAAAATATTTTAAAAGATAGAAAACATTTTCAAACAAGCACAAGTCCTGCTAATTGTGACCATGCTCTCAGGATTCAAAGAGGGAAATCTCAAGAGCTCCAGTGCAGTCGACAATGTAATCCAGATTGGAAAATATTTCTTTTGTCATCATTAACAGTGACATATGCCATAAGCTGACAATAATTATTAAAAGTTATTAAAAATAATCAAGATCCTTAGGGTATTCAATAACTTGGGATGAATTTCAAAATGCCCAGGCCAATCACACAAAACAGAACATTTTTCTAGGCTATATTTTAGTTTGTTTTCTTCTGATCATGAAATGGAAGCCAGACTTTGATGTTAAAACTTCCCTCCTGGGTTTTTCAAAAGGAAAAACAAAACTAAGAGCAAAATTGAGTCTTAGAGGAAGAAATGATAATTAAACAAATGTGACAATTTCCACACTGGTCCTGAGGACTCAGGAAATCTGGACAACACAGGGCTTCTTGATTGCCCATCTAGTGGATCTCTCTGCTTTTGTTGAGTTTTCTAGTTGTATTTCTAGTTTGCTGCTCAGGGTGAGATTAAAAAAAAGTGACAGTAAGTGACACATTTTCTTTTAATCCTTTTGTGAACCAGCTCTTCATGTTCTTCAAGAGGTCTGCATTTGGAGAAAAAAATGTGGTCCAGAAAGAGCGGATACTTTGAAATTGGTGGAACCCTCAGGATTTATGCAGTGGGGGCAGCCAGATGCCAGCCATGAACAAAACAGATGTGCTAGAAGGCATGGTGTGGGTGGTTCTAAGAGTCATCACACCACAATAAGGACACTGGTGCCAGCATCATATGGACTCTTGGCAAGTCCAAAGGGCATGCCTCCCAGAGAGTGCCATTGTGCAGTTGACCCAGACACTGTCAGAAGGCAGGAGGACACTCAACTCACCCTGAATCAGCGGTGAAGTGCTGTGCTCCAATAGCTTCTCCTCCAACTAAGTTTCAGAATAGCAATGGAGGCCTTCCCCAAAGAGTGAAATGAGCCCCTAGATAAGTGTTTCCTTAAAATGCTTCCTTTCACTTCATGCCTTAAACAGAGACTCTGGAACTAATCTTATTCATGATATTCATGACCTTCCAGTTGATTTTGTACAGATTATTTCACAGTTCCAAGCTCCTATTACATCACAATAGGACCATTTTCCCATCGCTCATAAATGAATGAATGGATGGATGGATGAATAAATTCATGTAGGAATTCATTAGTGAATAAAATGAGGGATGACAAAGTTAGCGATGGACTTGCACAGGAAAAGACTTGCAGCAGAATTTCAGGCACAGACACCAGAAAAGTTCTTGAGTTTATATAAGTGTGAACCCTTCAGTAATCAAGAGTGTCAATGATTCTCACCTGATAGCATTAATTTATGTAAATGAAAGAAAGCAGCAAGGTAAGCATTGTTTTATTCTGTGGATCAAAAAGAGATGGGCAACATTTCTTAGGTTTTTTAAGGATACTCTACTCCATACATGTCAGTGCCCTTAACTAAACTGAGTATTTCTCAAGATTTTTCTTTTGATGAAACTAGTCATCCATCAAACTAAAGGGGAAACCATATATGATTTTCCTTTTCTTTTTAAAGAAGTACAATTCTTAAACCATGATTGTACTTTCTAAATATGATGTTTCTTTTTAAGGACCACAGAAATTCAACTAAACCCCTATTCAAGATGTGGAATTTAGTGTAGGTGCAATGAGGACATTTCTGATATGAGGGACCAAAAAGGTTCAGCAATGTTCTATTCTGGTTAATTTGCTCAGAGAATGGATCTCGTGGCAAGGTCAAATCATTTCACACTTGGTGTTAAATTTGAAGGTGATCTCTGAATTTTTCAGATGACTGCTCTGATCTCATTTCCACCGAAGAAGAGCACAGTTTTCACCACAGGTTTATTTGCTGGACACACCCAGTTTCTAGGCATTGAAGCGATGATGATGTATCAGAATTCTGAAAGCAAAATGCTTTCTTATTTCTTGAGGGGCAGATACTAGGTCCTTCTTTGACTACCTGTTACCAGAGCCTGTGTTCAGGGGATAGGTTTTACCTGGTCTGCAAAAAACATAAGCATAAAAGTGGTGGCTAGGATCTAGAAAGACTGTGGTTCTAGTTCTAATCATGCTAGTTGATAAATATACTGTCTTGAGCCGAATGTCTCTGTGCCTGGGATTCTGAGACACTAAGATATGTTTGGTGGGGACATTTCAATAGAATTGTCATGATCTCTAAAGTGTTTTTCACCTTGAAAAATGTTTGACCTATCGGTTTTCTTTATGAGTTCAGCATACAGAATCCCAATGAATCCATTTAAAAACTTATATCCTATTATGAAAATAGTGCTTGTTTCTATTTGTCCTAATAATTTCATGGTCACATGTGCAATTGTCTTCTAAGTCTAGGTTTCCAGGATCTGGTGAGTCAGCCCCTTTCATAATATCTCTTACAGATTTATCTTCACAGGGAAGATCTTGAGAGTAGAAATATAGAAATTATTGACCCCATGATGTTAGGATAAAGACTCTTGCTATTGGTTGAATTGTTCCCCTCCTTTAAAAAAAAAAGACAAGTTCAAGTCCTAAACTCCGGTCCTACGAATGTGATCTTATTTGGAAACAAGGCCTTTGAAGATGTTAAGAGTTTGAAGAGTTAAAATGAAGCCAAACTGTGTTAGGATGGGCCCTCACCCAATATGACTGGAGTTCTTGTAAAGTAGGGGAGAATTAGACCCAATAGACCTAGGGGAGAAGATCATGAGATGCCTGAGATAAAGACTGAAACCAAGGATTGGCAGCCACCACCAGAAGTAAGAAAAGGCAAGGAAGGATTCTTTCCTACAGATTTCAGACTTCTATTCACCAGAATTGTGAGCCAATACATTTCCATTGTGTAAAGCTATTCAGTGTGTAGTACTTTGTTATGACAATCCTAGGAAACTAATACAACTCTTGAGCAATGGGGATTTCCATTTTCTCAGAAATTAGAGAGAAACTGACTACTGGGCACCCACTGAATGGACAATTGCTATTCTGCTTGGATAGAACTTCTATGTTTGTACTTAGTGATGGTAGGGGAGATGGAGGATGCCATGTATTTCCATAGCATTTTCTCCTTTTAAATTTCCCAATGCAGTAAACACACAATTATTGAGATGCAGCTTAGTGACTTCCTCTGCAATGATATATTCTGTGATAACAAGGGGCTATTAACATAACAGAAATGTGAATCTGATTTTATTGCTGAACTCAAGGCTACTTTTAAAAGTAGAAAGAAAAATGTTAATATATGCAGCAGAAGGTATTTTAAATAAATATCTGTCATATAGAGTTAAACTTGTGTCTCTTTGGTGTTAATTATGGCACAATCAGAAGATAAGAGAGAGGAAGGTATTTATTGCAAGAGCCAAAGATTAGCTCTGTAACAAAGTAAGTCAAGTGAAATAGTAATTATATATTGTTTTGATCATGTGGGGAATTTTTAAAAAATATTTTTTCATGCATATATTATTGATCAGAAGGGAATAATTCAAATAAAAACTTTGATTAATTGTCCATTAAGAATGTATTTTCAAAGTGTTAAAAATTCATTCCTTAATTTCTTTAATGTATCTCCTATATGAAAAAAAATCTGCCTGATGATTTTTTTCTTCAAGATATTTATCATATGTTTCTACTTAAATAGAACCAAGATGGGTCTAGTGAAGAAAAAAAGGTTTTTCCAAATAGATAATAGGCATTCTTAAGAAAACATAAATTGGCAGAAATTCTATTGTCATAGCCACCTCGTCAAGCTCTCAGAAGGATGATTGGAGGTCAAGCTAAAACTATCTATGTAACAAAGTATTGCCTTGTATTTCTGGGTAGAATTTGAAGAACTTAATACCTAGAAAACCTTTCAAAGGTATGTTGTATTGAAGCAGGCTTCATATAAGGAATCAATAGACGGATCTGGAACCCGGCAAGAAGTCCACGTGACTATTGATACCCCCAAAATGGCTGCTGGAAGACCCTCGTGAAATTTCTGCCAACCAGAATAAGATTCCCTCTGGATGCCAGGAGAAGCCCCGGGTATTCTCAAGGGACATTATCTTTGGGCCCACCTGGGGGATTGATGGGTGGGGTAATCAATCAAAACAGCAAACAGATAGAACTTCTCCCATGCCATTAGCAAAGGGGTGGAATAATTAATGATTTAAAAGCAGGTGCAAAGGTCTCTCTCTCTCTCTCTCTCAGCTTCTGTGCACTGCTCTCGCCGAGTTCCCCCTGCATGGAACAACATGCAAGTAAAACCTGGGCATTTATAATCTATAATGGGAAATATTAGTCTATAAATCAGCCCTCTTTATCACTCTTCAGCCCCTTACTCTCTACCGGGGACCCGTGATGTGTTATTTTCTCCCATTTCTCTTCTCTCCCTACTTAATAAATTACTGGCCTTACTAACCCGACTTGCTCTGAAATTCATTTCTGCAACATAAGTCAAGAACCTAGACAAAATCTGGTAACAGTATCACTCCTCTGTTATGCCAGTTGGATATGTTTATTTTTGATGTTGTGACCTTTGAGGAGAACAGGTGGAAAAGGTAAAGATACATATATTCATATTTATCCCCCTTCTATGCAGATCTTTTAATGCAAAAATTTTATGTAACACATGATGCTTAAAAAAGGAAAGGAGGTTTGGTTTTTACAGAAGTATGGAGCTAATCTAGAATTACGGGATAAAACAAGGAAGAAAAACTCAAAGAGAGAAAACCCCACAGTGGGATATGATTACAACCCAGAATGACCTTCTAGAGGAAACAATGTTAAATGGGACATCCTCCAGAGAAAAGGGCAATGACTTGAGATCATCCCTTAGGTATGCTTGAGAACTGAACTTTAGTAAGGGTTCATTTTAGCAATATTTGAAAAAAAAATTTTTTTTTGAATCATTAAATAAATGAAAGAGCTAATTCTTTGGATGGATTAGAGAAATGATTTGATCTCTCAGTCCAGAGAGTCAAGGGAGAAGGCACACTGCACCATATCTGATTCATCTCCACTTCCAAGGATGCTGGAGAATGACCATTCCCTGTCCATTGGATTCCTCTTTAGCCATATCCTTGCTTTGACCAATGAAATGTAAGCACATGTGATGCAGTTCACTTGTGGGCTTTAATTTCTGGTTCTCCATTCTTTATCTCTTCTGTTTCGAGCCCTGCATAGAAGCCTAAGTTGGTATGAAGGTGCTATTAAGATGGTGTTCCTTGCAGAGCTGACCCAACACATGATAGGCTACTGCCCTGGAGGATCCCTTGGACCCACAGCAGATTTTGTTTGGGCAAGAAGTAAGCTTTTGTTGTTTAAACCTCTAAGAATTTGGGGATGTGTACCATTGCAGCATAACCTAGCTTTTCCCGACTAACACAAGCTAACAACAAAATTAAGGAATATTATTTGCAATTCATATGTTATTTACTTGTAAAACACCAAAGAATCACTGAAAAACTATTTTAAACAGTACAATAATTCAGTAAGATATCTGGTGAAAAATCAATGTACAAAATTAATAGCCTTCTTGTAAACAACCAATAATAAATTAAATGGTATGCTTGAAGAAAAAGCCCTATTTACAATCAAACTCTCAAAGTGAGAAATACCTAGAAATAAACTTAAAAAGATATGTGCATAATCTATATGCAGAAAATTTCAAAACATTACTAAAGCACACAAAAGAAAACTTGAACAGATGTAAAAGCCTACCATGTTCTTGGACAGGAAGGCTTGGCATCATAAAGTTTTATTAATCTTCCAATTTGGAAAGAAAGAAGTAAAACTTTTACTATTTTCAAATGACATGATCCTATACGAAGAAAGTCCCCTAAAAATCTTCAACTAAGTTCTAGAGCTGATAAACAAGTTCAGTAAAGTGGCAGGATGTAAGATCAACAGTAGCATTTTTGTACACTAATGAGCAAGCTAGGAGGAAATCAAGAAAAAAAGTTCATTCACAAGAGCAACAAAAAGAATAAAATATCTAAGAATAAAGTTAACTAAAGGTGTAAAGGACACAGACCTTTCTGTGTTTACATACACAGAAAACTACACAACATTGCCAAAAGAAATCAAAGAAGACCTAAATAAATGGAAGAATATTCCACGCTTATGGATTAGAAGACTAAATATCATTAAGATGTATATTTTACTTAAATTGATTTATAGATTAAATGCAATCCCAATAAAAGTTCCAATAGCAATTTTTACAGAAGTGGAAAAGCCAATTACCAAATTTATTTAGAAGAGTAAGGGGCCCTGAATTACCCAAAAACATCTGGAAAAAGTAAAATGAAATTGGGAGAACCAATTTAGTTTGACTTTAAATCATACTACAAAGCAACAGTAGGCAAAACTGCGTGATATAGGCACATACTGACCAATGGAACCAGAATGAGAGCTCAGATATAGATCATAAATGACCAATTGATATTGACAAGGCCACCAAGTCCTCTCAACTGCGACAGAATAGTCTCCTCAACAAATGGTGCTGGGATAACTGGCTATTCCTATCCAAAAGAATGAAAGAGGATCACCATCCTATGCTTTATACAAAAATTAACTCAAGATGGATAATTAACTCTAAATATAAGAGCCAAGAGCATAAAGCTTCCAGAAGATAATGTAGGGAAGCATCTATGAGATCTAGTAGTAAGAAAGAGTTTCATAAACTTTACATCCAAAGCATGAGCAATGAAAGGAAAAATAGATAAATGGAATCTCCTCAAAATTAAAAAAAAAAAAACTTTTGCACCTCAAAGAAGTTGTCAAGAAAGTGAAAAGGCAGCCTATTCAATGGGAGAAAATATTTGGGAAAAACTTATCTGATAAGCATCTAATATCCAGCATATATAAAACATCTTATATCTCAATAATAAAAAGACAAACAACCCATTTTTTAAAAACTGGCAAGACATTTAAATAAATACTTTTCCAAAGAGAAATACAAATGGCTAAAAAACCCAAACAGACAAACATAAAAAGATGTTTAACATCACTAGCTATTAAGGAAATGCAAATCAAAACTACAATGAGATAACATTTTTCACCTACTAGACTGGATGCTATTAAGAAACCAGTAAACTACAAGTGTTGGAGAGGATGTGGATGAATAGGAACCCTCATCCACTGCTAGTAGGATTGTAGAACGGTGTAGCCACTATGGAATATGGTTTGGTGGTTTCTCAGGAAGCTAATTATAGAATTACCATATGATACAACAATCCTACTACTAGAAATATACCCAGAAGAACTGAAAGCAGGGACATGAAGAGATATGTACACACCAATGTTCATCGTGGCATTATTCACAATTGCCAGAGTTGTAAGTAACCTAAGTATCCATCAGTGGATGAATGGATAAACAACATGTGGTATAAACCTATGAAGGAATATTACTCAGCTTTAAGAAGGAATGATGTATTGACACATGAGACAACATAGATGAACCTCAAAGAACTTATGTTGAGTCAAGTAAGCCAGTCTCTAAAGGACAAATATTGCAAGATCTAGATGATACAAAGTAAGGATATTGAGCAGACACATGGAAGAAGAGTCCGGAAGATAAATTCCTAAGAGATGGAAAGGGAGTGGTAAGCCAGTGCTCAATCTGGGCAGAATATATTATAAGGTGAATGGTGGCAGTTAGGGAATAGATGAGGATGAGGATGGTACAGCAATGTGAGTGGGGTAGGAATATGAGCGTGAGTGGAATGGAGGGTGGGTAATCCATGGGACTGGGGGGAGGACTGGATGAAGAAACAGGTGAGTTTGTGCCTTGGTGACCTCTAGGGATGCTGAGGACTGTAGTTGTGAATACAATGATGGGATTGTTCTTTTTGGGATCTAGGCAGGGGAGTGTCACTGGTACAGGGGGTTGGTGGTGGGTGCATGTGTGGGGAGGGGTGAACCTGGGGCATACACTATGGAAAATGAATGTGTTCATGTTGTTATAGGGTGTTTTATTGGTGGGTGGAGACCCACACAATGACCAACAAAATAGTAAGCTCCTATCTTGGGAAGTCCTGTTACTATCTCAGATAGAGTGGCAAAAATCTCTAGAGTATATAGATAGTGCATATAAAGGAAAAGAGACCAATATGCCTTTGATATTAATGCTTGTAGTTATGAATCTTATTCTTGTAAAACTGAAATTTAGCCTAATAACAACTAATGCCCAAGAGTTACCTCATGAAAACTTTATTCAAATATGGCCTTTCTCTAAGCCTAAATCAGCAGATAAACTCATTACCTTCCACCAGACATGAGACATGACTACCAGGAATGAACCTCCCTGTCACCATGGGATTATTACCAAGCACTAGCCAGTGATGCATTTGGAAAAAGACCTTGACCAAAAGGGGGAAACGTTAAACACAAAAGAGTTTTTATGGCTAAGAGATTTCAAAGTCGTCAGAGGGTCATACTTATGCACGTCTCAGGCAATCTCACTAACTGCCACGGTAAACAAAGCCTCAAACAGGGATACTCCCAAGGGCTCGGAATCTCAGCAGAATTGTGGCCAACACCTACTCTCCAGTTCATTGGACTCGCCCAGGACAACTAACAAAATGATGAAGATGGACAATGCCCGTCCCAAAAAACCGAAAGTATCTACAATAGCAAGCAAAACAGTTCCTTCCATCTGACCCACAAGATCTAAGGCCCCTCTCAATCTGAAGGAGAGCAGGCAACATCATCCCCAAAGCCTCAAAATTGAGAAATGAACAAACCTAAGGGGGAAAGCAAACACAAACCACGGTAGAATGATTATTATTGTAGTAGCGGAAGAACTTGTAACATTGATAAAATGGTAGTGATTACCAGAGGTTCTGAGGGGAGAGGGAGGAATAAAGAGGTGGAACTCAGGGCATTTTTAGGGCATTGGAATTGTTCCGCATAATATTGCAATGACAGATATAGGCCATTATGCATTTTGTCAACCCTATAAAACTGTACAATGCAAAGCGTAAAGCATAATGTAAACTGTAGATCCTGGCTGGTAGCAATGATTCAAAATTGGTTCATCAATTGTAACAAATATACCATACTAATGTGAGATGTTTTTAATAGGGGAAAATGTGAGAGGGGGAGAGGGTGGGTTATATGGGAATCCCCTATACTTTTGATGTAACTTTTCTATAATCTAAAACTTCCCTAAAAATAAAGTTCATGGGAAACGGATGTGGCTCAAGCGATTGATCTCCTGCCTACCACATGGGAGGTCCCTGGTTCAGTTCCCCATGCCTCCTAAAGAAGGCATGACAGGCAGTCGTGACAAGCTGATGCAACAAGAGACACAAGAAGAAAAATACAATGAGAGACAGAACAAACCAGGGAACAGAGGTGTCTCAAGAAATTAGGCGCCTCCCTCCCAAGTCAGAGGTCCCGGGTTCGGTTTCTGGTGCCTCCAAAAGAAAGGAGGAAGACAAACAGAGTAAGCGCAAACAGCGAGGGGGTGGAGAGAAATAAATAAATAAAATACGCCTTTAAAAAAAAATAAAGTTCATTATATTCTAAGGCATGCAAAAGAAAACTTGAACAGATGTAAAAGCCTACCATGTTCTTGGACAGGAAGACTTGGCATCATGAAGTTTTAAAAATCTTCCTATGTTAATTTGTAAATGTCATGTGATCTAATTAAAATAACTAAAGAAGTTTATTCTAACATACACATGGTAAAATACAAAGCAAGAAATCCAGGAAAATTCTAGGAAAGCAGATTTAAGGGATTTAGGCTAACTTTAGCAGTTTCTAAAATGTATTATAAACCTACGATAATTAAAAACTTGACAAAAAAACTGTTGATTTGGGTAGATAACTAGAAGAGAACAGAAAATTGAAATAAATTCATCAAGGATTTAATATATAATAAAAGTAGTATTTTAAATCAGTGGGAAAAGATGCATTATTTGTTAAATGAAGAATTGGTAAGCATCATGAAAAATATTACATCTCTACCTCACTCCTTACACAAATATTAGTGGTAGAAGGCCAAAGGTTTGAAGATAAAAAAAAAATTAAAATAGTAGAGAAATCAGTAACCTCAGAATAGGAAATGTCTTTCTAACTGTGGCACAAAGCCTAGAAGAAATAAAAGATGAAAGTGAAATATTTTAGTCACAAAATAGTTTTTAAAAAATTCTACATGGTCATAAAAGTTCACAAAATCAAAAGGTAAATGACAAACTATAATAAAGATTTGCAACTCATATGACAAAGGGTTATTATCCTTAATATATAAAGACATATAAATCAATAAAAAGATCAACAATCCAATAAACAGAACATAGGCAATGGTTATGAACAGACAGTTCAGAGAGAAGGAAACAGAAACATACAAAAAGATATTTAGCAAGAGCAATGCAAATAAACACTGTACTGAAATATTATTTTCACTTACCAGATTAGCAAAGATTAAAACTTTTATCTACAAAGGATGTTGATGGTGTAGGTTGAAAATTATTCACTTGCATTTTTGATGGTGGAATTGATAAAATTTCTATGGGGCAATATCTACCTACTTTTAAAAAAATCTGTTTATTCTTGGAATCTTTAGTTCAATTTTATGAATTTGTCTTACAGATATTCTCATAGAATGACTTAGGTCAAATCATAGCTAAAAAAAAACACTGTGATAATGATAATGAGTAATAATAATAGTAATGATAATAAAGATTGAAAAATAACTAGAATGCCCATAAAGAAAAAACTGGTTTAAAGGAAAGAATGGAACATCCATACAATGGAATACTATGAAACTTTTATAAAGATTGAGACGTCTTTGTATTTAAAACATGGAATGAGCTATAGGTATATTATTTAGTGTGAAATACAAGGTCCGGGTGCAGAGCTATGTGTCTCTTATGCTAATTGGTGATTGTGTTTTATGCATATTCTTATTTTTGAATAAATAGCCTTAGAACCTTGGCAAATGTTCACCTCTAGGGACAGGAATGATGATATTTGGTTCAGAGGTAGTTCAAAGGAAACTTAAATTTTCACCTGATTGATTTTATAGTATGTGCTTCTATCATCTACTAAAATAATTTTGAAAAGAAAGATGAACAAATACATATAGACAAAAAGAAGACTTAGAGATTGTATAAGGTTGATGAGATGTTAGCTATTCCAAAGAGCTGAGAAAGAAAACTCACACTTAAGGGTAAATTGTTCATAATCATCTAATTGCCAGAAGACAGAGCCATTCTATTCTCAGATTTCTCAGGAAGTTTAGGTTATCTACTTTCCTTTAAGTAGAATAGAAGTTTATATCTTTTTTAAAGGGAAAAATTGGAAATGGACTTGTGCTTACACAAAACACAGTATGAGATTCCTAGAAATAACACAGCTGTGAACAACTTTGAGGGGATCATAGATAAGACAGGCATGTGATTATTTAGCAGGTTCAGCAATGTCTATAAAACCTATGATGGTTTAAATCTGGATGGACCCCAGAAAATCATGTTCTTAAAGCTGGTCCATTCCTGTGGGTGTGAACCTACTGTGAGTGGGACTTTTTGATTAGGTTACTTCAGTTAAGGCGTAGCCCAGTGTGGGTCTTAATCCTCTTACTGGAGTCCTTTAGAAATGGGATGAATGTGGAGAGAGAGACAGAGAGAAAGTCTCCAAAGCCAGAAGATGAAAGCAACAAAACCCAGAAGAGATGGGAGAGACCAGAAGAAGTTGCCATATGCCTTGCCATGTTACAGAGGAGTCCAGGATTGGTGGCAGCTGGTCTTTGGGAGAAAGCATGGCCTTGATGATGCCTTGATTTGGACATTCTTATGGCCTCAGAACTGCAAGCTTTCAAACCAATACATCCCCACTGTAAATGCCAACGCATTTCTGATATATTGCTTTTAGCAGCCTTGCAGACTAAAACAAAACTTGATTCCATCTCTCACTGCTCCCCTACTCTTTGTATCTGGATGTCTAAGAAGAAAGAAAGCACCATCTCCTTTGTTCCGGTGTGTGGATGTAATGGATCAGGTTTGTCTCTTGGAATTAATTCAGAGGTAATAGCTTTACCACTTTGTTTTTTAGTTTTGAGCATAGAGCCTGAAACTTTCTGGCATTTGAAAACAAAGTGGAAAGAGAGAGCAGATGAGGAGGGAAGAAAATAGTAATTAAGGAACACCTGCTGGGGGTGGGTACGGAGCTAGGCATTTTACACATTTATTTTGGGGATTTCTCACAACAACACTAAGAGGTATATGTTATCCATCCCATTTTATGCACGAAAAAACCAAGACCCAGGAAAGCACAGCCTTGCAGCTGTGAAGAGGCAGAACCAATTTCCAGCCCCCTTCTTGCACTTTCCTTTGGACCGTGAAGTTTGGCCATTATCTGGTCTCTTTGATCAATACTTTTCCCACTTTCTCATCTCACATTTTGCGGAACATCGCTCTTCCTTTGTAAGTAGAATTTCACCTCTGCTAGGGTACACTTTGGTGCTAAGAACTTAGAAGAGGAGCTGAAAGTCAAATGTGCATGCTCTTCCAAAAAGAAGAAAGAAGTCATGGAAATCTCAGCTCGTGCACATTACAGGAATATACAGCTTCGCTCACCTTTTCCTCAGAGAAAACAGAAGGATTTCATGTTGCCTGTTTTTAAGCACCTTAAGTTGTTTTGTTATCAATTTGTAAGTAATTTCTAAAGGGAATGATTGGTTCTGAGATGCGTGTTCTTTGCCCCTGATTTTGAGTGATTCTGGAATTTTCTAAAGCTAGCATTCTTCAGCTGGTGATGACCCTACAGACAGATCTGAAGTACAGTTTCTGGGTTGGGTTGAGGATGGCAGTTAGTCCAAACACACTGAAGAGTGTCGGGTCTAAATGCAATTTCCAAATACACGTTTTAAATATGCTTTTTCTTTAGCCCTAACCTGGTGTGTTCAAACTGGCCATGAATTTGGCTTTGTTTCTCATGAAGAAAGGTGTCTTTGTTAGTTCTAAAGTCTTTCAGTTAGAAGCAAAGTTCCAAATGTCAGGCTGAATCTGGAAGTGATTACTCACAGGAATAAAACATGATAAGCATGTATTTGAATGAATGCTCACAGCTGTGTTTTTTATTAAAGACATTCAGTGAGAAGAGTTTTAATGCTGCATTATAGTCAAGAATCTCAAGGTGTCTAACACTGGCAATTCCAAATTAGAGCTCCCCTGGCAACTGTCACTCCGTGACATCACATTTTACCTAATGAGGCATAAAAATGTGCACTCTGTGCACTCCACAACTCCTTCATGTGAACAGGGGATGAGAGGTAAGGGGGGAGTGGGAGCCATCTCTGTGAATTCATCTCTGTAATGGCTCATCCATGCAGTTTTTTTATATGCAGCTTCAGTTTCAGAAATTTTTACAGTTTTGTAATTCTAAGGTATTGTATATGTTGTCAGTGCTATAAAGATATTCATCAATATCCTCTCCTATTTCATTTACTGTACTCCCATTAATTTCCCTTCTAATCCAAAAGATCTTCTGGAGCTATTAACAGTTTCATGTTTACACTTGTCCAAATCTCATTGATTTTACGAGCTGCTGGTTTAATGGCTACCAAAGGTTTTGTAGCATCTACTGCCAACCACTACCACTGGATTTGGTTTCAACTAGACACTAGTATCCTGTCACATTCCCTTATGATTTTGGCTTCTGTCTTCCTAGAGCTAGGGAACATGTCACTCGACTGAGAGCTGAGTGGTCTCCAATCCAGATTGTGAGTGCAGGCTTCATCTCTCTTCCCAGATGACACGTAATTCCTTGCCTAATAGTTAACGCACAAACCCTACTGAAAAAAAGACAAAGTCAGTGGGGAATATGGCCTGTTGGACAATCTTTACAATCACTAATTCTGAGTTTCAGAAGGGTAAATGTGTGCTTGCAAATGCCCTAACTTTCAAAATGTGAACCGAATGAACGTTAGTTCTTCAGGCCCTTCCCCCAGACTGTGCCACACAGATGGGCTGATTAAAATCACAGGTTTGTGTTAAAGGAAAATTATTGAGTTAAAGGAAGCATTTGGGGAAAGTGGGCGATGGGTTGGGAAAAAAATAACAAACAAAAGCAGATGGAGTGTCTTGCTTGGCACAATATCATTCCATTATTCTTTCATTATCTAACTTCTGAAATGGGAGAACATAGAATAATAGTAGGTACATATTTGTCAGTAACAAAACATCAGGTAAAATGCCTTCAGGGGCAAGACCACTAACAGACTTGTTTAATAGCTTTACAAAGGGTTGATTTTTCTGTCTTTGGTTGTGCTTTGCAATGGTTTACTTATGCAAAGAACTGTGGCTTTATATCATCACATCATGTGCAATGTGTCCAGATTCCCCAAACAAATGCCTCCAATTAGTACTTCAAAATGAAGTATGTTGAGCCCTCCAACATTTTCTCTAGAACACAGTTCTTTAAGCACACTGGTTCCTTTGGTGGAAAGATAGTTATTCTCAAAGTATCTTTGTTTATGCAATCCAAAAAGAATGTTGCTCAAGTAATAATGATTTTGCAGTTTATGTTGCAGAAAGCATGAACGTTAATCACTTTATCTAATATGATGTAAAGGGAACCTGAACTAAATGTAAGGAAGTCAAATTTTAAAATGGAGGTTAAAAAGTGTTTTCAGATTTTCTGAGGAATGCAAGGGCCCTCACTTTAAAAAGCAAATGCATCCATTAGTCCAATAATTTATATGCTAGATCCCAGAAATAGGTGTGCTTATTCTAAGCAGAATTTCCTTCTATACCATGGGAGGAAAGTAAGTCTTGAGGCTATTTTTGGCAAAGGGAAGGAGCAGTGAAGCCCAGCTCTGAGCAAGAGCTCCTATGGCTAGTGTACTGGAGACGTTCGGGGCAATTGTCCCCCAGAGTCCAGGAACTGGGATACTCAGCATTAGCCAACTGTCTCAAGAGAATTGAAAGGCTGGTCCTTTTAATTTTAGTCTATTAATGCCTTTGGGTTGAAAAGATGGCCTTTCTCCATTCTTTGGAAGCTTCGGAGTCTTAACATTCTTTTAATTCTAGCCATGACCCTTTTGCTGGAGCTGCTTTGAAATTTGGGAAAGGCAGCCTGGTAGAAAGTATCATCGTCAGAGATGTAAGTATGTGTCTGCCACTTTTAGCCCAGGGACTGTGGATGAGCTACTTAATGTCTCTGAAACTTGAGTTACTCACCTCCAGCATGGTGATTATGCGTCCCACTTCATAAACAGGTTGGAAGGATTGGTGGGAAACACATGCGGAAAGGATCTATTAGAGAGTTTAACATATGGTAGGTGCTCCATAAATGAGTTTCTTGTCCTCCCTTCCTTCTGTTTCCCTTCCCAGAAAAAATTTGGAACTATAAAAACCATGATTCTGATAAAATCATTTGACTGCATCATCAAAGTTTGCTGTTTTATAGAGGGTTAGATAAGAATTAGGCATCCACGTGTCTCAAGTAATATGTTAAACACTAGGAATATAGTGATGAACAAATCAAACGTACACAGTCCTACCCTCATGGAGCTTATATTCTTGTAGAATGTGGAAAAAAAAACCCTTTTTATGTATTAAGTTTACTTAAAATTTTACAAGCTGAAGTTCTATGAGACCTCAGAAGACCTGTGAAGACCAGGAAAGTGTTGAGTTTATTAGGTTCAGGATGGGATCCCATCTGAATCATACACGTCCCTTCCCTCCTCATACAACACAGTTACATTCAGCAATCTACCCCAAGAGTCATGATCCACTGAGATCGTCAGTTGTCTGGTGGCCAATGGTGAAGCTCAAGTGAGAAGACATCTGTGCAAGAGCTTTGGAATATATCAGGTGCTAGACACAAACAGGGCATTCTAGCTATCCAGGCACTGCCTCAGATCTCTGCAGGCCTACATCCTAGGAAGTCTTGACCTCTTATACATCTTGGCCTACTCTGCTCTCAGATATAAACTCACTAGGCACAATGAAGAGACCAGGAGGCAGACCTAGACCACTTTTTAAAAATATTAGCCACCAGGCAGTTAAAAATGTCAATGACATTAAAACTTAACTACCGGGAAGCGGCTGTGGCTCAATCAGTAGGGCTCCCGTTTACCATATGGGAGGCCCCGGGTTCGGTTCCCGGGTCCTCCTGGTGAAGGCAAGCCTGCCCATGCGGCGCGGTTAGCTGATCCAGTGAGCACAAGCAGCAAGGGGGGGGATAAATGAATAAATAAATAAAATCTTTAAAAAAAAAACAAAAAAAACTTAACTACCTTCATTCTAATCCTCTCCAGTGAGTCAAGAAAACTTTACCACTCCTTTTGAAGGTATATAAGTTTATTCAAAGGTTTTATTGGAAACTATGAATCTATATGATATGAAGTATTATGGATCTAGCTGCAGCATTTTGTATTATAAAAGAAAGATTTGCTCACTATCAGGAATAAAATGAGGGTATATTGGGATGCTGCCATTGCAAAGATACCCCTGTATACGTTTTTATTGGTTGGCCTGGGAGCTTTGATTCCTCTAACCAATTCTTCATTCAGTTACAACAGCCCCTTAACTGCAGCTTCTTAATTGCCAAGGACCTAGAGTTTAGAAAAAGAGGGACTGAGCCCCATAACCCTGAACATGAC
The DNA here is from genome assembly GCA_026826555.1 of Tolypeutes matacus. Taxonomy (NCBI): domain Eukaryota; kingdom Metazoa; phylum Chordata; class Mammalia; order Cingulata; family Chlamyphoridae; genus Tolypeutes; species Tolypeutes matacus. The sequence goes on from JAKSZT010054552.1 coordinate 4,316,313, forward strand.
ATCATTGGGGCTGATGGGAAAAAAATACTTGAAATCGTAAGGTTCTATGATAAACAGCATATTAAGGATTGATTTTTCAGGATTTGAGAATTCAAGAATTAATATACAAGAGAGAGCACATTTTAATAAGCTGCCAATGAAGTACAGCAAATAAAAAACATACCACTGACTGCTATCAGAGCTAGCAGCTGAAGAATTCTTCCGATTCAACTCAATAACACAGAAAGCCTTAAAAGCATTACATATTAAGTTCTAAAATAAGAAAAAAAAAAAAAAAAAGAATAAAATCTATAGCAAAAGATGAAAACCTGAGAGAGAATTCAAGAAATCTGCTTATTTGTAATCATTTTGTTTTTTTCTCCTTTTGCTTATGAAAGCTCTGTCAGTAGCTAATGGGTGTCCCATGCATGAAGCTGTTAATCACATTTAGGGAATTTACGTGCTGTAAACTGCATATGAAGCTCACTTAAACCGGCAGATTTACTACCTTAGATCAGTCTGATCTCGTTTACTCTATACCTGTTACTAATGCAAATTCTTTCTAACGTGTATACATGGGGAGGTCTTGACTTGAAAATAATCCTTTGGTTTGGATGACAACTGGGTGCAATGTCCAAGCTCTTTGGGGAAGACATAATTCTGCAGCTCTAGGCCGCAACCTATTGTAAATCAATAAAGCAGCTAATGAGCTTCACAACTCAGTACAGGCACCCAAGAACACCAGCTACATGAAAGTAAACTCAAGGAGAACAAAAAGTCTACACTAGGCTTCTTATTTTGGTTCAAGTTGGGAGCAGATACCAAAAATGCAATTTTCTTTCTCGGTGAAAACAGGACTTCAGTGGCAGGTGGAACTGGCGGTAGTGTTGTTATGTTTCCCAGCACTGTGCCAAGGTTGGATCTCGTTAGCAGACAACTTGGTATTTTTAGAAAAAAAAAAAAAAATCACATGAAATAGATGCAAGGGCCAGAGCTTTCAAAGAAAGAAGCAGGAGAGAATGAATAAAATCGTGCAGGCTTAGAGAGACCCAAACACTTGGCTCTGTCCTGTCCCTTGGGAAGTAGGAAGATGCTGTGTGAGCCTTGACAATAAGAAATGGATAGGAGGTCCAAGTGGACAGCATGGATTAAGGATCAAAGGGGAAGGATGCAGTGAAGGAAAGGTAGGCCAAGGAAGATGACCTAACCAGGACGCTTTCTAGACTTAGTCTGAGTTAAAAATGATCAAGTACCTGTACAAGGCTCTCACTTCTGCCCTGAGGCCATTTCATTACAGGGAAGATCTTGCTGTTTGAGGCTTCACGACTGATCTAGCAAAGCATGATATTCTTTTTTTTTTTACTTCCTATAAATATATAGGGCATTATTACCGTGCTCTTGAAGTATACAATGTTGCCTTCTGTGCAAAATGGGGTTACGGTTAATTAGTACCCACTGAGGTACCCAATAAAAGGTTGCCATGGACATTGGATAAGATAATACTAAAAGTGCTTCCAGTGGCAGCGGCACGTAGTAAAAGGTCAGGAAACATCAGCTGCTGCTGCTGTTATTTTCACCATATTCCCATAGTAAGAATTGTCCCAAGTCAGGATACTTAGGACAGAGGCAAATGACAGCACAGCAAGTAGATTAAAAGCCAAACAGGGGACATTTTAAATTTGTCTGTTCTAGGAAGCCTATACCTACAGGACCTGGGAAAAATCTCCCACCTCCTCTACATTTTTACTCATTAGCTAGCTGATTCAAGTGAGAAGCAATCAGGGAAAATGTTCAAGGAAAAAGAAACCACAGAAGGCAATGTAAAGACTGACTTTTTTGTTTGTCTGTTTTTATTTTATTTTAATTTTATTTTCCAGGCATGAAGAAATATTCCCACACACTTATACTTGGCAATCGTGCTCATGGCAAAGGGCACAGAGAGAATGGTTACATGTGTCTGACTGACATCTTTTTTTATTGTTATTAACAAAAAGGTGGCAGAAGCAGCATCTTTCCTCCCTAGAGCTGCTTCCTTGCATCCCTGAATCTGTCCCTTCTCCCATTCATTCCTGGTTGGAGATAACCAGCCACTAGCCATTTCAGCACTGCAGAATCGATCGCAAAATTCTCCAGAGCCCAGGATAATTGTCTTAATTTGTCAAATTTGACGGAAACATCTGAGTACAGTATGCTTCTCACAGATTTCTAGACCTATTGGGATGTGTGACTGTGCCCTCAAGGGTTTTCGGCAATCAACATATATAATAGCATTAGGACTAGGCTTATATGCTGCAAATATGGTGCAGCATTAATTTTGGTCATTTTTTCACAACCCGTTATGCATGGATTGACCAAATTAGCTGAATGTAATATGCATTGATTAAGGTCACTAGTTTATTAATTGATGGTCCTGAAACAAAAATCATTTGGGTTTTGTGGATGCAGACCAAGCCTTTGAAGCAACTAGGAAGGTGCAATGACTTTCTGGGTGTTACTTGTTAATACGGCTCACAGGCATGGGGGCTTGGGGTCAAAGGTGAAAGCTGAAAAGTGCTGAAAGGCCTCTTCAGTTTAGGTTTGAAGAACTGGACATGGAGCTGATTTCTGGTATGGATTGTAGATAATTATCCAGAAGCTCAGCTGTGAGCTGTATCAATTCTCACTAAAGCAGAGGAGAAAGTCAAAAGGAAGCAAAGAATAAAATTTAAAAAAAAAGAAACAACAATCAAGCAAAAGAGTGAACCCTAATGCAAGCCATGGACTACAGCTGACAGTAAAATTATAATAACATTCTTTCATCCATTGTAACAAATGTACCACAGTAATACAAGGTGTTAATAATGGGGGGGGGGTATGTGGGAACTCTGTATTTTCTGCATGATTTTTCTGTAAACCTACAACTTCTCTAAGAAAATTTTTTGAAAAATGAAGCGAAGGCCATGGAGAAAGGGATCTGTTTGCTGCCCGTGGGAATATTCCGAATGTACACTGCCTTGTACATTCTGTTCTTTCTCGTTCCAGCCCACAGAGATAAAAACCAACGGGCAAGTACTATATGGAAATGCAGAACCAGGAGCACAGGGGTCAGTCCAGGAAGATTTGCTGCATTTTAACAGTCTTATCAGATGAGTTGTCCTTCTCCTTCTTTGGTGGAGGGTTAAACACATCAGTTTTGCAGACCCCCTGGATTCTGTCTCAGACTCACCAAGACCATTGGCTGACCCCGGGCATTTCCCTTGACCTCTCTCTGCATCTCAATTTCCTGATCAGTCAGTTGGCCTAACAGACCCTACCTTAAAGAGTTGTGATAAGAATAAAATGAGATGAAAATAAAATGAGATGAAATCACTTAGCACAGAGTCTGGCACATTATATATTTTTTTATTAAGCAAGTGTTTATTTAATTTTTAATTTTTTTTTTTTTTTTAACCAGGAGGTCCACGGGGATCGAACCCGGGTCCCTCCACATGGTAGACAGACTCTGAACCTCTTGAGCCACATTTGTTTCCCATGGCACAGTATAAATGTTCAACAAATAAGCTCTTTTATATCCTCAGCTTCACCATGATTTCAGCATGTCTTCTCCCTTGCTTGTCTCTGGGTTGTTGGGGACACAACAGTTTCATAATGTATAAGCCTGTTTATGCATCCTGGTTCCCAAGACTCAGAAGCCATTGGTGCTGCATGTTGTGACCAAGGTTAGCTCTAGTTACACAGGGGCTTTGGGTTACTGTCATGGCCAAGGAAAATGGAGTGATAGTCAATTCTACCTGAAGAAAGAGGCTTGGTGCCATTAAAATAGAGTCAGCATGGCTCAATTCCCCACCTCTAAGATTAGTATCTTTGCTGAATGAGAAGATGGTACTGATAGAGATCACTCGGAGTAAATTAAATGATGGCTCTGTAATTGATTTGCAAACTGCCCTTACACTTTTAGTAAAATATTTTCTCTTTTTACTGATATGTGTTTATTATGCAGATAACCCACACTTGCTGCCCTCTGGAAGAAGTTCCTCCTCTGGATACACACCACAGAGAGGTTTCAAATTCTGGCAAATGGAGATAGCCACGCTATTATTCCCAGGAGCGAATTCAACAGTTTAGCGTTCTTCCATGTGAGTGAAAGCATTTCATCAAATTTTCATAATGCTTCAAGCAAAGTTGCTGCTAGAGATAAAGAGGACTCTACACCACCTGTCCCCAAACTTTTACCCCGTTACTGACCTCTGTCTCAACTTGGAAGTGTTCGATTCTTTTCCCAAAGTATGACAATAACCTTGACATTTCTTAAGAACCATTCCACCCTTTCATGGGCATAATCCATTCACTGACTTACATTAAGAGTTTGATACTTGTAAGTCTCCAACTCCAAAACATCCCTTTGAAAGCTGCTTCTGTAAATACCTAAAATAATGAATTTACTCACCGTGAAGTCCTTCATTCTGGTAGAATCTCTTAGGGTGCTTTTACACAGATGCCCAGGCTCCAGCCCTGGAGATTTTCAAAAGTTGAGCTAAGGCCCAGGAAGGGATGCTTTTGAAATCTCCAGACGGTTTAGGATGTGCAGTCAGCCTGGTGAGACACTTTGCTTTTCATTTTGCCACTCCAAATACCCTCCAGGTCCGAGGTCAGAAACTCCATTTAGAATTTATTGCTGGGGAAAAGTTCCTGCCTAATAAGGAACCAGTTGGTTTACTTCTCTTAAATAGAGAGAATTAGGTAACACACCTTAGTTCTCATTTTACCTGGCTTGTAAGGAAGCTTAGAGTAGATTTAAGGTTCACTCACAGGAGCCAGATGAACTCTTGTGGGGATATATTTGATCCTCCCTTCTTTTGGTTTGATTTTAATATCTTTTCATAATATATATTCCTTATATATTTTATTGTAAGTTTCTTTAAATTCTTGGATGAGTTCTTTCTTGACTCTACTCTCAGTTTTCTCAAGTATAAAAGGAAAGGTGAAATGGGCTACAGCATAATAATTCCTGCTGTTTCTTGAATGTGTAGCAGGATCTGTATGAGGTGATTTTTATATGTAAATATATCAGTTGCCTCTGCCCTCAGAAAGGGAGTAGATTTGCATAAGCATCCCTCCTTCAAAATCTATCGCCTAATCAATCCTCAATTAGGAAATCCTTCTCACAAATTTCTATGCTGTCTTAGCAGGAATCTGCTGGACTCTGCCAGACTCAAAAATATGTAAGAACTTTCTTCATTTTTTCTTTAAACTCACTATACAAAGTCTGCTCAAAAAAATCTTTATGAACATACTAGCTCTTACTAAGTAGCATTGAAGACTGATGATACTTCCACTGAACATTAAACTGCATGTTATGTTTTTTTTGTTCTACAAGTTTCTGTTTAGCCATTTTAACAAGGGAAGAGTGTTTCTCACTGGCCATTTCCCTAGAGCAAAGTTTGGCAAACTTTCCTATACAGAGCCAAATAGTAACTATTTTACACTGTGTGGCTCCATTCTGTTGCAACTATTCACCTTTGCCCTTGTACCGTGAAAGCAGCCACAGATGATACAGAAATGAAAGGACATGGCTGTGTTCCAATAAAACTTTATTTACAAAAACAGGTGGTGGGTCAGATTTGACCTGTGGGTCACAGTTTGTCAACCTTCCTCAAGACTAGAGAATACACTCTAAAAGCAAACTTTTTAGTTTGCAAGCTCATTCTCCCTTTTCCATTGGACTCCTTTCTTTAATTCTGCTTCTTTCACTGTCATGAACAACATCCCAACAGTATCATTTCTTCCTGTACAGAGCAGTTCTTCCTTCTTCTCCACAAATTTGACACCAGCTGGAACCTAAGATCCTGGAGTCTCCACCTCCACCTCAGGATGTTTTTCGAAAGTCAGTTATCTTGTGGAAAGGAAGTCTGGCTCTGATTCAATAATAAAATGTTCATGACCTCTTTATATCTCTATCACCTCACAACAGTTCTGTAACTTGGTGGTCACAAACTCTGGTGTCTTAGGGTCAGGCAGTAGCAGTAGATAAGAGCCCAGGGAGTAGGGAAGCCTGAGGTGACCCACAGAAGCAGACTGTGCTGCACTACATTCACATCAGCCTTTATCAACAACAAAACAAACCAAGAGCCTAAAATTATCCCAGTGGCTCCCAGTCCTTGAGCTATTCTATAAAGATTTGTATATATTATTTCTACACATTTGAAACTGAGACTCAAAGTTCAAGTGGTTTTTCCTAGTTAGGCAGAGGCAGAGCACTTCAACAAATATGGCCGTTCTTCATTATTTGCAGATTCCATATTTGTGAATTCACCTACTTGCTAAAATTTATTTGTAATCCCCAAATCCACACTTGTGACACTTTTTTGGTTGTTTGCAGACATATTCAGAGTGGCAAAAAATTTGCATTGTCCTGATGCCATATCCCAGCTGAGGTTGAATGAGGTGACACTCTGTCTTCCCTTTTCAACTTTCATACTGTAAATAAGTATCCTTTCTGTGCTCTATTTGGTACCACAATTTTACATTTTTGTGTTTTTTTGGGGTAGTGCTGAAGTGCTGTCTAGTGCTCCTAATCACCCAATGGCCATGAAGTGCTTTGCAGAGAAAATACATGTGTTGTATAAGGTTCATTCAAACATGAGTTCAATACTGATAAACCAACAATGTATCTTAAATGTGGTGTTTTTGAACAGAAACATATAAAAAGATTCTGTTTTGATTGGTTGACAAAAATGTAAACACAGGCTCGGAGGAAATTAAGCCTATATTTCCCTTAGGAGCAATGGTTCAATATTTACTAGTTCAGCATTTGCAATGGTTTTATAGAACATAATACCATGAGTAACAAAAACCAACTGTACTTATGGAAATCCTCCTCCTATATGCCAAGCCTTGTGATAGACCACAGGGATACAGTGACAGAAGGGCATATGTCCTGTTCCCAAGGAACTTGTGTCTAATGGGAGAGAAAGCTTGGAGATGGTTACAGTGCACCTGGGATAAATGCTATGATGCAGATGGCTTGAGGTGCATTGCAGTTGCATAATAGGGTCACCAAACCCAATCATGCATGTCAGGGCCATCCAGCTTGGATGAAATGACAGCTCACCTATCATAAGACAAATTTTATGTTGGAGCCAGAAGGTCTGGGGAACCAGCAAGTGCAAATGTCCTGAGGTGCAGAGGAGCATGCCACCTTCAAGGAAAAACATGGCACATCGAGCTGAAGGTGGAGTGCAGCAGGAATATAGGATGGGCACGAAGAAGGGCTCAGAGCATCATGCACCTTGAAGTGGGTTTATTGCTTAGGACATTAGAAAATCCTCAAATGGTTTTTAAGCAAGGGGGTGACAGTATCACATTTACACTCTGGAACAGTCCTTCTAGCTGGGTTTTAGAAAATAGGTTGGAAAGAGGCAGGCCTAGAAGCCCAGGAGTGAGCTGTGTCAGTAATCCAGGCATGGGGAGATGGGGAACTAAACGAAGGTGGCAGCTCTGAGGATGAGAGAGGTGCTCAGAGCCAAGAAGAATCAAGATGGCAGAATTGAAAAGAGTTCAAGGTTGTTTCTATTTGAGGAGGGAGTGAAGGAAGGGAAGAAGTCAAAGGTAGTATCTAGGCTCCTTTCTGAACCTCATGCTCTCTATTTCCAACACAGATATTCAGTACCAGGTTGAAAAGAAATGGGCTGTCATGGAACTGGGATTTTTTTAAAAATTTATTTTAAAGAAACTTTAGATTACATGAATGTTACATAAAAAATGTAGGGGATTCTCATATGTCCCACTCCCTACCCCTCCCACAGTTTCCCACATTAACAACATCCTTCATTAGTGTGGTACATTTGTTACAATTGATGAACACATATTGAAGCATTGCCATTAACCGTGGTCTATAGTTTACATTATAGTTTACACTTTGCCCTGCACAATTTTATAGGTTATGACAACATATATAATGGCTTGTATCCATCATTCCAACATCATGCAGGACAATTCCAGTGTCCCCCAAATGCCCCCATATTATACCTATTTTTTGCTTTCCTCCCCTCAGAACCTCTGGTGGCCACTGCCTTTATATCAATGATACAAATGGAACTGGGATATTTATGTGACTTAGATGTGTGCCTTTTGTGGCAATGCTGTGCTCTGGTGCATGTTTGTGGTTGCCCCATACCTACAAAGCTGCATGCTCTGGCCCTCTGGCCCGCCTTTCCTGTCTTTCTTCTCCCTTTTTGATCCATCCACCCTCTTCCCAAAGCCCAAAGTGCTGTTGAGTCTCTGGCTTCTTCATCTTTCCTAAGAGGAAGCTTGGAGGACAGCTGCATGTAGTGGCCAGAGCCAGGAATCTGGAGACAGGTGGCCTAGGTTCAAAGCCTACTTCAGCCACTTTACAGCTGTGTAACCGCTGGCATGTTACTCAACCTCCTTGTGCTTCAGCTGTTTCACTTCCAAATGAGATTAACATTAGTTATAGGGTTTTTGTGAGTTTAAATGAGTTAGCACGCAGAACAGTGCTCAATAAACGTTAACCTTTATTTTGACATTCTGTAAGAGCCTGACTTTTCTTCATCCCCATTTGGTAAACTCATACTCCCAAAATTATTATTTTATCCTTTTGCTACCAAAACCCTTGCTCTTTTAGAAGATACATCTGCTGGAAATCTGAGAAATTAATTGATGTGTGTGAATTGATATTGGCCAATCTCGGAATTTCTCCAATTTCAGAGGTGGAGAGCAGAGTTATCATGTTCATTCACTTGGAGGACACTGGGTAGGAAACAGCCTATTTCTGCCTATGGGAAAGTGGCTTGGTTGTATTATGACACGTTTAGCATAGCATAATTTTTCATGTTAGAATAAGTCGGAATCTCATTTACTTGTTCAACAAATATGAAGTACTTTCTACAGAACCTGACACCTGGAAGAGACCTTAATATAATACCTTTGTTTTATAAACTAAGCTGTGCCCAGGAAGCCTGAGTGACGTGCTAAGGACTGACATCTATTTAATGGCAGAGTCATTACTAAGACAGGAGGCCATGGATTTTTCCCATTTCTTCCATCACCCACTGGGTTCTGACTTTGCTTTGTTGGCAGAACTTTTAGATAATGGGGGAAAATATTTTGAGGCTAGATAGTGTTTTTTCACTTTCCAAAGTACTTTCATGCATGTCTTATCTCCCCAAAATTATTCTAAATATTCTGCATTTTACTTAATGGATTTGGAAATTACAACAGAGAATAGTGAATTTTTGGCCACACAGGGAGATATCAGGGACAAGAACTTAGTAGACCTCATTTATTGAAAGGAAGATGGTTCTCAGGAGCTGGGAGCCAGGAACCAAACTTATTTAATTGAGCTAAAGATACCATCAATTGATTCAAAGCATCTCTCCGCATCAGTTCCCATCTCTTTTTTTTTTTTTTTTTTTTTAAGATTTTTATTTATTTATTCATTTATCCCCCCCTTGCTGCTTGTGCTCGCTGGGTCAGCTAACCACGCCGTGCGGGCGGGCTTGCCTTCACCAGGAGACCCCGGGTTCGGTAAACAGGAGCCCTACTGATTGAGCCACAACCGCTTCCCAGTTCCCATCTCTTAATCATAACCCACCCCATTGTGGTAAAAGCATCATGAATAGACAAGCTCTGTCTGGCTACAGAAGCACTTTGATTTGCTCCTTATGTTTGTTTCCTAAAGAGTGGATTTTTCATTTACCAACACACTTTTGACTGTGCTCTGGCCAATCCTTGAGGGAAAAAATCCTGAATGTGCCATCTACCTTCCAATCAGTGGCTTATGAACCCAGGTAACCTGCCTTATCTTCATAGTGTGAGAGCAACTGGCAAGGGCAATTACATGAAGATAAGGCTGGATTCTTATCTCCCCCTGTCAGCCGGTGGGCACCCTGTTCATTTTTACTCTTGAATAGGTGACTGCATCACTTCTGCCTTGCTGGGTTCCTGGCAGCAGCCTCTGTGCAGCTGTGGAGAATCCTTATCACTCATGATCTGTTCTGGAGACAGTGGAATTTTATAACTTTTGTTTTCTTAGGTTTAAGTGGAACAACTTGCCATAAGATAAATCTGCCTTCCAAGTCAGTAAAATAACTCCCATATAGGACTGTCTTCTGAAATTTGATGCTGCATGAGAGGAAAATCCTGGGGTTTGCAGTGGCCTTCTTTAGAATAGACTCCTGCACCCAAAGGATGGGGAGAACCATTTATTTGGAGGGACAAGGGAAGGACAACTGTTCTTCTACCCCTCCAGTAGAGTAGAAGTACTAACAGACATCTAACTGGGGTTAAATCTAAAAGCATGATAAAAATTGTTAAAATTATTAAAGGAACAGTGAGGAAGGAAAGGGACATCTGATCGACCTCATTATCCCTAGAAATGAGTTAACCCAGATGTCCTCAAATCCAAATTACTATAGAAACACAAGCCAAGTCTCCTTTCCACAAACATTATTGTGGGTTAGAGTTCACTCTCATGAATTCCAGCCTAGCTGGGGAGCAGACCAAGGAAGGCATCTGTTTAGCCCCTTGTTCTGACTTACCTTCATGATACACTTGCTGGCCAGAATAATGCCATTTAAAAATTATAGACATTGAATGTAATAATAAAAAAAAAAATTCAGCCCTCATTTCCAAAAGTTCTGATTACCTTACAGGAAGAAGACGTAAATCTCAGGGGCATCAGCAAGATGACGAGTCATTTCAGAGAGGTTATAGTACTCCAAAGCATCGTTTCTATTTTGTGCTGTGATTATCTCACCATAATCCATACCCTTGTGTTACATTATTGCTTATAATAAAAGTCCACATATTGGAGAGAAAATCTTTTTTTTTTTTTTAAAGCATTTTCAGGGAGGATTAGAAATTATTTGAAATACAGGCACTAACAAGCATAACAGAAGACCAACTTATGCACTTCTGCATTCAACAGTTTTGAGAAGGCTAATAGTAATTAAGGGGGAAAGTCAGGAATCTGCTACATTCTGCAATCTCCATAATTAAACAATAAAACTATATCATTTCACACAGACATTGTAAATACTAAATTAAGAAGCTCCGATGAAATGTCAGAAGCATTTTCTTATGAGTTTATATCGGCCATGTGATTATCATATTGATTCTGCATGCCAATGAGATAACAGTGCACTGTGTTTATTTTTCTTCCAATTGCCTTCCGGAAAGTAATAAAATTAAATCCAATATGATATTAAATGTAAATATGCAAGGATATTATATGTAAATACCCATTTTAAACTCTCTTTGCTTTTTGATATTTTCTCAGCATAATGTTGTCAAGCAACAGTACTATTCTTTTCCCCCACATGGCCCACCCTCACTGCCAGTATCAAGAGAAAGGACACCCTTTGTAATTCCATTTGATATTTATCTCATGATTTGTGCAAAAGAAAATGCTAAAAAGACTGATTTTATAAATTCCTGAGCTAACTGCAAGTTTAAGAGTTTAGAAGCTGTGAAAGTTTTATTTCTGATGCTGATGTCTTGAATGGATGTTTGCTCTAGGTCTCATTATACCACTTTATTTCTTCTGATGTTAGTTTTACTTCCCCCTAAATATTACCCTTCATTCTAATCAGATAATTAAAATAATTGCACTATCTGATAGTGGATTTAAACTTCCAGCCAGTAATCCCCTCTTGGAATTCAAATATTAACAAGACCTTTCTTACTATATGTGATAGTTCTATTTGCAAAAACAAAAACAAAAACGTCAAGGCATTTAGTCAGGACGAAGTGACCAGTCACGCTAGCCAGTCAAGAGGACCTGATACAAGAAACTGGCCCTGAAAATACCTGCAAATTGGTTATATGCGGTGGCCCCCAAAGGGAGTCAACATTTAATGAACCCTCAAAGAATATAACAAAAGGCTAGTACAGAGAGGTATGTCCATAACATACCTTTCACTTTACAGATGTTGTGACTGAGACCTAGAGTGATTAAGGGGCTTGCTTGTTATGAGCTGACCCCCTTCTATCTTCCTGTTAGCATCTTCTGCTGCAGGACTTCTGTGTCTCTGCACACACTGTCCCCTCCATCCAGGAAGAACAGGTCCCTTGCTTTCATTGGAAAAGTATCTCACTTTATCAGAAAGATTTATTTGCCCCTTTGTTTCTCTGGGCTGAACATTCCTGCACCTAGCAGATTCTTAATAATTGTTTGGTGAATCGCTGTGTGAGTTCACACAGCTAATTAGTGCCATATCGGAGATTAGAACTCATATTAATTTAGGTGCGTGTGTGTTTTTTCTAGGCCTTCATGCCTTCTCCTCTTCACACAATCTGTAGAAAACTTGTCACTTCATCCTTTTCTAGGTAAAGTGACAAAAAAATTAAAGATGAAATATACAATTTGGATTGGGCTTGCCCATGAAGCAAATTGGCATTTGCCTAATGAATCTATTTTTACCAATGGGGCCTTTTTGTGTAGTTACTTTTTATGGAAACACCACTGACTATTGTCTGGAGGAATGTCTAGCCACTGTACTTATTATTAAAGTACTTAATACTTTAATAACTAGACTCGAAGGGAAATTTTTCAATTTGCTGTTTCTGCTATGTAAAAGCATAGCAAGTAGAGAGGGCACTTCTTTTTCTCCTTCTCAAATTAACCACATCTTAGACTGAAATAATAGATCTCCTTGGGGTTGTGATTAATGTAATAATGCTACTGATGAATATTGAGGAATTCCTGCACCCCTCCCACTCACAATTGTGAGCAGTGCTAAATCTTTACCTGTTCTGCCTTTTGACAAATAGCCTGCATTTACAACATGGTCAGCTGGTTGTGAAATGTTGAGAGAGGGGAGGAAGGGTAGGGTAATGTGTGTGTGTATGTGTGTGCACATGTGTGTGTTTGTTTATTATTATCTGGCTTCCTATATCTCTGGCCTCACTGTCTTACCTCTAACCAAACCAAGAAATCAAGTTAGAAAGGACAGAGATGACTGTTCAAGATCCTATTAAGAAAGGGTTTTTTCAGTCATGTTGGATATTTAGTGGACATCATTTGAAGGGATCCCAGTTATGTTTTGTTACAATCATGACTCCTGGGTTCTAAAGGGCATTGCTAACTGCAACAATGAGGCCACCTCTTCAAGTGCGTTGTCAAGCTAAATTTATTGCAGGTGGCATCCTAGCAGCTCAGAGATGAAGAAGACAAACGAAATGATGTAGCAGCATGCCACATTGTCTTAAAGTAATTTAGTAGAAGAAATTCGAATGAGCAGACATGCTTGATATGGCCATCTCTCAGTGGGTCTCTATCTCCAACTATGGGGTTAGCCCCCTAAGGCTAACTTTGCCTGCTACAGAGATCCTTTCCGAGTCACTCCATGCAGTCGAAGTGGGATGGGGATCTCTGGTTTCCTTCTTGGATCTGGCCATTTAGGATGAAGCCAGTGGCGGTGCCTGTCCTTCCCACCACAGAGGATACAGAGCAATATGTTTGGATTGAGCCCAGGAAAGAGTGTGTCTACAAATTCATATCTTAGTTGGATCATAATAGTCCAGACCAAAGCACTTGGAAGTGCCTTCTCCAAACTTAGTACCCTTGTCTTGATTCTTCCATTCCTAAGAGACAGAAAGAAATGCAGTTATAGGGGCTAGTGAGCTCATTTTGCTTCCAGTTTTCTTTAGACCAATACGGAATTGCAAAAAATGTTTATGTTGGCTCTGTCATCAACTTCATCTCTCTTTTTCCCCCTCAGTCCAGAATTCTATTATTTTCTCCCACCAACCTCTAAAATTGGTCTGAAAGTGAAAGGTTGAGCCCATTCACTTTTCTTTATACCTACCAAATTATTAGTTTCTCATTTTAATTGACCTCTCTGAACTCATTGTTGGCTGTTTCGGCATCCTGTAGGCTTAAAACTTTATGAGCATGAAAGAGGAATTTCTTGGAAATTAAGAGGAGTTGAATCAGAGAAAAATTCCTTTCTTCAAACTTCCAGCTTCCATATCAAAGAGTGCCTAAGTCTATCTAAAGATAAATTTAAGATTTTTAAGTTATTTCACATCAGTGAAAAAAACTTGTAGCAAGAAACCATAAAAATGCCACTTCTAAAAAAATACCACCATCAAATTATAACTTATATACACTTTTCAAAACCACTCACAGAATGGAATCATATGCACACATGTTCTAAAACTTAGAATAAAAATTTTGTTTCCTTGAGTTGGCACCATTTTAGGGACGCCTTGAGAGAAAGGGAATGTGATGATGTGTCTTGACTGTAGGAAGAATATTTTCATTTTAAAGACGCAACTCTAATTAGTAATGCTGTGTGCTGTGGCACATTAACTCAAGCTTGTAGCTCATTTATCTTGACGGAATTTATTTAACTGACTGAGGGAAAGCAAGGTTCATATTGTTGCTGCCTGCCTTTTAATTTTGATCAAAATATCGAAGGGTATTTCAGCCTGAACTAGCTCTCTTAATTGATTTGATGCACAACAAAATATATTGATCCACATAAATAGGTTTCAGATCAATTGTCCCTTTGGAGATAATATTTACATTTAGAAATGGCCTCAGAAATACATTGAACACAAATGTTAAAGTTAATGTTCTCTTAACAATGGTGAATAGGTAAGTCCCTTGTACTTTTAATAGTTTTGAATTAATCCAAAATAACTTAGGGGCTTTGCACGTTGCTCTTCCCAACATATCTGAGAGGCGAGTGGGTGCAGAAGTTGGTGCAGCCCATGATTTAGCACATTAGCAGATGGAGAGAACTGAGTCACAAGCCAGTTGGGTGATTTGGCTAGAACCATAGCATCTAAAGTGATTATTGCAATCCCAGAATAGAGCCCTCAACTCCTACCTCCCATCTGTTCTTGACAGAGACTTTGGGAGCCAATTTCCTTTGTGAGAAGAATGTATTGATTCTCTAAGTAGGGTTAGAGCAGACCCTGGCAAAGTTTGCCTTGGACTTCTTCACCCCTACACCTCTTGTTCTTACCACTCCCCTATCCTCTTTCCTCCCTCTTTTCTTTCAGCCACAATATTCTCATTAGCTCTTCAAAATTCCCTTGCCATGATGTTCCCCAGCTGAAGTATGTGTATACACACAGGTGATAATAGGGGATAATTAGTGAAAGAAACATTTATGAACAACTTCCTATGTTCCAAACACAGGTCTGGGTACTTTGCACAAATTTCCCATTCCAGCCTCACTACAATTTATTGGGAGCAGACTAGATTTTTTATAATACATAATAGCTACTAAATAAACAAACTGATGTTGATGGTGCCTGGGGTGGCAAAGTAGAATGTTTACTGTATAGGAAATAAAAATAACTGGATTCTGGCTTTAGCTGATGGCACTAAACCTGGGTGACCTTGGTTAATACATATTCTTTTTCTCTGTGTAGCACATTTGGAGCTTATTTTTCTCACCTGTAGCACAGGCTGGGCACAGTAGGCTAAATGAGCACTAAAACTGTTCCAACGTTAAAATCACTGCAGAAGGTGATCAGACTTGTTCACTGAAGGCAGAAAAGATCACTAGTTCTCTCCCAGGAGAGATTACATTTGCAAGGAGGTTGCTTTTCAATCCTGGTCGATTTAGGATTGAATTGTTCTTGAGTTTCTTGACCTTGGCCACACATCATAGTCACCACCAGAGCTCTAAAAGTTTCAAATACTACTTCTGCTGATTCCAGGACTCTGCCCTGGGTAACTATCCCTACATTTGTTAAAATATCCTGAAATATTTCTACTAGCTATTTCTATTAAGAATCACAGCTGTATACTGAGGGATTCCAGACAATAAATGGAAAGTATTTGGAGGAATAAAAGCTTCCCTGAGACTCCTTAAAACACCATCTATTTGTTCTCAGCATGAGGTAAGACCTACCCCTAAGGCAAGTGGTTGAACAGGGGAGAGTTTGGGAAAGCTGCAAAAATCCTGATTATAGGACACAGTTGAGAGCTGTCCCTGAGGTCAGGCTTCATTTGCTCTTATTTCATCCATATCTTTTTTTTCTTTGCCTCCAATTCAACCTGAGCGGAGTTTTACTTCTATCCTTAAAGAACATCCATTAAAGATGATAAAATAGTCTGCTCCCAGGTCCATACACCCCCTCAAGCTCTCAGATGAAATAAGAGAGGCATCTGTATTGTTTAATTTTGTCTTTGGAGCTAATTATTTATCCAGTGGGATGTACTAAGTCCAGGATGTTATTTTGCCTAAAATAATGGACAGTCACTAAGGATGAATGCTTTTGGGTCCCTGGGTCAATATTAATCTGGTTTCCTTAAGGTAAACACATCTGGTGTTCAAAAATGTTCTCTCTCATCTAAATCAAACAGCTACATTAAGCTGGAAACCCCCAAACCAAATATCATCTATGTAATTCCAAGTCTTTCCAGGATGCAGCCAAGGTAATAACAAATGCTTTGCATCACTCAACTGATAGCTAGACCTTTCCATGACTTTTTTCCCCACAAAAATGAATTCCAACAAAGCAGAACCTTGTGTTGCTTTAATCCCTGGACTCTCATCTTCAGTGATCTTGGGCAAGTAGTTGAACTAATGAAAATAATTTACTCATATGTTTTAATGTGCCCCACCTTGTATTATACTACTCCCCTGATATCTTACATCTGAGCAAGAAAATTTGCCTAGTGATCTTGTTCTAAAATTTACAGAGAACCAGTTATTCATGCTTTTCTCTCCCTTTTTCTTACAATGTTTTTCTTTTGATACCTTTGTATTTTGGAGGCTCCAGATCAGAATGAATGGAAAGCACCTGCTGCTTTTCACACTCAAATGCTACACATGCTCAGCTTTGAGCTCTATCAAAGGGTAAACCTGTAATTTCAATACTTGTAGTTTGAACCTGTAAGATAGAAATGGAAGTCACACTTCCGGTGGCAGGCATTTTGTTAGGCTGTCAGGTAGCTCATTTTGCTGCTGTTTCCTATTTTTAACATTCTCTTTACATAAATAAAATGTAACACTGTGAAAAATAGAACACCTGAACAAAAATACATGAGGAGGTGCCCCCAAAGAGCAGTTACATTATTAATTTCAAATGGTAGGCTGACACTGAATCTTCGTTGAATATTTCTTCGTTATGAATATGGCTAAGGTTATAAACTGAGTAAGGAAAGAAAATTGCTGTTGGTCAAGGATCATCTTCCAGCATTAAATAACTTTTAAATATTGATGGGGAATGCATAATACCACGGAGGTGTTTAAAGAAAGAAGATCTCAGTTTGTCCTTTGATTAAAATAGCCTTATAACTTCAAGTCTAGAAAGTACTTCAGAGAATTATGAGAGTACTCGACCCTACATCACATAGTTTTTTCTTAACAGACATTGACTAAAACCTTAGTCTGCTATGTCTTCCAGTCCTGTCAGCTTTCTACCAAGTCATGCTTCTCTAGATAGATGAGGAGTCAAGCTTTCCCAGTCCCTTTAAACATTTTCTTTATCATATTTAGCCCATCCTAATTTTATCAATAATAATAAAACATATTCACTAGTAATCACTGATAGCAATCAATAATTTCAATGTTCTAATTTTACTCTAGTCACACCAGAGAGCTTTAAAGGATAGCTAAAAAAGTGACCAATATAATTTATTCTAGTCTCAGTAGGTTAGAACTTGTTACAAGGAACCAGTCTGGTATTTGATTTGAACCTCTGACGATGCTAGTTAGTTTTCTGTCTCATGACCATAACAGGTCCCCATAACTGTGACAATATGTGCCAATGACCCCAAGAGGGGCAGCAGTGACTAATTAAACTCAATCTATCACTAGTAATTTCCACCCAATCCAAAGTTCCTCCTCTATTAATCATGAGTTAGAGGCACTAAGTGGATTTACAAAAGCCATTCATGTTCAAAAGAAGTGCATACTTACATTTAGTTTTAAGTCTGGGACTAAGATTTAGGAGTTGTATTCCCTGCCCAGTGAGTTTTTCACTACAGTTTAAATATGCTCTAAGGCATATGAATATGTTCAGTTGTTCATGGGGCATAGTCTTGATGGATAGAGACTCACACAATAACTGAAAGAATATTGAGTTCTCATCCTGGGGAGTCCTGCTACATTCAATAGAATGACAAGAATCCCCTGAGTACAAGGGCAGTGCCTAGTGAAGGAAGACAGACCATTATGCCAGGTTCTTGATTTTGATGATTGTACTTATGAACATTTTCTTGTGAAAATTGAAACTTAGCCTAGTATTATATATTGCCTAAGAGTTTCCTCCTGAAAGCCTTCTTGTTGCTCAAATATGGCCTCTCTCTAAGCCAAACTCAGCATATAAACACACTACCTTCCCCTGCCCCCCTGCATGGGACATGACTCCCGGAAATGAGCCCCCCTGGCACCCCAAGCACCAACTAGCAATGCGTCTGGAAAAACACTTTGTCCATAAGGGGGAAATAGTAAATACAAATGAGTTTTTATGGCTAAAAGATTTCAAAGGGAATCAGGAGTTCATTCCAGAGGTTACACTTATGTACGTCTCAGCAGGATCTCATTGACTGCCACAATAAATAGTGCCTCAAATGGTGGGACTCTTAAGGGCTCTAGAGACATACAGACACTATAAGAACAACAGACAAACTCAGGAATTTGGCACCCCGTCAGTGGGCCTTACTCTGGAATTTATGCTCCACGGTGTAATAGACAGACTCATTTATAATTTTCTTACACATGGCTCATCTGCCCCTTTTATTTGAACCTATACTTAGCACTATACTTGTTAAATATTTGTCCCAGAGACTTAAATCTTTGGTCTGTTCATGTTCCTGTTGAGTCCTGAATCTCAGCAGAGTTGCAAACCTACCCTCCAGTTCACTGGACTCACCCAGGACAGCAAACAAGGAGATGATGATGGACAATGCCCATCCCAAGGAACAGAGAGTATCTACAACTGCAAGCAAGATAGTTCCTTCCATCTGCCCCAAGGGACTTAGGCCCCTTCTCAGTTAGCAACAGAATGGGCATCACCATCCCCAAATCCTTAAAATTGGGGAATGAACAATGGCCTAAAGCAGACTTATTATTCTATTATAGATTTATTTTTATTTTGGCAATAGGAAAACTTTTATCATTGATATAAAGGCAGTGGCCACCAAATATTCTGAGGTGAGGGAGAGGGAAGAATAGGTGTAACATGGGGCATTTTTGGGACATTGGAATTGCCCTGCATGACATTGCAATGACAGATACAGGCCATCATATATTTTGTCATAACCTACAAAATTGTGCAGGATGGAGTGTAAATTATAATGTAAACTATAGTCCACGGTTAGAAGCAATGCTTCAATGTATATTCTTCAATTTTAACAAATGTACCACACTAATGAAGGTTGTTGTTGATGTGGGAAACTGTAGGAGAGGGAGGGGATGGGGCATATGGGAATACCCTATATTTTTTTATGTGAAATTTATTTAATCTAAAGCTTCTTTAAAAATTAAAATTAAAATTAAATCCTTAGGACTCCTGGAGGAGTATGATTAGCCAAGTCTCGTCAGTCACATTTTTCTGACTAAAACACAGATATCTTGGTACTGCAGATAGTCCATTTAAAGTATCCAAGCTTGCAGCAACCCCACACATCCACTGGATCCTAGCAGTCCCTTTGTTTACTTTTCAAACCCCAAATCATGTATACTTAGTTTAAAGAGGACAGCAGGGTTGCGAAAGAAAAGAATCGGAGGGGAGTGGGAAGGAACCCTGAACAAAACAAAACACCAGTTCTTCCCAGCTCTCTGAGTCACATTCAGGGTTGTAAGATGACTTATAGCCCTGAAAATGTTGGCAGAACATTCAGCCTAGATCATACATTTCAGGCACATGATGCAAATGGTTCTTGGCTCACGATTATAAGCTAGCAGTTTCTGAAGCTCTACTGCAGTTCCAAACAATTCACTGTATTTACTTTCTGCACCAAGGCCCTTGGACTGATTAAAGGAAGATTTCCAAAAGAATGCCTTCCACGATGGTATGGGATTTTGCTGTTTTTTTTTTTTTTTTTTTTTGCATGGCTGATGTGACCCTATGTTCTTGCACAGTTTTTTTTTTTTAACAGAACATTTGTGCAAATGCACACTATCTCCCTTCTCTGGACTCTTCTCTACTTAAACATGCTTATATGATGTGATCAAATAGGAGAGGGCATGGTATAGACTATTTGTTTGTTGATTTCATGTTTGACTCTCCGCTAAACCACAAGATCAACCGCGTACTCTGTTTTGATCACTAAGTCAGCCAAAAGAATAATTGTATTATGGGTGATTAAGCTATAAAGACAGAGGTTTCCTTGGCCATATGGAACTTCCAGAGCATCTATAGTAGGAGTCATGTGTTTTTATTCTAACAATATCCCAAGGAAGACAATAAGGGGACAGTGATATGAAATATATATACTCAAAGGATAGGTATCAAATTTGTTTCAACTTTTTATATAAAGGGATTATCCATATCACTGGTTATTACTCTGAACAAATGTTTGTATTAACAGTGAAGTCGGACATGCTTAATTGACTATTTTTTACATTATCTGACCAAGACTGCTCAGTGTTTTGTAGCTGATTGGATGACGGTTAGAACAAGTAGGTAATTCTAGCAAGATCTATTGGAATAGCTCTTCGTTGAAATAACTGCTGAGTAAATTCAATGTTTTTTTCCTCAACACATATGCTTACATCTCAGCTTGCTTACCATAACTTACACAATATTTCATATGTAAGTTTCACAATAACATACATAAAGTGAAATGCAATTATTATTATTATTTTTTTTTATCACTCTGAGGAATTTCAGAAGTTATCTTACACTGTCTCCAGAAGGTAAATCCACTGAATCTAATAAATTGAACATTTTTTTAATCTTTGAAAACATTTTTGTAAAAGCTTTGCAACTGTCAAATTTCTCTTTGACCCAAAACATTTGATTTAGTAGTTCTTAGTGAATTGCAGCCAAAATACTAAATATGTAACATCTTAAACTAATTTGTTTTACCTTATGAAAGTTGTCTATTACTTGTAAATCTTCTAAACAATGTTTTAATTTTATGCCTATCTGAAGCGTTCCAACCTCTATCATTTATATCATGAATAATATTAGTTTTGTAAGTTAAGGTGTTTTTGTTTTATGGGAGATTTATTTTTCTGAAGATTTATACCAGGCATTGCTTTCTTACTCCATGTTGGGACATTGAAAGAGCTAGCTACCACCTGTAGTAACACCAAAGACCTAGAGGTTCATTAGCAGACTCTTAGAGAATGGCCATCGGATAGAAAACTGGATCTTTTGGAAGTAAAATATTCCAAGGTTTTTTTTGTTAGTGGTTTAGTTCTGATGATAAGATTAGTGATGAAGTTCCCATCTGTGATGATTAGTCCCGTTTTCTATCCACTCTTCCCAAATCAGAAGATGGTTGAGATTGAAAAGCAAGAACCACAAAAGTGTGGCCCCAAGGTAAAATCAATTTCAGTGATCATCTGAGGCCTTTCCCTTAACTGTTCATTCATTTCATAGATTGAGTGGAGATTGCATTGCCCAGATTTGCAAAATATATGGAAAATAATTCCACCTTCAGTTCACTGTCCTCTTGGCTATTTTTCTCATTTTGATGCTGCATGGAACTATTTTGGGCTTTCTCAGTCCACTTAGCATTGCTTTAAAACAGCTTTGTCTCCCTACAAGACTGAATTTCCAATTCTCCATCCAACAGAGCATTGGGCTCTGACAGTTCTTCCAGGTGTTAAAATGTGCACATATTTATCTGACTCTTTATTTAGTTAGATATAATAGAAAATGAGATTGAAGATTTATG
Source organism: Tolypeutes matacus (assembly GCA_026826555.1). NCBI lineage: Eukaryota > Metazoa > Chordata > Mammalia > Cingulata > Chlamyphoridae > Tolypeutes > Tolypeutes matacus. The sequence goes on from JAKSZT010054552.1 coordinate 4,338,112, forward strand.
ATTACAATATGATTTAATGAAAATGTTGGCTCATAAGAACAGCACTGTGGCTACTTGACAAAGATACAAATGTGATCCCCAATATTTTAAAATGTAAATGCATATTCCCTCTTTGTGCCTTCCTAGATCCTGGAAATACACAGTCTCATAATTTAGAGACAATTCCAAATCTCCCGAAGAGGAAAAGAAAGCAAAGGGTACCTGTGAGTATCCACCCATGGTTTCTCACTTTGTGATTCATTTGTGACAAATTGTTGAAGACAAAAGACCAGCTCCCTACTGCCCTTGGGTATACTTTTGTGGTGCCTGCCCACTTTTTAGAAGTGTATGTATGCTGATTGAGTGTCAAGTAATTGAAATAACAGCTGTTGGGAAATAAAGAGATTTCTCATCTTCCTCTACCTTCAGGGTTAAGAAGTCATGGCCAAAATAATAATATATTTATTAATTTTTAAACTCTCATCATCAATTCTAAAGTTTGGTCCATGACAGTCACTCAGTAAGTATTTGTGAAATAGAAATGAATGTACCTAAACATAAAGGATTTTCATATTGCAATATCTGCTGCCTTTGGTTTATCCACACCTTGATAATACTATTCCATGAGCAAGGCTAAATAAAAATTGACTACAGTCCTTTGGATATATGATTGCATTTAATTTAATCTATTTTATTTTTTGAAAAGTGGTTAAGTTCCTACTGTGTGCATAAAGAGTGACAGATTATTGAGATTAGAGTGGGGCTAGATATAAGTGAGTCCCCTATTTCGGGAGCCCAGAATTGAAGGCAAGGTTTAATGACTTTGTAAAACTGTACAAGGTCAGCAAGGGCTAAAGAAATTCAGGGACGCTCCACGCTTCTCTCTGTGGGGTGCAGCTGCCACCCACAGGGATAAAGAAACCAAACGCTTCCGCCAAACTGCTACTGAGGGAACGCAGATATAGGAGCTAAGTTTGTTTTTTTTTTGTTTGTAAGAGGGAACAGAGCACAGATGGGCCATTCCTTAAATTTACAATGCAGTAAACTAGACATTTTAAAAGGTTAGAGGCAGACTGTTTTGAAGAGAAACCAACCGCAGTTTAAATGTGCCTCATTTCGGTCCCAGCTCTCCTGTCTAAAGTTCAAGGAGCAGGAGTCTGTTGTCCACTTAAACATACATGTATTTTGTGCTGGGCTCGGGATTTCCATGTGGCAGGTTTGGGTTTTCAAACGTTTGTTATGCTTCCTGATTAAATCCTATCACTCCGACTGGAGATGAACTTTAATTTTTACGGCATCGTTACAACCTTCCTCTAATCTCCCGGTTGCTCCGGGTGCCTGAGCTTGCTGCCAAAGCAACATTACTAAGTTACTAAGTTACATTCTTTCTAAGTTACTTTCTCTCCATTTCCCTCCATTCTCCTTCTAAATGTGTGGGTTTTTTTTTTTTTTTTTTTTTTTTTTTAAGATTTGGGTTGAAGCACCATAGCGAGGCTGTGACTATCTCTCACAGTACTTCAACCAGGAAATTAAAACCCTATTTGTTTGTGAAGAATGAAGAGGAAGCAACATTCTCTATTGTTTTTCTCATTTTCTTCTCCATAGTCTGGCTGCTGCTCTGTCCCCTCTGAAGCCCATACATTCTCTTCCAGGACATCTTCCTTGCCTTTTTTTAAACTCGGGAACCAGACTCACGGGTTTCTAAAGTTGGATCTATCTTTACTGAATGTATGACTTTGGAAAAGTCACTTTACCTCTGTGTGCTTCAGCATGCCTATCTGTGAAATGGGACTAGTACTTGTACCTATTTCACAGGGTTGCCATATCATTTATATATGCTTAAAATGGTGCATACTACATAGTCCAGTTTGCTTTTATCTCAAAAGATCTGTGTCATTAAAAGAGTTTGAAATCCCCTGATTAAGTTTTGCTTGCCCTTGCTTCATGTGCCAAATAAATATATCCACTATTCTTCCCCTTGGACTTTTAACTGTGTCCTCTCTTCCTTTATGCACCCTGTCAGTGAAGTCTTTTCCCAAATTTCTGCACCCAAATTTTGTGCTACCTCTTCTCCTTTGGGATTTTTTTGTTGTTTGTTTGTTTCAATCACCACCAAAGCCACCACTATACAGATAATTTCCATGACTTTCTTTTAGTCTAAACTTTCCTTATATAAAAAAAATAGCATAAGCAAAAATCCTTTTAATCCTTTCAGTGAAAATAATGCAGAATAGGACTGGCAACTGCACATGATACAAACGTGGTCTTTAGAACAACTTCAGTGATAAACTAGACTGGTAGGAAGAAACAGTTTACACAGTAGATTTTTTGATAATTGACTTCCTGCAAATGCCAATTGAGAAAATAACTTTTAAATGAAAACACAGGATGCAAAATCCTATATATCCAAATCTCTAATGCAGCCTGTGCTCTCCTTGCATCTCCCTCCTGGGATGCATGAATTACTCTGCATTTTCCTGCCGACAGATTTGCAAGTATTCGTTAGCTGGCACCACATTAGCTGGTAATAACTGTTAAGGATTTAATAACACATTTGTGCAGGAGGTCAGCATTAAGGAATGCAAAGAAAGGAGCTGAACCTAAACAACAGGGACCACGGGGGGGGGGGGCGGGGAATAAATAAAAATGAAACATGTCACAGGTGGCTTGGCAGCCAACAGCATAGTGATCATCTTTTTACCCTTTAAAGTGTTTTCTCCTTTGTATGCCTACCGGCTTCAAAGATAATGTTTCTCCAACTGTCAACTTCTCATATATTTACAGTCCTGATGGGCACACTTAATGATATCAGCTGGAATTCAGAGATGGAATGAATTCTTTATAATATGACTTTGGCTACTGCTAGTAGGCGTAAAGATGGCTAATACTTGTTGAGTACATATTTGGAGCCTCGCCTTGTGCTAAATGCCTTAAGTGCATTATCTCATTTCATCCTCTCAGTAATCCTAGGAGGATACACTACTTTTACTTCTATTCTACTACTAAGGAACTTGAGTCCCAGACAAGCTAAGTGTCAGGGTCTGTCCATGGTTTGTAAGGGATGGGGCCGAAATTTCAATTCGAGGCCCATTGAAAGCTGTTACTCTATGCTTCTCTATATGACTTCTCTATCCTGCTCTTCCAATTTTTATTAGTTTAGGGTTTTTAACAATACACTGGTGAGCTTAAACGTCAGGCCCCAAAGTGGGCAAGGGGAAGGAAGAGAAGCAAAATGATGGATTAGGCACAAATGAGCAAATCAGTCCTCAATCGGTCACAGGTTGATCCAACCCCACAGATGGTTCACTGTGCCTGAGTTCTTTAGTTTAACTTGACATATATACCTAAATAACATGCTCTAACCAAGAATTCACAATAGTTTACCCAAATAGACATATTCTCTTAACGGTAGAATTGCTACTCTAACTAGAATCAGGGACTCCTGGACACATGTGCTGTCAGCCTTAGAGACCCCTGCTGCTCTCACACACCCTGACTGCATGAGGCAAAGCATTGCTATTTTTCATTGCAGGTGGTCACCATATGCCATGGTGTGCATCCATAACCCATTGCCAAGAATTGTGGTAAAAGTTCAAAACAAACAAACAAACAGCCTTCCGAAAGAATGGTAGAGCTTTCCTGAGGAGGGAATGAAAACACATACAATCAGTATGCTCTTACTTTATTCATGCCTACTGGGTTCTGAAACACAATCTTTGGCCATATCAGTATCTCATACTAAATATTCAGGTGGAACATAAGCTTTGAAATTAAATGTTTTAGAAGTGCTCTCTTTCATGAGGACGCCTACTCTCTCTGGAGTCAAGGTTATATCTGTTGGAAAGAAAATATTATTTGAAATGTTTTTTGGTCCAGATACTAACGTGTTCCCTTTTAACAAGAAATCACTGCATTAATAAATGATATCCCCTTTGTACAAATAGATAAGCTTCTTAGGCTTGATTGATGAAAATGAAGGTTTCGTGCCTAGGTTTTATTGAGAAGTAATATTTATGTGCTAATCCTGGACACCATTTTCTTTTTGGATGCACTGGAAGAATTTTCAGGAAAAAATATCTAACTGACAAATGTGATGCTTTATCTATAGTCAAGTGTCAGGGTCATTAGAATAAGCACTTGAGAAAAATGGCAAAACATTGAACATCATGGTAGAAGAGGCGCAGGGATCAAGACACTTGAAATGCAATTTTTATTAATGTTGTCACACTTCATTGCTTTCATTTTGTCCAATCTTACCATTAACTTGGAAGCAACTACAAGGGAGTTTTAGAGGACTCTGTGAGTATCTCACACTGGTGATTTAAGCTTAATTACAATTACTATGAAATATGAAGAGGTTGTTATACAATACGTGCTCTTGGTCATAAGAATTTATTTTGTCTATGTCACATCTGGGCTTGCCTGGGAAGGATTTGGAAGGGTGGTTTATCGTTACTATTCAAGAAACCCAAAGCTTTGGGTACTCTGTCCATAGCGTGCTAAAATGTTCTGCTTGAGTTTACTGTTTAGGAGTTTTGGCAGATGAAACAAAGAAAAACATTTGCTTCTCAAGCTTGCTTTAAAAATCTTCCCATTCTTCAGAGTTCAATGTGCACAATAACAAGTTGCTGAATTCCCACAAGCAAATTCTCTAACTTATCGAGCCCCCTGTTCTCTTAAGTTGGATAATTACCCTCCTTCCAAAATTTCAGTTTCCAAAACATGTCTCCTTTCTACCAAGATGAACACCACCTAGAAGCTAAGATTTGCTTTGAGGGTAGGGTTGGGATTGAGTTATATTTGTGATACTTTTAATCTGAAGAGGGGATATTCTGGGGGTAACCAAAAGGTAACATGGGAAGATTTCGAGGGCCGCTTTGGTGTTTTGACAATAGCTGGTGCCTGAGAGAAATTGGTCTCTTGTGTAAACTTTGAGAAACCCCTAGAGTTTAGTGGGCTGAGGAGGAAGAAATATCAGTGGGAAGCATCTGAATAAGAGAGTTCACATAGGAAGAACATATCTATATTCAGGTGGAGGCTGAAACTCTCATCCTCAAATCCCTTACCATCCTCACACCTTTCAATGCTGTACTTCACCCTGGAGAGAAGAAAAGATGAGAAATGCTCAGAGGAAGAAGAAAAGGCAGTTGATACCACGGCTTCACTCCCGTCTGAGGACTGAGTGAAGACCAAGAAGACAACTCTGCAGACATGAGGTGTTGAGGAGCCTTCTCAGCAGAACTGCAAACCTGTTAAAACAGGATCTTCTGAAGTGGCTGGAGAGGACTTTTAGCCCCATCCTCTGTGTTCTTGCGTGCTTCATAATAGAGAACGTTCTGAAACAATGGGGGAACCCACTCTTTGTGCAGTAGCAACTGGCTTTCTCCTGCACAGATTGTTGCCCACCCACCACAGCAAAGTGGACTCAAGTTTCACACACACAATGTTCCAGAAAGGATGCCGACCTCATGCACAATTTTGAGACAAAAACAGCACAGGGTTGAGCTGCCCTGGAATGATATTCTAAACCCAGGAAAGTGGAAATTCACTTTCTTAAATCATTTTTTCAAAGCCAAAATTATAAGGAAGGCTTGATTTTGGCATCACTAGGCTTCTTTATAGGTAGAAGATGGGATCCCTTCTCAAATTCCAAAAGCCTGCTTTTTCACCAAACTCCATCCAACTAGCCTCAGTACCAACTACTCCAAAATATGCCAGGAAAGGTATTTTTTCTGAATAGTTTTTGGGAGTCATTTTCAAATCTCTAGGTCATTCTGGCTAACATCATGGTTAAATTGTGCACACCTTGTGTGTCCTTGCCCTGCCCTTGTCTCAACCCAGTTCTTTAGAATGCAAGAACTCAGTTATCCAGTGGCTGCTGTGTTCTCTCCTATCACCTATTTATCCACGGTACTTGGGTCCACAGGCCTTTAGATTTTCGATGGATAGTCTTTAAGAGGCTTGTGAAAGTTCTGAAATTGCATGGGTGATTTTGTGTGAATGTGCATTCCCATGCTGAAAGGGTCCATGGTTGTCATCCATTTAAGAAATAATGACCTAGTGGGTCAATACTTTAAGACTCTTTGCCCTGTAAACAAGCATTTTTGGAAACTGTTCTGTCTGCACTAAGTTTGGGGGCAGAGGTTCCAGCCACTTCCATTATGCTATGGGAAGCAGTCCCCCAAATATGTACACTTCTGGAAACCCTTCTGCCTGGAAGATTTTCTGGCCTCTTTTAGGGGGAGAGATGGAGTTCTTCTAGTTCTCTCAGAGTCCTAAGAGTTAAGGATTCAGAGAATTCCTAAAATAATTGACTAGGCACCCAAACACCCTCTCTACCCCACCCCATCACAGGTCTACAGTCCCTTAAGCAATGCCATGTCTCTCTTTTCCTCCTAGCAGATGAATCGAGATTCTCATCATTTGATTGGGAATCTGCAGTACACTTGTTTAAATCAGTCTTCAGTTTCTGCCTCTTTCTCCCTCCCCAATGTCCTGCACCCATTCCCTTATCCTAGGTGGTCACTTTGGGACGTCAATGTTGCCAGCATTGCCCCTAGCTTCGCCTCTCCCAAGGGAGGCTTGTGGTGGGATAACCAGGTAAGTTGTCTCTACCTTTCTGGGAAGCTGCACTCAGTTAAATAATATCAAACCAAACTATATCTTGCAGCCACTTGCATTTGCTTGTTAGGATTTGGAGCTTATGGCAGAAAGAGGCTCTGTCCATCCTTTGCCTGCAGGTGTAATTAGACTTTACAGTTAATAATAATAATAATAATACAGTATTATCAGACTAGTTTGATAATAGATAGAGTTTCTGTTTTCTTTATGTAATCTGGCTGTTGGACACAGATAGGTTTGAACTTAAACTCACATAATCCAATGGGAGTCCAGCAGCCTACATTCCTCAGGTACCTCAAACTCACCTCACTTAGAACTCACCATTTTTCCTTCTAAAGAATCTCCTCCTCTTGTGTTAACTGTTTCTGCTGGTGTGAAACAATCCACCCAGTCATCTAAGACAGAAAATCTGAAGATTCCTCTTGAGTTTTCCTTCTCTTCAGAGTCCCACATGCAATCAATATCTTTACTCTTCCAATAGTAACCCCTAAATATTTTTCAAACCTATCCTCTCTTCTCTGCCTCTCCTGCTATTGCCCAATGCAAGCCTTTATCATCTCTCACCTGAACTTCTGTATCTGGGTCTTAACTGCTACCTGTCCCATCACTCCTAAAGCCACAAAGAAACCAATAATAGTAATGAAGTCTAGTGCTTCATGGAGACTTATGACGTACTTTAGACAACTCTAATTGCTCCACATGCTGTATCTAGTGTAGTTCTCACTATAACCCTGTGGTGTAGACATTTTGATGTTATTATCTCCACTTTACAGAGGGAAAACTGGGGCTGGCAGAGGTAAAAAAAAAAAAAAAAAAAAATCAAACAAACAAAAAGTGCTCAATTTAGATTCTAAACATATTTAGAATCTGGTGGCACCAAGATTCCCACTCACATCTGTGAGACTCCACAGAGAATGAGCTCTTATCCCAGAGATTATGGTTTCCTCTGCTCAAGAACCTTAGACGCTCTCTGATTTCCATAGCATGACAGACGGAACTTCCCTTTTTGTGGTGAGATGCCTCCTGTTTCCATGCCCTTGATCATTCCCTCTCACATTGACTGTGAACTTGGGCAGGCAACTTTCTTCAGCCAATGGGACATTAGGAAGCATAATGCAAGCAAAGCCTTGAATAGTGCTCATGTATTGGGGTGTGCACTCTCTTGCTGCTTTCTGGGAACCCTTTGGTCTCTATGTGAGGAATCCCAGGCTAACTTCCTTGAGGAAGAGAGACCACGGGAAGACAGGTCTCAGCCTTCCCTGTTACCCTAGCTGGGGCCTCACATTTGTGAAGGAGGCCATCGAAAATCATCCAGCTCCACTCAAGCTGGTTCAAACCAGGTGACCCATAGAATCATGAGGAAATTAAACGATTGTTAGTTAAGCCACCAAGTTTAGGGATGGTTCGTTACACAGCACATGGCACACTATATACCTGCCTGCTCTTACACCTTCATCTCTCATCACTCTTTGCCTGCCACTCTGTTTTCTAACAATAGCATTCAGCTCATTGGACTATGATTCTTGCCGCTTGTGCTTTGCACATGCTGAGCCCTCTGCTGAGAATGCTCTTCCTGTCAGTTTGGTTAATTCTTACTCATCCTTTACTATTTAGCTTAGATTTTTGTCTTCTGATTCCTTCCAGGCCCATCTCTCCTTAATAATTCCCTCTGGCCCTTCAGGCTGGGTTTGGTATGTACCTTTCTGTTCTAAATGTTCTAAAAAAACCCTTTGGAGACCTCTATCATAGCATTTTCAAATAATTTTATAGTGGCCTGCTTATGGGCTCTATTCCCCTGCTAGACACTGGGGTTTTGCCCTTGTTGTTTCTCCAAAATCTAGGAGAATGGCCGACACCAAGAAGTCATCAATTAAACTTGAATGAATGAAAGAATGAATGGAATCAGGAGAAGGTCATCTGTAACTAGTTAGGGAAGGTCCAAATCAGTCTTTTTAAGTTTTTTTTTTTTATTAGAGAAGTTGTAATTTTATAGAAATATCATGCATAAAATACAGAGTTTCCGTATACCACCCTATTACTAACACCTTGCAACTGTGTGGTACAGTTGTTACAAATTATGAAAAAACATTTTTGTAATTGTTTTATTAACTATATAATCCAGAGTTTACTTTAGAGTTCACTGTTTGTGTTCAAAAGTCCAATGCATTTTTTAAAAAAATTTATTCTAGTACCATATATACAACCTAAAATTTCCCCCTTTAAGCCACATTCAAATATATATTCCAGTGTGGTTAATTACATTCACAATGTGGTGCCACCGTCACCACCGTAAATGACCAAAATTTTTCCATCATCCCAAACAGAAACTCTGTACAATTTAAGCATTAAGTCCACATTCCCTACCCCCACCACTGGTTAACCTATATTCTAGTTCTTTCTTCTTTGAACTTGCTTATTCTGATTATATCATATCAGTGAGATAATAGAGCATTTGATTTTTTTGTTTCTGGCTTATTTGACTGAACATCACATCTTCAAGCTTCATGCATGTTGTCACACATTTTGCTTATATGTTCATTGGTTGATGGACATTTGGGTTGCTTCCATATATATATTTTTTAAGATTAATTTTATTTATTTATTTATTTATTTATTCATTCATTCATTCATTCATTTACCCCCACCTCCTTGTTGTTTTTCACTTGCTGAGTCTGTTTGTATTCCTTGTTTCTTTAGGAGGCACTGGGAGCTGAAACCAGGACCTCCAATGTGGGAGGGAGGTGAATAATCACTTGAGACACCTCTGCTCCCTGCTTTGCCGTGTCTTTCATTCTGTTTTTCCTCCCCATGTCTCTTGTTGCATCTTCTTATTGCATCATCTTGTTGCATCAACTTGCTGTGCCTGCCTGTAGGGCCAGCTCACTATCTTCTTTAAGAAACACTTGGAACCTCTGCTCCCTGCTTTGTTGTGTCTCCCATTATGTTCTTTTCTTCTTGTGTCTCTTGGTGTGTCAGCTTGCCACGTCTGCCCATCATGCCAGCTTGCTGTCTTCTTTAGGAGACAATGGGATCCAAACCAGTGACCTCTCATGTGGTAGGCAGGAGCCCAGTCACCTGAGCCACGTCTGCTTCCCTGCTTCCATATTTTGGCAATTGTGAATAATGATTCTATGAACATTCTCCCTTCAAATCTGTCAATATTTGCCTTATATACTTTGGGGTCTGCTGTCATGTGCATATATTTTTATAATTGCTATGTCTTCTTGAATTGAATTTGTCATTATTTAATGACCTTCTTTGTCTCTGGTAACAGTTTTTGACTTAAGGTCTTTTTATCTGATTTTAGCATAACTACCCCAGCTCTCTTTTGGTTACTACTTGCATGTTACATATTTTCCATCCTTTCACTTTCAACCTACTTATCTCTTTGAATTTAAAGTGAGTCTCTTATAGACAACTATACTTGGGTCATGATTTTTTTCAACCATTTTACCAGTCTCTGCCTTTTGACTGGAGAGTTTAAGCCATTTACATTTAAAGTAACTACTGATAATGCAGGACTTTCTTCTGCCAATTTTTTATTTGGTCTTTGTAAGTCTTATACCTTTTTTGACTCTCAATTCATCCATTAATGCCTAATTTTATATTTATTTGATTTTTTGTATTGAACCTTATTGATTGTCTTTTTCATTTCTTCCTGGATACATTTTTCATATATTTTCTTTGTGGTTACCATAGGATTAAAATTTAATATCTAAATATATCACAATAATTTTTTATTTGCTACCAATTTAACTTCAATAGCATATACATACACTGCTCCTATACTCTTCTGTCTTCCTGGCTTTTTTTTTTTTTTTTTAACTTGTTGCAAATTATATCTTTGTACATTGTACATCCAAAACCATGGATATATAATTACTTTTTATGCATTTGTATTTCAGTAGTTGTAAGAAGTGGAGTTACTTAACAAAAAATACAATAGTACTGGCATTTATAATTACCCATATGGTTACCTTTAATGGAGGTCATGATTTCTTTTGCTGCTTTGATCCAGTGTCTAGTGTCATGTTTTTCAGTCTGAAGGATTCTATACTGCCTTAGTGAGGGTGTAAAGGAGAGGTCAGAAAGGCTGCCAGGAGCTCTTTGAAGCTGCATTTTCTTGATTTGGCAGTTGCCCAGTAATGTAGCCCTGTAATTGTTTTCCATAGTTTGGGGAAGGATATTGTCTTTAAGACTCTGCTGCTTTTGCCTTAGGTGGGGTGGAAAAATGGCTGCCCTCAGAGACCAGACCCCAGTATTCTGAAGTAGCTGATCAAAAGCAGCCATCAGCAATGGAATTGCATGCCCCCAGATCTTGGAGAGCTAAGTCTTTCTATCCCATCCTGTCAACAGCGAGCTGTACCAGGAGTTGGGGTTGAAGACCTCACAGCTGCCTGCAGTGAGGCTGGGGGTTGGACGATGGTAGCTGTGGCTCAGAGAGTGAAATTTACCAGTATTTACCACAATTTACCAGCCTCTTCCTCTGGCTTTTCCCTGGACGCTGCCTAGTGGTTTGCTAGACTTCAGAACTTCAAAAGATTTGCTTCAGACAGTTCCTGCCTGTTTAATAGCTGTTCTGGTAGAAGAATTGATTCCTGGAGCTTCCAACTCTGCCATCTCCCCACAATCCTCTAGTAATGGCTTGCTTTGACACTGTTTGATTCAATTTTTATGTATCTTTGTCCTACCTCAATAAAGTATCAACTCAGCAGAAAACAACCAGCTGAACGCTAGACAGGGGGGTTGTACCAAGCAGGTATCTCATAGACTTGAACCATTTGGTTTGGATGATGGCACAGAGGGGTGAAAGGTTACTAATTAAACTCACAGAAAGTATGTCTGAGGTGAAATATTTACCTCTTTCCAGTGTTCCGAATAGAAATTCAAATCCATTTTCTAACGGGTTTCCTTTAACTGGGTAGAAAAGAGAAAAAGAGCTTCTCTGTTTCTTTTCTCTATCCCAAACCTCCTAGCACCATGGTAAAACTTACCCTGACACAGAGTTGATAAACTGACAGATAGTATCAAATGTCAGCCAGAGCTTCGCTTCCATCCCCAGGCTCTTGGGAACAGCCTACCAACAGATTGCTCCTGCCAGAGTATCTCATTATTTTAAGCAAATTGAATTTCTCATTGACTACGTTGAAAGGTTGTACGCTAGTTATAATTACCGGTTTTACTTAATTTCCTTTTATAAATAGGTTGGTACTCTGTACTTGAAAGTAGTATGTTGATTACTGATTTTTTTTTTCTTTTGGCCTCAGGGGACTGTTTAATGCAGAAACTGCTGACTGAGTGAATTTAATGAAACAAATACATATCCAATTACGAGCTGGTGTGTGTGAGAACGCACACTGGCTCATAGGTAGCAAGCAAACACTAAGGCAGAACATGCCTTACAGCAAGTGCAGGAAGCAGTGTGGATCTAAATGCCCAGTAGGCACATCCAAAAGGCTGCTGAGCAACGAGGCAGTTTTTGGTGACCCAGAAAAGTGGCTGGGAAAGGGCTCCCTGCAAAACTCTCCTCTGATGAGATGGCTACAGATTTCTACTTCTGGAAACCCTTTGTCTCAAAGAAAGTCAAACTCCTGATTTTTGTTTTTCCTGACTTGTGTTATCTGGGGAGGGTGACGGCTTAAACTGCCATTTCTACAGCAAATGCTCTCTTTGTTTTTTCTGATTATAAAAGTAATGCTGGTTTTTTTTTTGTTAGATTTTTTGTTCATTTAGAAAATGAAGGAATACAAGAGATAAAAATAATAAAATTTGCCTATAATCCCTGAGATAACCACTCAATATTTCATGTATTTTCTTTAAATTTGTATGTATGTATGTATGAATACATATGTATGTATCAGTATTGTTTATGCACTTTTGCATCTTGTTTTTCCCCACTAATATTAATATATTGAAAACACATCCCCATGTTATCTACCTTTGTAAAAGTAATTTTAAATGAATAGCTATTACTCCATAGTAAGGGTAGACTGTGCTGTCTTTAACCATCCCATTGTTATTTAATGTTTAATTAGCTTATCATTTATATTAAAATAATACAATAATGAATATTATAATATTTACTATTTCTGCATATCTTTCATTATTATTTCCCTTGCTTAAATTCCTTGAAATGAAATATCTGGATCCAGGGGTTGAGCCCTTTTAGGTCTTAATTCAGAGATGAAATTGCTTTTTTAGAAACTTTGTGTCAGTTTGTATTCAGCAGTGTGTAAGACTACATGTTTTGCCATATTCTTGGGAACACTAGGAATTTACTATTTTGAAATGTTGTCAGTGTGGTAAGTGAAAAGGTATATCTCATTGTTTTAATTTCCATTCCTTTTGTTCTGGTAGAAACATTTTTGTCTACCATCGCAATTTCATGCATGCATTTTGCCCCAGAAGAGACAAGCGTTTGAAAGAATAGGGTCCAACACAAGTTAAGTTTTGATGGAAAAAGGCAAGGAAAGAAAGAAATGTGTAGAGCCTGATTTACTGATTTAACTGATTATGGAGGGATCAGGCCTTGGTATGTTCGAAAACTCAGCAGGTAGATTTATTGTGGAAAGGGGAGTGAGAACACCTGGGGCAGTTTTTCCAGGAAGAGCAGGCCTGTTTGGACTGTGCTACTGGTGGGACCCAGAGAGGGGAGCCATACAGAACTGGAGGGCGTTGAACTCCTTCAGGGCTAGTGGAAGCAGATGTGCAAGAAAGTTACCAAAAGGGAAAGAGATGAAGACTGCCTAGTGGTTTCGACTTTTGTTACACCACTTACTCTCGATTTGGGCCTGACTATTCCACCATTTATTAAACAATGTATTCCTGAGTTGGGCTGATAATTCAGTTTGTGAATTGTTCTGTACCTGCTTTTTCTTGTTTCAGGGTGAGTTTTAGACACTCCCTTGTTTATAAACACTTTTGTGAAATGTTAAAAAAAAAAA
>JAKSZT010054552.1:4351665-4541899 GCA_026826555.1 Tolypeutes matacus
TATGTGGGTGATTGTGTGCTATGTATGTGTGGGATTGTGTGTATGTATGTGTGGGAGATTATGTGTTTGTGTGATTGTGCATATGTATGCATGTGTGTGTGTCCCTGAAGTGTCACACTCCAGGTCAGAGTGTCCTAAGAGTCCTGGAGGTGAACAAACCTCCCACACGGTGGCGCTGTGTGCCCCTCTCCCTGTGGACCGTAGATGGAGTCTGTCAGTGTTACCCACACAGGGCCTTACTTCCAGCTCTCCCTAACTTCCTGCCAGGATGAAAGGCCAGCTATCCAGAGGCCAAGGCCTTCAAAAACCACTACTTTTAGGATAAGTACACCATGCTTCATTCCTGAGGGGGGCCTAGGACCTTGTCTAGAATTTTAGAAGTAGCAGGATGTAGAGAAAAGAACAGACAGCTCTGAGTCAGGAAACTTAGATCACGGTCTTGTTTTCTGCTACAGTCACTTTGGATTACTTCTGAGAACACATCCAACTTATCTGGATCTAGTGGTTTCTCATGAGAACAACAAAAGCAATGTCTCATGTGATGGAAACTACATATTGGATCCCCGTCTTGTCCAGGTACCAGCTCTGGGGCCTGGAATGAACTAGTAAGCACCCACCGGCCATGCTTTGTCGTCTGTCAAATGGGTATTGACAGACTATGGCGCTAACAAGACACACATAAGTCAACATGTATGAAGGCACCAGAGAAGTGTGGACAAATGCATCTGAGAGCATCTGGGAGAGTCTCTATATGTTGGAGTCTCAATGTAAGGGTGTGGCACTCTGTTTATAATGGCCTCCACCCCCAAATGTGGTAGAGGTGGGGTCTGTTTCAGAATTCAATGATCAAAGCCTGGGATGTTCACAGGGATCTTAGATCCATCAACGGCATTGGGCTAGCATTTCTCAGCCTCTAACCCATGACCTCTTTTAATACAAATATAATTCTCATGAACTTCTTTAATGCCATTTGAAATGTCAAAATATATTAACTATCAGGACCCAACTGAAAAAAATCTAACACCACTCCAAGAGGTGCCGGCCTCTTGCTGGCCCCACTTGTTCCCCAGCTCTGTTGAGCATTGCTGCTCAGGGTCAACCCTCAGACCACAGCCACCCCACCTGCAGCTGCACCTGGTGGCCCAGAGTGGCCCAATGGTATGGTAGCTTGAGTGCTCCTGGGGACCCACCTCACAGTCACAGCAGGTCAGGCTGCAAGGTCCCTCTGAGGCTAGAAGGACAAATGACATAGGGTCCCTTGGTCAGTTTGGGGCAAGGTTGGAGCCTGAGTTGTTTACCTCCCTCATCTGCTCTTCACTCCTGTGAACTCTCCAAGGACCCCAGGGAGTCTCAAGTCATCCCAGGGTTGGGGAATGGGTTCCAGCTCTATCAGTCCATGAAACAGCCAGTTGTAAAAAAAAAAAAAAAAAAAAAAATCAGGTTCCCTGACTCAGAAGAAATATTTATGCTACTTCAATGGATAATCTGTTGGAAGGGGTCAATAGCTTTATCTTCAAGGATATTTAAAATTTTATGTTACACACAAAAAAAGAATTGAATCTTCACTCTTCTTTCTAATTCTTCCACCACAAGTGAGGGGGCCAGTTATCATGTGCTGGACTGGGAAAATACTGTAAACTTTTATTCAGGGCTCTATAGATCTATTCACAACATGCCCTGGGGGCTTTCCCAGGAATCCCAGACATCAACCATACCCTCAGTTCTCCTCTTGAATTTAGCGAAGTGAGACTCTTCGGGTATAAAACCACGTGAAAATAAAAGAACAAGAAAAGCACTGAGTCGGAAATCTCAGAAAGCAACACGGGGCTTAAATTGCATAATTTTGATATGTCACAAGCCTAGAAATGTAAATTGAAAAGAGAGAAGGAAAAATAAATACCTAGAATTGATTTACACTTTTGTTTGTTTTATTGTATTTTAAAATATGTTTGTTAATTAATTAATTAATTAATTAGTTTTTTACGCTTTGCCACCACAGATGAATCTAAACAATTTGGAGGCGTTTCTAACAAGGACTTAGCTCCATGGTTCACGGGAGCATGTTTGGCAGGGATTTCTTGAGGGCTCTTTCTAGTTGTTCTAGAAGAGATTTCAGAGTTGAACAATTTTGGGGCCAGGAAGCAACATAAGACAATAGCCTAGTGGGATTGGGACAACTGGATATGCATGCCCTTTCCAAGGACATCACATTGAATTAAAAACAAAATAAAACCATGCAGACCAAGCAAGACTTGTCTTTTGTCCATGAGTGGTCTGCTGCCTTCTCATTCTACTGGGTGATATTGGTTCCTCTCCCTCCCTCTTCTTTCCTTCCCTTCCTCCAAATAGCAGAGTGGTTCAGAGCACGGATGTTAGAGACCCAATTATAAAGTATCTTCACCTCTTTGTGCCTCAGTTTTGTTCATCTGTGAAAGGGGAAGTTATGAGGAATAAGAGAGGCTGTTAAGGGCTTAGATCAGTGCTGAGTACACACAAAGCATTGTGTACATATTTTCTTTCACTATTCATTAATTATTCATTTGTAATTGTTCAAGTACCTCTGATGTTCCAGATACTACACCAGCTTCTGTGGGGGCTATAACACTGGATTAAACATGAATCCTTTGCATAAGATAAATGGGAGAAAGAACAAATATTTTTTGCCTCTTACTCCTAGGCATGGGGTTATGATCTTTACAAACATTATCCCATTTACTCCTCATGACTACTTTATGATATGATTTATTGTCCCCATTTTTTAACGAATGGAGACAGGTACTCAGGCTTCCCCAGGACACCATGGCCAGTGGATGATGGGACTCAGATCTGAAGCCAGGCCGGACTCTGAATCCTGTAGGTGCTCAACTCTTACAGGGTCTAAAAACAGAACAGATGATGCTTCTGTGACCACTCTCGCTTTGCCTGTTAGCCCTGGAACTCTTCCTCAGCTGGCCCTAGACTTGGGCACCCCCATCCTTATTAACAAAGAGTTCCAGGCTCCACCACCAATCAATAATGGTTGATGTGAGAGAGGAAAACTATTTGCCATCCTGGTAATGTTCTGGGGCCTCTCAAACGAAATTCTTTGCCCAACACCTTGCAACCATTTTAATCATACAGATAAAAAAAAACCTCAACAAAAAAACAGCCTTGAGCAAACAGGTAGGGCCACAGTCCGCCCCTGGTTCTGCTCCCATCCTGTGTTTTATTTGCATGATCCTGATTAGGAGCCTCTTTCTTCCAGAAGTTCGCTTGCTGATCTCTGCATCAACCCATTTAGATCACAGGCATTTAAAGCAGCAAGGGGCAGTAAGCCGGCAAGTTCACTAGCTGCCAAATGCAACCCACTTGCTTCTTACTGGCTACCTAAAAATCACTTGGGGGAACTTGTTAAAAATAGAGTTATGGGCCCACTCCTTGGAAATTCTCATTTAGTACTGCTGGAGAGAGACCCAGAAATCTTTATTTTAACTGATTCCACCATATAGTCAGGTTAGGAATCCACTAATGAAGCTCACCTTCTTAATTTCAAAGACAAAGAAACTATGTGATTTGCCCAAGTTTACACCCAAGTCAGTATCAATTAGACTGGAACTTGGCACTGCTGACCTCCAATTGAATAGCTTTTTAGGGGGGACCACACTACATAGTTTCTCTGGAACTTTCTGAAGTGACAAGCTCAATTTGTGACTGATGTAAAATTGCAGGATTTAACTCAAATTTAAGGATGAGAGAATTGCTAAAATTGATAAGTGCAGAAGAGCATACAAATTGAAGAATGCGATTTCACCTGGGCAATATGCTTTATGTAAATTTCTCTTGGCCTGAATCAGAGAAATCTCCCACAGGGTAAACCATGGCTTTTGTTGTTGTTGCTGTTATACCAGGGTATTGCAGAGAAAAAAAAAGAGATATTTTAAAAATAGATGGTAACTAGGTTTTAAGAATAGAAAACCTGTTTTACCTGTTGCAAGGTTGTGGTCTCAAGGGAAAAATGGAATAAGCGTAAAGTATGCCTATTTCAGGAAAAGATTAAACAAAGACAGAGGCTGTGTCTGAGTTGTTAGGGAGAGAAAACATTTGCTATGGAGCAGCTTAAAAGCATGCCTTATTTTTATTAGCATCCACTTCTTTTCTGAAAGGCTAATTGTAAAATTTATAGAGCTAATTATCTCTCTAGATTAATATTTATGAACATACAGTAGCAAATGTGAGTTCTAGGCTCTGTATTCAGCATTGGCTTTTCTCCCTTCATGCACACAAGCAAACAACAGATACCCAAGGTGATGTTAATATTCTCTCCACAAAGTATGTAAACAGTCATGCTAAATTTTTCTTCCCAATTGCTGCAAATTGGTATTTACCCAGCAACCGAAACTATTCTTAACAGTTAATGCTCCTGAAATGTATGGGGGCCTTTATGTAATACGACTAAGAGCTTGGAAAATCAATTGAATAAAGTCTCCCCTAATCAAGCACCAAAAAGCAAGGCTTCTCTATATTGACTCATTTTAACCACATTTTATTCTTATAAGAGAAAGGAAGGATAATCAAAAGTACTTTGTTTTTATTTTTTTGCACTTGGAATAAGAAACAAATGGTAACTTTGCTTTCACAAACCAGAGAACAAAGTTAAGTGTTGCAAAAAACACTGCATTTCCAAACAAATACAAATGCATTCCCAAACAATTCCAACCCTCCCAGCTGCACTCTTAGCTTTTGTCCATAAATCTAAACTGGTTCTACTCTCCAGATACAACATGAAATTATATGACTCGGGGGAAAGAAGAATGTACAGGGGACGAGAGAGGGTAGAAACAATAGAAGCCACGTTTGAAGATAACTGAGCGGCTTTGGGCCAATCCTGAAATTCTACATTTTCGTCTTCTTGTCTATATACTGTGGGGTGTTTTACTATATCAGAAATACCTCAATAGGGATTTGGAGTTTGGAAAGGGGACAATGGCTGGGCTTTAGGGATTTCTGTAAAGCTCCTGCTCCAAAACCTCATATTAGTTTATCATATGAATTAACACAACCATATTACTAACAAAGAATATCCATAGCTTTCAATAATTCTCAAAGGGATCCAGAACCTCAGAGAGGCTAAGAGCCATTGCAAAAGATCAGGGGTTCTTAACCAGAGGTCCACGAATTTCACGGGATCCGTGAGCTTGAACTGAAAATTAAAAAAAAAAAAACACTTTTCTTGTGGGGTCGTGCTGGTGGGGGTGTGATATATTTATTAAATACAGCTACATTCTGAGAAGAGGGCCATGATTTTCACCTGACTGGCAAAGAGGTCCGTGGAACAAAAAAGGTTAAGAATCCCTGTACTAGATGATCTAGAAGATCTAGAAGGTCCTTCTGGTTCTCTTTAAATCCTGATACAATCTCATGTTTTTGCTTTGCTTTACCCCGCCCTTGCTCCAAAGCATCTCAAACTTACTTCTCCCTAAGCTTCCTTCTTAGGCACTGCTCAATAGGATGGCCTGTAGACACATGTGACTCTTTAAAAGTAAAGTAATTAAAATTAACTAAGCTTAAAACTTCAGCCCCTTAGTCACACTAGTCCCATTTCCTGTGCTCAAGGGGCTCTCATGGTATATTGGATGGCCTGGATATGGAAGAGTTCCTCCATCCCACAAGGTTCTGGTAGACATCATTGCCTTAGAGACACTGGCTCCTCTGCTTTCTTTGCAAGAATCAAAATTTTTAATAAGCTCCCCAGGTAATTCTGATGCAGAGGATCTACAGATCACACTTGGAGAAACAGCACCAAGGCCAATGAGTAGAAGAGGAGCTTAAGGCATCCTGACCCCCATTCTCTACTTGTTTTTAGCGCTCTTGTGATGACTGTGCAATTACCGCCCTGCTAATCACGCTATTTCCAACTTTCCAGCTCATGTCCAAGGTGAGCAGACTGCCTTAGCCTCCTAAGTCTTGGGGTTGGAAGGAAACTTTAAGGATATTTCCTCCAAACACTCATTTGTTGCTTGAATCGTTTCTTGACACCTTTCCAAGCAAGTGGTCATGCAGCATACGCTTGAACAGGAAAACTGATCGGGAGCAAACTCTCAAAGTAGCCCATTAGCTCTTATAAAAGCTCAAGATATTTACTGGTCTTCCCTTACAGGAAACATCTCCCAGGGTCTTCTACTCATCAGTCCTAGTTTTTTTTCTCTGGGCGTAGCTCAATCTTGAGTTTGGAGGTGTGAGGCTGATGCCAATCTCAGTCCTTCCTGCCTGGGTGTCATGGTCTATAAATATATTTTTAAGGAGGAAAAGCTTTTGGGAAGGACTTTTTTGATGAGCTGCCTTGAGTGTGATGGGAGAGGATCTTGTCCCCAGCTGTGTGCCAGCAACCAGGTCTGGAGCTCTCTTGGGAGAGGAGAGTGTGTGTGTTTCCCTACCCTCCCATTTTAAGCAAAACACTGGAAGGAATTCTGTTAAGCCAAGAGGGCCCATGGATTTTTGCATTTGAATGGTTTAGAAGCTTTGGGGCCCTGGGAAACCTTATTCTTGGCAGAGTGTTTTCACCAGCAGCTTATGTAGACCCAAGGTACTTCCTTCAAGGAGCTTAAGGGCAGTGGAGGTGAAAGCTGAAAATAAATATATGAAGACATAAATCATGAGTACCTGGGAAATAACCCAAGGATACACAGAAATAAATGGGAATAACTCTGAGTGGGGCAAGGAGGGCTGAAACCTGCGGAAGGGCAGATAAATAAAATCTGGGTCTTGATGGGGCCTCACTTGTTCCCTCAAGTCGGTGACTTTAGAGACAGGTAATATATTTGTAAGAGTATAATCCTCTTAACAATTTTTTTGCAACCCTTCAGCTCCTTTAAGACAGCTTTCATTATCTCCCTATGCCCTTTCTTCTTTAGGTTAAAAAATATATTTTTCTTCAATCTTTCCTTATGGTCTTGGCATTGCTGATCATTCTCTGAACATTCCAGCTTGTCTACCTTTTAAATTGAAGAGTCCAAGACTGAATGTTCTATTCTAGATGTTTGCTTACTTTTGAATAGAAGAAAACCATCACTTCCTTCTTTCTAAATCCTCTACTTCTAGTAACACTTCTGGGATTTCATCACTTTACTTTGAAGAAAGAAAGTGGCAGAATGTAAAGAAAGCTCATGACCCAGAGTTCTCCATTCTTTGATCTATTTTTTCTTGTTTTCTCAATGAGATTTTAATGCTTGTCAGGAAAATACCTCAAAGTAAACAGCTCTATTTCATTCCCAAGAGCATCTAGTGTATCTCAAAGAATACGGTGAGTACTCAATAAATGCTCACTGATTGCTTGAACATCTAAGAGAGAATATGCATGACTGAGTGAATTACAAAATGGATGCAATAGCATGGTTCTTAAATGGAGTTGGAAAGGATTAGGAGAGTTGTTTAGTGAAACATTCTAAGTAATGAAGAGTTTGTTCATCTATAAAGTGAGAGGCATGGAGTCCATAATTTGCTTAGATTCCTGCTTATTCTCAATTAATATAAGTCTATGAAAAAATATTTGAATCCCAAAAAGGTATGTCAGGCATTAGGAAAAATACCACTGGCCTTTCTAATATCCTGGGTATCTATAAATGATTGAGACAGCCTCGCCAAAGACCCATCAAGAAAATGGATTTAACAATGGGTTTCATCAATATATTTAAATTTTGATAAAACATAGGACTCTTGTAAGGGAGTTGCTACAGAAAATCTTATATTAACTGAAATATCTTTAGTACCTGAGCTGGGATTTACCAAGGGAGGAACAAAAATGTATGCAAGAAAATTGGATCAAGTGGAAATGAAATTTGATGGGAAAAGACACAGAGAATCAGGGGATGTTTTCACAGGGACAAGGAAATCTTGCTTCTGCTGGCTGGAATATATGACTTTTATACTTAATGTAAGTATGTGTTTTAGTTTTGGAGGCTGCTCAAGCAAATTGCAGTTTAACAATGGGAATTTATCTACTCACTGTTTGAGGCTGAGTAAAGTCCAAATCAAAGTGTCATTGAGGCAATGCTTTCTTCTTAAAGACTGTGGTGTTCTGGGACTGGCTGCTGGCAATTCTTGGTCCTTAGCTTGTCACATGGCAAAGTACATGGTGACATCTCTTGGTCTTTCTCTTCTCTTCTGGGTACCATTGATACCTAGATTCTTGCTTCTTGTGACTTTCTCTCCCTGTCTGAATTTCATTCTATTTATAAAGGACCCCAGTAATAGAATTAAGACCCCCTGGCTTGAGATTGACCACACTTTAACTGAAGTAGCCTCCTCAAAAGTTCCAAAAGTTACTCAAAAAGGGGTTCACAACTACAGGAATCGATTAAATTTAACAACATGTTTTCCTCAGATACATACAGCTTCAAACCACCACAAATGTGACCATATTGTGAGTTAGTTTCTTGATTTTTAAAAGGATTTGAGGATGGCTTTGAAGAATTCATTTCTGAGATTCTCATGGCAGGCGTTTCCAGCTTTCTGTTTCCATTTCAATCTTTCTTTCCTGTGAATGTGCAAGGGAGAAAGAGTGGTCTTTTTCCGTTACCTGTGTCACTGTGTCAGCTTTTCTGAGTACTATTGACACAATTTCCACCCCTGCCAAAGTCTTCTCATCATCTCTCATCTTGACTGTCATCTCCTATTTGCAATGGTCAATCCAAGTTTCGGCACTCCAGACTTGCCGAGGAGGATATCCTCTTGACAGCAAAAGGATCAAAATCGGCACTATTTTCAGCGGAGCTTTCCTAGATTGTTTCTTGACTCCAATAATTGGCTAATTCTAAAATGATTTTAAATACACACATTACAGGTAAAGATTGTGCTCTAACTAATATCTGGGGGCCAACTATTAGAAAATTGAATGATTAGGACTTGCTCTTTGTTCAGTTGTGAATACTATTTGCTAGCTTGTAAACACCATCTATCTTCCACCACAATCATTATGTACAAATACTGACATCCTATCCTTGTCAGGAGATTCAAAATATGTGTAATTCACCTACATTTAAAATATGAAGACACATCATCTCTGACTTATGGGCAGTAATGACTACACTAAGCCATCCAAGACCACCAACAAAGAGTTCTAACTCTGGAATTATAACCATGGTCTGAATAAATCTATTTTCCTAAAACAGTAACCTTTTCATAGACATTAGCACAAGAAAGAAGTTTATAAATGGAAGTCATTCTCTAAGACTAGCATTATATTTTCAGATGATTCTATCAGCTTCTTTAGGGTTTATGTAGCCATTGGGAGATCAATTCACTCAATCATATGGTAAATATTTAGCAATCCAGTATAGGACATTTTGTTCAGCCATTTCCATTGCCTTGCCTTTGACTCTCAGGAGATGGCATTGCCAAGAGGAGAAAGCTTGAGACTGGGTAATACAATTATCTGGATTCCATTTTTTAACACATATTAGGATCCATGCCATGAATCCATTTCTTAAAATCAGAATTGTAGACCTGGCAGGGACTTTGAGAGTGGTTAGTTTTGACTGCTTTATTTTAAATATGAAGAAATTGAGGCCCTAAGTTTGTCCAAGGTCACACAATTGGTTAGTGATCAGGGTCAGAATGTTTAGTCCAGTGGACTCTGATAAATCATGCCACCATCTCAGTGTAAAAAATGCAAAGTATTTTTTTATTTGAGAAGGGTTATGAGCTTTTAAGATGAAAAAGTGGATTTCCTAAGGTTATTCCTGAGTGATCCATGGAATAAATAGGGTCTAGAGTCTTTTTCAATGAACTCTAGATACTGGCACGGCTAAGAGATTAATGGCAAAATGAAAAAAGTAACCCTTGCAAAATGCAAAGATGAATTTGGGAAAAGGAGAGATTCCTCCTTCCTCTCTCTTTTCCTCAGCAAAAGGTTGCCTTTATATCAATGAAGCCAAGAGCCATTATAAGCTTCTCAAATTGCTTTTTAAATTTCACATAAAAACATATTTTTGATACAGTATTTTAAGGGTAAATTTTGTTTTAATATCTTTTCCTTGTGTGGCAACTATTATTGCTGTGTAGAAGGAGAACACAATTTATGGTAACCTTTTTCTATGTGTTTTTGAATCCCCAGTTGTCAATCCATATCTCACATTCTTTTTTATCTTTTCCTGTAACTCAAATCTCTCTCTTATTTTTTTCCCCATCAGTATTCTATTTTTAAACTATTCCATCAACACCTCATTGTGTTTTGGGCATACTTGTTTTTCACTCTGTAGCTCCCACTCTTAAACATTTTTTTCCAGATATTTGGAACTTTTAAGTATTCTACAGTATCTATAGTTGCTGTTTCCCCAGGGAGCTTAAAAATCTCTTCAATGCAGCACCCAAAGATGCATAATCTTGTTATTCTTGGATAACATTGCTTCTGTTAAGAAATTTTCTATGTTTATCCTCCCTTAAAGTTGCCTCCAATTCAAGGTGGAAGGAAGCATGTATTCTAGGTTGTATATTTTCTTTATATCACATCCTGAAAGCTTTGCAAAAGTCAGAGGTTCTAAGTCTAATAACAAATGCAACACAATGAGAAATTCCTCTTATATAACCATCTAACAACCTACACTGATCCTTGAAGACCTAACTGTACCAATCTAAAAAGATGCTTCCAGTTCCCATGCACCTTGGGATCTCTGTGCCATGGGGAAAAGGCCATAAGATGAAGAAAATCAGAAGACAATGAAAAAGATAGCTCTTAAAGTTATGTTTATTCATGAGGTTAAATCCCACATTTTCAGCCTTCTTCAACCCCAAATCTCAAATTCATAACCCTTCCCTGAAGCATTTTGTTGAAATTAGTCTTGGAAGCTTTATGTGGGAGAATTAATATGAAGTTTTGAATGCCTGAAGAATGTCTCCATCATTGGAAATACCAAATATATGTATGTAACAGGAGCAATTTAAGTTATTCTATTGGAAAATGCAAATGTAATGAAAAGCAGAATATTCAGAGAAAAGTACAGCTGGTTAAGGCAATTCTACTTGGGGTTTGGAGTGTGCTTTTATGGTTCTCTGATAAAGTTGAAGATGAATATTGCGCTTGAAATTGTCTTGCAGGGTAAACCCTAGATATGTTTACATTAGATTATGTATCTTATATATGAAATAGTTATTTAACTGAAGGCTTCAGGAAAATTGATACTATGATTTGTTGATAACATTTGAGAACATATTCCACAATAAAAACAACATATGGATTCCTCCTACTTAGAGCAACTGAAAAATGCAAAAAAGAAAAAAGAAAAAAGAAATCAACTGAAGACTTGATCAAGTAATTTTGGATATCAATCTCCATTTCTTCTCTACTAAGGAACCAATTATGCCTGGCCATGGAGGTCTAGTGTAAATAGTCTTTCTGGAAGCCCTGCAATGTTTCTATCATCACTTTTGGCCCCAGGTGGTTTGCTTCTTCCTTCAGGGCCCCTATTTTAGTCTTTGCTTTTTGCACTTGCTCAAAACATAGTAAGATTCTCTCTCTGAGTTTCTGTCTGCTATGATCTGAGACCTCTTCTTTGATGACTGCCTTCTCCTTGTGTGACTAGTGCTATGCTTCTTACTGAGGTAATGAGAGGAGAATGGCAGACCTCTTTGGGAACAGAATAACCTCTACCTCTTTGGTTTCCAAACTGAAAATGGATCTTTCACTCACATGCACATCAGTAGGATTATAGTTCTGGTACAACATAATTAAACATCCCACTGGCAAGAGTAATCCCAGTGTTAGTTGATTTACATTGTGGAGGTCAATGCAGGATAATGGAGGAAATATTACCTATGTAAATGTGAAGTGGGCGAGGAATGAGACAAAGGATCAGAGTGGATAGAAATGGGTGAGGCAGAGAAAACATCTTGATGGAGGTGAATTTTGAGCCAAGTTTGTAGTTTGGTGGAAGGTTTGTTAATGACATTCCAAAAAAGGGGAAGTAGCTTCGGTTACTATACAATGGTGGAAATATCTGAGTCATCCCAGAAAAATTAAGGCAATTGCACAAAAGTAAAGTACTTGTTGTGGCCCTATCAAGTTTGTATTGAGAGTTAAAGTAGATCCTAAATAATAAGTCTGTCAGAGTAACCCACACAATAACAACTGACATTTATTAAGCACTTAGCAGGCAAGGATCATTGAGTTAAATCCATAATATGTATTAGCTCATTTCATTTTCACAGTATCTCTTTGGAGTATTGTTATTTGCATTTGCAATTATTATTTACATTTTACAGATGAGGAAACTGAAGCCTGAGGAGTTTAAACAATATTCTTGTGCTTGCAGGTTCATGCATAGCAGAGCTGGGATACCAACACAGGACATTTGATACCACAGAAATCATCTGCTTGTTTCCATGATACACTGTCTCTGTCCCCTATTCACTGGGAAGTCTTAATACATTAACTAGCTAATGAAGAGCCTCTGAAGACTTTTCTGGGTTGATTTCTTTCTTTGTGAGTGTGTGTCATGTGACAGCCTAGGCCTGAGAAAGCTATTACTTAGGCTAATCACACTGTATCTTGCTAAAGTAAAGAACCTAAAAATTAATCTAGGCAGTCTCTGGCTCCATGGTAATGGCTAACTTTAGAAAAGGAGCAACGGGCTAACTCTATTCAGTTGGCTTGCCAGTTCTCTAACTCTTATAGGTTTTTGAGCTTCTTTTAGACCCCAAATCATTTGATCTGGTCTCTATCTTCCTGATGGGAGGAGATGGGTTCTTGGAGCTCTGGCCAAGCAAGAAACAGGAAAACAAAACAAAACAAAACAAAAACAGGGGAGTTACTCTAGGGCTAAAGGTCCAGGCAGACGAAGAAGGAAGCTGGATGCCTGGGATGTTGGACTTTGCAGTCTTTGCAAATGATTCCAAATGCAGAAGCTTTTATATGAGTTCACGAAACTGATAAAATGTCCGCTTTGATCTGATTTACAACCCACTTTGATATGATTTACCCCTCCACATCTGGTGATAATGCCTGTTCATGATTCTTGACCTTGCCAAGGGTTACAGGATTCCTTTGATGCTACATTGAGAGGAATTTTTTTTTTTTGACTTGTCGAATTTTACTTAGAGTGCCTAACACTCCCAGCACAAACCAATAGTCAATTATCTCTCCCCCCCCCCCCCCCAGTTTATAAGTAACTGACATCAAGTGAATATCTGGTCTTTTATAAGGCTTCCACCCTTTATTGTTTCTCTGTACTGAACTTCTTTTAATTGTATGTGTTGACCTGAAAAATTAAACACAAGATCTTAGTAGCTGGAGGAAATACAGCTTTCAATTCTCCTAAAATAAAGGCCTTATTTGATGTTAACTGAGACAGGGAAATCACATGGCAAGACAATATTCCTTTCCATGCAATGGTGGTGAAACGGGTTCTGCATTGGAAAAATTCCTGGCATGTTGCATAAAGCATACACAACAAAAAAAAACAGCCTGGTTGGATCCAATATTTTATAAATAAAATGGCCTGCATTTTCACAAGAATGTACCTCTAACCTGGGGCAGGTTTTGTCAGTACTTCAATTCACATGGAATACCAATTAACCAAAGATTACAATTTTTCTTAGTAAAGCAAAATAAGTATATTCTAAATGTAAAGCATGGATTTGCTAAGATTCCTTTTTAGCTTGACCATTATTCCACTTTGGGTTTTTTATATATTCTTGTTTACTCAATGTCAATTGCCCATCAAGAATGAGTTAGTGATTAATTTGTGCCCTTCTGATTATTTATTCCTGATTTGGTTGCCATTATTGGGAAAAACTAGCTCTGTGAAACACTGTATACATGACAGTCAATTGTGTTTAGGCTTATTCTGCTGTTAAAGCTGTTTTTTAAAAAAATATGTGTACTAAGCATTTCTAATAAGAAAACTAAATACACAAGCTCTTGTTTGAGATAAAATGTTCACATACACACTGTCACTTGTACCTATATAATTCTTCATGAATACGAAAATATCTTGATTGAGCTAATACAATTTCCTTCCCTAGTTTCCACTATATTTGTGAGAAACAGCACCATTTGCTTAATGAAATTG
The DNA here is from genome assembly GCA_026826555.1 of Tolypeutes matacus. Lineage (NCBI taxonomy): Eukaryota > Metazoa > Chordata > Mammalia > Cingulata > Chlamyphoridae > Tolypeutes > Tolypeutes matacus. The sequence goes on from JAKSZT010054552.1 coordinate 4,365,708, forward strand.
AACTTCTGTTGGACACTTCAGTCTCTGACTTATTCCTCTTTTTCATCTGACCTCTAATAATTAGAAAGAAAGTCTGTTGCTTGATCATAGGACCTTTCTCATTCAGTTGTACATTCTTCACTTCTCTCCTTTCCTCTGAAGTTGTCCTTTATCTCCATGTCCAATGTGGTACTACAGCACTAATAGCATTTCAAGCCCCCAACGCTTGTCTTATACAACTCATCTTGTACCTTGTCATCAGTCGCACCCTACACGGCTGCCTTGGCTATGTGATGTATCTGCTCAAAAGCCTTCCATTGCCCCCAAGTGCCTTTGGGAAAGTGTCCTTCTCAAGAGGTTGGCATGCAAAGCCCTTTACCATCTAATCACTATTTCCCATTATTCCCATGTAAACACCCTTTGTTTAAGAGAGTTGGTTTATGAAATAGATCTTCTGCATTTTTGATTCCAGATTTGAATTCAAGCCATTTTTAACCTTCCATTTCCTCTTTCAAATACCAAATCTCTCTTAGTTCCCCTTTGGCATGATCCTTTTCTCTACTGAATATCCAGAGAAATATATATATATTTTTAATCCAAAGAATACTTCTCTTTGGCATATAATATTTATGGGCTTTTATAAAATATATACACAAAATAAATTATGTATGTAGAAACAACTAAAATTTTGGAGAACAGAGGCTTGTCTTATACTTCTTTGTATCTCCCCTGACACTGAAACCATCACCCTAAATGTGTGAGGGACTCAGTAGATATTTTTGCATGACTATTTCTAATTATGAGACATCTAATATACTTTATTATCAATACCTTCTATTCTCCTTTGAATCTGAGTCTTATTTGTATATTTTAATTTATATGACAAACAGATTTATCTATATAACACAGGATATTTGCATGTTTAATATATAACCAATAGATTAATAAGCAAGGAAATATACTTAATGATCTCTCTCTCCCTCCTTTTTTATTGGACTGCAAATTCCTCGAGAAAAAGAATTAATTTTCTCTTTGGGACAAATTGCTGCCCACAGAATAATGTATGATTCTATAAAACCCTTGGGCACTCAATGCAATTGTAAGGTAATGCAGAAAAGGCATAAAAAAAAAAACTCTTCCAAGAATCCTGAAATTGAGTCATAAGATTTAATATAGCAACATCTAGAAAGAACAAAGGAGCTCAGTAAGTATTAAACTGCCCCTAATGATAAAAAATGAATTGCTTGATTCCCCTTATACCTAATTTAAGTCTTACAGGTAGGAACTCTTAAAAGACCATTCTGCAACGCAGTTCACTGGCCCCAGACTCTTTCTCAGGAACTCACTCCACTCTGGCTGCCTGTCATTTAGGCATAAATCAGGCAATATTATGACTATCAGTCTTCCTCAGCAATTTCAGTCCTATATAAATTTCTTAAGAAGGATCAGAGTTAAGGAAGCTTACATTTTCCCCATGTGCTATATACTTTACTTTAATAAAGTTATTGAAGCCTCACAAAAACCTTATGGAATACGTTTCGTTACATTCCTATTGTACAGGCAGAGTAAGTGGGGCTGAGAGCATAAACTTATTTGGCCCCTTCCAGGGCTGATAATCCATTGGATATGCTCGTACTAATTGTGTATCTGTACCACTTGTACATAAGGGTTATCAAATATTTTCCCTAGTACCTTTTGCCTCTTCTCAGACAGCACACTTTCATAAGATGCTTTCCAGGGCCTCTTCCATATCTTTTCAAAACACCCAACTCCTCTGAGGTAAATGAGATCAGGCTCTTCCACCTCCTTCTCTTCCATGTCCCCCTCATTGGACTTCACGTTGTCATTCTTCACACATTGAAGACTTGGATTCTGGGCTCTCTGCCTTCTCATGTGAAGAATGTTGGAACTGTCTCTGTTCTTACACTTTACTTCTAATTTTTTCTCTCCATAATACCTCTCCCTTGATCACTGGTCACATCATCAGAACAGTTTTTTTAGATCTGTATTGTGTTCTAGGTGAATTTCTCGGTCCTATCTTCCAATTTACTAATTCTTTTTAGCTATTCAATTCTAGTATTTATGGCACCTACTAGAATTTAAAAATAGATGTATTAGTATATATTTTAATAGACATCTATGTTAGCCAACTTTTTTTTTCATAATTTAATATCCTTTTTGAAAAAAACTGATATTATTATTTCATTTGTCTCTTTGAATGCCCTAAACAAGTGGCATAAAATTAATTATACTCGAAGTGAATTTAGGTTCTGATTGCCAATTTTGTTGCTAACTTTTCTAGAATAAATTTAAATTTTCATTTTGATTTTGAGGTGGTTTTTTTTTTTGTTTGTTTGTTTTTTTCTCTGCCTCTCATTTTCTTTTCACTAGCTCTAATCTAGCAGTTGCCTCCACCCTGCTTCCTGGATATACAATTTAGAACTCCGTGATCTTACAGTGGTGTTTCAGAGATCATTGGGTCATTCATGGATCTAGGAGGTGATTTGACTCAGTTCTTGGAACTGAGGCTTTGCTTTTCTCCTCCTCCTCCCCTCTCCTCTCAAGAGACCCACAGTTCTATAACGCAAGACCCCAGACCTCAGGTCAGTAACCGTTTTATATTGTGATACCTTTTGGTGATAGGTACTAGATGTTTCTCACCTGCCATTTCTTCTTCCTTCTGTCTTTAGAAGTTGGAAAACTATAAACTTTTTCTAGCAAGGTCTCCACATGTGATTTATATTCTCCTGATTTGATGTATCCATGCTAGATATGGAGAGCAGAATTGAGGTAGAGAGAATCCTCCTGAAACCTCTGTCGCTGCTGGGTAACAAGGTCATGGTATTCCTGAAGCAGTTTCTGGTGAACATTCTCCTGATGTCCAGACTTCTTTATAGCTGTGGCATCAGCTCCAGGCCAAGAGCGCTACCAGTTAAACCTCCTATAAGTTAATCTTTGCTTTGGGCTGGCTTTCTAGGGAACCCAATGTATCACACTTGCCTAAGTTAAACTAATCTATACATGCAATATCTAGGATTCAAAGCAATTCCTTCTGAATTTTAAAGTCAACATGCTTTCCTTAGCCTGTTGGAAGTGTAACACGATTCCCTAGTTTTAAAATCTTCTTTTTCTTCTACAGTTCTCTTGACAATTAAGACTCACCAAATCTATTGCATCTATTACTTAGTTTAGTATGAGTCTGTCAAGTAATTTTATCCATTTGTATTTCATTAAGATTCTCTTTTCTTAAATGACCACTGTCCTTTTCTTTATAACAATCCTCCTCACTTTTATCGTAGTAGCAGATGTGCCCAACATTTAATTATGCATATTTTTATATATGAATATCTTTGAATACATATGCCATGTAGGTTCTTTGGGGATAGCTAGTGTAACCTGAGGAAATATGGGCACACATGGAAGGGACATATTCTAGAAGAATGATTTATTTCCAAGAAGCTAAGACAATTTCCAGGAGTATTTTTTAAAACAGTCCCAAAGAATAACCATGGAAAACCTAAAGCCCTTGGGTCTCAACAGAGAACTCAGCCATAATCTATTTAAGTAAGTTATGAACAAAAGACAGCCAACATGAAGGTTTTCAAAATGTTAAATGTGATTTGCTGAATCATTTTTCTCCCCCCTGAAAATTAAAATTCCCAAGTGCATTTCTGTTTTGCTATCATTGTAGGTCCTCCAAGTTCCACGGCATGATCAGCTTCACTGGCAACTGGAACGTACTTTTTTTTTCTGCACGTTTGCTGTGAAAGTGAAAAGGAAGCCCTGACGGGCCCTTAGATCCAGGAACCTCCATTTTGTCACCTCTATCTAGACTACCTTTCCCTTGGGCTTTCTTTGGTAAATGAGCCCTATCAAAACCTGATACAATTATCCCTGATACAATTATCCCATGGAGGTAGGAAACATGCAAGTTCTGTTTTGTATCCTCGGGTGCCAAATAAATGCTTATCATATAAATAAATATGTGGGTTAATACGGGAAGATCCATAGACATGTGCTATTTCCAAAGCTCTCTTTTAAATAGCTCCCAAAGTGCAGGAAAAGGAGACAATGGGGGTGAAGTTACAGCCATGTTTAATTTCTGCGAATTAAAATATAAAGTCAAGTATGGTGACCTCAACTCCCTGGTTATTTGCCAACCATTAATGAAAGGTATCATACGTTACTCAGGACAGAGCCTCAGTAAAGTCAATGCAAAATTAGATACCTTAATATGAAGGTAATATATGTCCTCATTTAATGATTCTGCAAAACAGGATCCCTTGGTGAAGATAACTGGTATTGGCATTATTACCATGCTTATTAAAAGGAAATCTTTAAGTTCAAAATTCTTCCTTGTAGAGAAATTCACACTACACATCATTTCTTCCAGGGTCTTATATATTCCTGGAACAGAAGCAGCCAGGAATGACCCAGATAGTCTTCTCCTGGGGGCTTTTCACACCTCTGGAGCCAGATCTTGCAGAAGTTAGAACCGGGAATCACATTGCTCATCCAACACATTTGCTTAGGGCTTGACAGAATGAGGGTAATTGGATTACACCATTCATTCTCTTTTGGGCAAACCCCTCTCCCTCTGCATTTAAGGCATATTTTTGTTGTTTTTAGCACATCCCGCCTGTGACTTTCCTTTGCCTGTCTATCCCTGTGTGTTTATGATCATCAGCATTACTGGTTAGCCTTTCAGAACACTCACCTATTGTTTATTTCATAGCCTCTTGTTACATAACCCAGAGAAGCTGGTCAACATCACTATTAACACTGCCCAGAAAAAAATGAAGGCACAGGGCTGCGAGGGGCTTGTTTTGGATCATCGCAGCAGGTCCACATGGAACCAGAGTGCTTCAATAATTGCCTGGTCCACTTGTCTGCATTCTTGTCCCCCACTCTACCTTCTCTCAAACCAGAGTGAGAAAATAAGTCTTTTTTATCCATTAATTATAGAGCATGGGCTCTGGAGCCTGGCCAACTTGGGTTAACTATCCCAGTTCTAACACATTTGCCTGTGTGAGCTTTGGTACATTGCTTTATCTCTGTGATCTTGCATTTCCTAATTTGTACAGTGCTGATCTCACAGGCTTGGGGTGAAACGGCTAAGTCATAGTACTCGGTGCCTGGCACATTGGAGGTGCTGGCAAAAAGGGGGAATCTCATGATTTTATGTTTATGTGACTAGTTGTTTCCTGCGGATGTATTTTAAGAGGACCTTCTGTTTGCTTTTCTTGACGGGAGGTAGAAAGGCAGAGAGACTGTGGAGACTGTGCTTCTCTGTGTGACTCTGGGTTTCTAGTTTGATGCTGTACTTTTTCTTTCGGAATTTATGTCTCACGTTATGAGGAAAATGAGTGTGTTTGTGCATTGTGTGTGTATGTCCTATTAACAAGAAATATTGGTCTTGGAAGGGGAAAGGGCAAGGCCTAATGACTAACCGGTCTGAAGCATATGAAAGGGGTGAGGATTTGGTAGAAATGATGATCCACCCTTAGTCTTTGTCCCTGACAACTTTCACATCAATGCAATTCAAATGATTTGTGACGAGAAATGATATCTTCACAGGTGTGACGGGTTGAAATATAAAGAGGAGAAAATCAATACTGCACCAAGGGATCAAAACAATGGATTGTGTTTTTTATTAATCCCCTATATCCAGTACTCTGGAGAAGGAGACCCATCCAGCTTTTCCTTGCAAATGTGTGGATGTGCGGTCTTTTTTGCTGGTGCATTTTTAAGCAGAGCTGCAGGGGATGTCATGTGTTGCAGCAATTGCCATGGAAACCATTGTTGTGGAATGAATAGGGAGGTTTTAAATCCTCAGTAATGAGCCTGGGAAACTAAGCAGGTCTTCCAGTTTAACTTATTTGGAAGTGGATCATATTTCACGCAGAGGCATCCAGGCGAAAGGTAGGGGCAAGGGGTGGGAAAGAGAAATGTCTTTTTGTTTGTTTGTTTGTTTTCAATGAAAAAAAAAAAAAAAAAAGCCGAATATCACATTACACTTCTCTTTGTACTTTTTAATAGGGCAACCCCAAAGAGTCACAGCCTCAAACCTCAAGCCTTGAGCAACACTTTTCTTTCCAACACAGTGTAACTTTGATCCATCCCTTTTTAAATCAACACTTTCAATTCACCTCTCCCAAAGCCAAACAAGTGAGAATGGCAACTATTTTAAGGCAATTAAATCATTAGGCTTTTCTACATGTTATGAAATCCTTGAAAGCAGGGGGCTGGATTCCTCACCTTTGTGGGACTCCAAGTTGTGTTTGCTGGATGTAAATTTGGATTCATATACTACAGAGACTGAAGTACCTTTTTTCATTAGAATGATAATCTAGGAATCACCAGTGACCACAGGTATCCCATTGTTACCTCCAGCAGTTCCTTAGGCTCTCTATACCTCCCTCAGACACTTTCACAAATCTCTCATACTCTCACCTCGTCCCTCCCCCCAGGCTATGTTGGGTGGGTGCCATCTATAGGCATTGGAAAAGGCTCCTCATTCAACTCTTTTACTTATCTAGAGAAACGGTGGCTCACCGACCTGGGTCTTTGGGTAGAAGTTGCTTCCTGGGCATTTTCATCGTCTCCTTGTCATTCTCCACTGGATTGAAGAGGAGAAAGAGAAGCCAAAGGGAAGGAAGAACTCTTGGAAGAAGTCTTTATATTCGGTTCTTTTATCTGTTATCAACTTTATATAAAAACACTAGAAAGTCTTCCCAAATGTCATGCACTGCAGAGAGAAGGAGCAGTTGCTCTACAACAATATGTGAAGGAGATCGTTTTTTGGATGAAAGGACCGTGATTACAGTGTAGACAAAGACATAAAGTCAGACCTGAACCAGACATGGAAGGAAAGGGAATAAAAGGGAAGGGGAGAAGAGGAAGAGGGAAGGAAGGGGAAGGAAAGGGAAGGGACCCTGTAATGGGAACTTGGAGGGACGGCAGCTTATGTGAGTAATGTAATGAAGTCCCCACATTCCCCTTGCTAGGGAAACACAGCAAGATTGTGAAAAATGAGCCCCAGGGTTATTGTGAGGGTGAAATAAGATAATGCAGGCAAGGTTCTTGGGACAGTCCTAAAACATAGTAAAATAAACCATAAAAGTAAGCTTTTATGATTATCCACCTCTAGCTGCATGGAATAACTACCCCCTTTTCAATTTTTCCTAAGCTGAAAACCCAGCCTCAACCTCAGAAATCATAATTCACAGTTTTAGAAGGGAACCTGCACCCCCACCTCTCCCTACAAGGAGGTTAGCAGGGATGTAGAGAAGAGTGGGACCAGAGAGTACAAGGGTGGTTTTAGTGCCATTTTAAATCTATTACAGCTGGAAAATCTAGAAATTCTAAAATCCTGCCTTGCAAAGAACCTCTACATCTGGTGAAATTCCCAAAGCAATGAATAGCAGGATTGATTGGTCATGCCGGTAAGTTTGGGGCCTTCTGGCAAAAGCTGGAATTGGAGAGCACAATTTAGATCTTCTCTCCAGAATTTACATCTTGATCTCATACCACACTCTAGCCAGTCTCCAGAGGGAATGAAGTCAAGAGAAAGTGAGAGCAAGATGGCTGCATCTCTGGGCAGACCCAGCTCACAACATCACCTGCTCATGGAGAAAGTCCTTAACTTACTTGTCTTTCAAGGTAACACCCATAAGCCCTAACAACCCCTTTCTCTGCTGTAGTTTCCTCCTTAGCCATATCATCCTTTGATGTACTCCAGGTTTTTTGTTTTTGCTTTTTGTCAGTCACACAATATATATTTATTCCTCTATTATTATAACTCAGAGACCAACAGAACTAGGTACATAGACCTTTGCTCTATCCTTCAAAGTGTTCACAGTTTTGCAGGATAAAAAGACGAGGACTTCAATAAAAGCAAAGAACAGTCGTAGACATACAATAATGTGTGTAATCTACAGCACTGAACTATAAAGGTGAATGTCATTAAAAGGGGAAAACTTTAGGTCATATATGGTACCAGAATAAAAATAAAACATAGGACTTGTACTCCATGTTTTAACTATCTTGATTATTGAGGGTCACTTGTTGCTAAAATGTGAATTCCACAAAGAGAGAAATTGTGATGTGCTTTGTTCATTGCTTTACCTGAGCTGAGTGTGGAGAAAGCACTCAGTACTTATCTGTTGAATGAATGAAGTGGGAAAAAGGACATGGAGCATGACTTTGCCTTAAAATGCATGTTATGGGTTTAATTGTGCCCTCTCAAAAATATGTTGAATGCTTGACCCTTAGTGTTTGTGAATATGACTTTATTTGGAGATGGAGTTATTGCAAATGGAATTAGTTGAGCTAAAATTGGTCATCCTGTTATAGTGGGCTTTTAATCCAATATGACTGATGTCCTCATAAAAATAGGGAATTTGGACACACAGATAGACATGGAGGAGAATGCCAAGGGATGACTGAAAAAAAGATTGAAGTCCAAGGATTGCCTAAGAACCACCAGAAGAAGCAAGGAAAGATTCTCCTGACAAATTTCCAACTTCTAGCTTCCAGAACTGTGAACCAACACATTTGTCTTATTCTAAGCTAGTCAGGTTGTGGTACTTTGTTGCAGTAGCCCAAGAAACTAAGACACAGCCCATGCCCACTAACCATCCCCAGCCTCATAACAGTCCTGGCACGCTGAGCAATGAGTTCAGCAAACCATCCATGGGGGATGGGTGGGAGTATGGCTAGAAAGGAGACAGAATGAGCAGATATGGGAACAGTGGAGTGAGAAGAGACTGAAAGTCTTTTTCCAAATGGAGGGAGCATGTAAGAGTATGAAGGTAGGGCATGATGGGTAAGAGAACATTATCCCCAATCCTACCAGTTTGGAAAGGAGTAGATGAGGGACAACCTAAAATCAGGTTCTGGACTCATTTTCCCATGGAAACTTTAGGTGGTTTGGTTCTATATTGGTATAAGTTCAATGAGTTTTGGGTGGCATATGTGATATTATGGGATTATAGAAAAATAAATTATATGTTTCAAAAAGCAAAAGGATGTATGTTTCTACCTCCCTATATTTGACTAGTGCCTACCTGTCTCTCCTTTTGGGAAAGAAAAGAGGGCTGCCCATCTTAGAAAGAATGAGTTCAGAAAAAAATTTATTTTTTTGGATAGGCTGTAGGCTACTATTAAATGACAACTATTCTTAGAAATTTGACCTGAGTCTTAGGAAGCCTATCCAGAGTCAAAATAGTTATAAATCAGATCAGGAATTTCATGACTTTGAACATTCATACAAGTTTTCTCTTTTACTCAGTTGAAGGGGCTGGTAAACCAGCCCAAAGTAGTGCAAAGTCTGCTTTATAGACTATTCTATGGTAATATAGACAGCTAGCAGAGACTTCTGAAGCTTCCTCAAACAGCAAGTTTGCATTCAATAATTTCAGTGCAAAGTATTATATTCCTAGAGCTGCTTGCAAAAGACCATGGCTAAGTCCTTTGTGGCCTGGGAAGACTGTAGCAAGTGATGGAGAAGAGGCTACATTAGAACAAAGAAGGCCGTGGCTTGCTCACTTGTCTTTTTTTCTTTCCACTGGCATAAATGTTACTTTGGAATTCCCAGGTAGGCCATTCAAATGGGTTGGAGATTTATGTAATGTTTAATTAAGAAAGCGTTAAGTGGGAACTTATCAAGTAATATTTTGCTTCTGGAGTTGATGGTAGATTGAGTCATGAGCTCCAGAAAAACCATGTTCTTCATCTTAATCCCACTCCCATGGCTGTGAACCCATTGTTAATAGGACTTCAAGATGACATTTTTAGTTAAGGTATTGCCCAAACTGAACTAGGGTGTCTTAATCCTATTACAGGAGGCTTTATGAAGAGAAAACCAGAGGCCAGAAATCCATGGAACCAGGAGATGAAAGGAGAGGATGTCAAGGTGTGACAAGAAAGCCAAAGAACCTAAGGATTGCCAGCCAGCCAGAAGGCTACTGACCCCAGGAGGAAGCAAGTCTTGCAATCTCTGAAACCAGGAGCCCCAAAATTTCTGTTGTTAAGCCAATCCATTGTATGGTATTTGTCACAGGAGCCTGGAAATGAAGACTGGGCTATTCATTTGATTTGCATAAGTGTATTAATTGTTTCTTATTCTGGACCACTAATGCTGCTTGAGTTGACATGGTGACACTAATGGCAAAATCAGGACTGTTTTTCCCACCTGATCCCATTCATTTCTGATAAAAGCAAAACAAAATAATAAGTGCCATTATTTGGACAGCTGTGTGACATACACTCTGCTCGGTACTATATATTTATTCTCCGTAATTCTTATAACTCTTGCGGGGCATTTAATTGATGAGTAAATTAAGACTCAGAGGGCTTAAAAACTTGTCCAGGCACACACAGCTCATGAGGACTAGATTCAGGCACAGATTCCTCTGGCTACAAATCTTCATTTTGCTACACATCATTACTCCTTGGGGAAATACTGGATTCTTCAAATCACCAACACTTCGGTCAGACGTTCTTGTTGCTGGTGGTGGTGGTGGTGACGGTGGAAGGGGATTTGAAATTCATGACCCGTTAACAATTTGTTGCTAGATAGTGGTGTAATTACTTATTTTCTGTACCACCTTGTGATCTCAAGCACTAAATAACTGTTATCCAATGCAAGCCACAGATGCAAGCAACATATGTATTCTTAAAATTTTTTTCTAATAGTTCCATTTAAAAAGTAAACAAGTAAAAATGTAGAAATATATTCAATTTCATATATGTAAAATATTGTCCTTTCAATTTGTGACCAATCCAAAATTAATCATGAGCTTCTTTCATATAATTTTTTATTCTAAGTCTTGGGAATTGGTGTGTATTTTGCACTTAAGCACACTTGAGTTGTGACTAGCCATGTTTAAAGTGCTCAATAGCCACAATAACCACATGCAGCCAGTGACTGCCACATTGGATGGTGCAGGAACAGACTGGTGTCACACGGATGAGGTCTAGCACTGAGCATGGTGATGCAGCACAATCTCAGTAAATACCTGGCTTATGCAAAGTAGATACTACCCCAAATAGCGGGGCTCCTGAGGGCTCTGGAGACATCCAGACACTATAGCAGATAGCTCAGGAGTTTGTGCTTTGCCAGTGGACCTTACTTTGGAATTTATGCTCCCCAGAGTGACAGACTTGGACTCAGTTGTGGTTTCCTTACACATGGCTCTTCTGTCCTTCTCTTTGAACCTATAATTGGTAGAGTTGGTAGATGTACCAAGAGACTTAAATCTTTGGGCTGTCCATGTGCCAGCTGGGCCCTGAATCTCAATGGAGTTGCAACACCTACTCTCCATTTCATTTCATTGGTCTCACCCAGGACAACTAACATGGAGGTGATGATGGACAAACAACATGCCAAGGAACCGAGAAAGTCTACAACAGCAAACAAGAGAGTCCCATCCACCGGCCCCATGGGATTGCAGCCCCCTCTTAATTAGAGGTGGAGTGGACATCACCATTCCAGAATTCTCAGGATTGGGGAATGAACTATGGACGAAAGTAGACTTACTGGTATTCTACTATAGACTTACTGTGATTCTAGCAATGGAAGAAACTATATCATTGATGTGGAGGCAGTGGCCACTGGGGGTTCTGAGGTCAGGGAGAGGTATAACAGGTGTAATATAAGGGCATTTTTGGGACTTGGGAATTGTCCTGAATGACATTGCAACTACAGATACATGTCATTATAAATCTTGCCATAACCTACAGAATTGGGTGGGAGAGAGTGTAAACTACAATGTAAACTTTAATCCATGCTTAGTGACAATGCTCCAAAATGTGTTCATCAATTGCAATGAATGTACCACACTAATGAAGAATGTTGTTAATGTGGGAAAATGTGGGAGGTGTGGGGAGTGGGGCATATGGAAATCCTCTTTTTTTTTTTTTTAAGTGACATTTGTATAATCTAAGTATCTTTTAAAAAATAAAAATATATAAAATTTTAAAAAATACCTGGCTTATGAATATTTTCCACATGAATGAATGAGGGAATGAAAATAAAGATTGATACAAAAACTAAGATATGGAAATTACATTATTAATAACGTGACCTGGGGAAAATAAATGGTTTGAAATTGTTTGAAGATTATTTATCAAAGTCTTGATTTGGCATACTTAAGGTCTGACCACCTATAGACAGACTATTACTGAAATTCAGGAAACTCATCTATGTATATGTATATATGAGAGAGAGAGAGAGCGAGAACTCTTGTACATGGTTACATAAATCCTGGCAAGACTGGAAATGGAACACCAGATGAGGGTGAGCTCTCATCTGGGGGTACAATATATTTGTTGTAGTTTACTGAACTTATTTTATGATCTTCCATTGGGAGTGTCTTAGAGTTGGGTATGGGAGTTAGTGTGTGTGTGCACGTGTGCACGTGTGCACGTGGGAGGTGGTGGGTTGCAGAATACATCTTGTTCAATGGTACAGTGCATGTTATAAACCAATGTGGGCTATTCATTCACAACTCAAATTGCTAATATAGAGGTTATACTTAGAACAGAATAAATTCAATTTTATATTACACTAGAATTATCTTCATGAATATGGAAAGGGTCCCAGTTCTGAGCAAACACAACTTGGTTTCAATTCCATTCCTTCTTGCCCTCCCCCCCACCATGTTAGGTTATTAACAACCCTCTGATATAATTTTATCTAATCTTCTGCAGCATTCTTTCATGTAGCTGCAAAACAATGGTATCACACTATACCTTGCCCTTGGCAAAATTTTGAAACCAGTTGATTGTTAGCATCTTTCACTTTCTTTTCTAGCCCCTTCTTTACTTATCATTCTCCTTTGCAATGTTTTTTGGAGCTCCCTCCATCCCACTGCCACCTGTTCTTTTTTTTTTTTTTTTTTTTTTAAAGATTTTATTTATTTATTCATCTATCCCGCCCTTGCTGCTTGTGCTCGCTGGGCCAGCCAACCACGCCGTGCGGGCGGGCCCGCCCCCACCAGGTAACGTCCCATATGGTAAACGGGAGCCCTACTGATTGAGCCACAGCCGCTTCCCTGCCACCTGTTCTTATATTGTATCACATACATACATTGTGCTCTTTGGGGTACAAATTGTGTCATATGTATAATTCAATTTGTAAAGTCTCCTAGGACTGTTTGCATTTTCAGCCACATATTTAATTGTGGAGGGATACAAATGAGTTTCAGGCATTGATAACTGATTGGGAGAGGTGTATTTTTGAATGTAGTAGCATTGAGTAGCAGACAAGGTCAAAAAGGAAAACAGAGGGAACTTCATTCAGGGAAATGCTTACCAAGATGATGGAAGTGCCAAGAAGTCAAATGGGGGTAGTGAGAAAATCCAGAGATGAGTAATTGTGGAAAGCTGCTACCAGCTTTAGTCTGGAGGGACCAGGGGAGAAGTGGGATTCAGAAGCCTAGATCTGGGGTCATCAGAGGGAGGCTGGGGAAGCAAGGCAGACTCTTCTAGCAGGAGATGGAGCCCAATAACATAGCCTGGGTTGGAGACACTGCCTAAAGCCTGTCTTCTCTCTTTCTCCTGTCCTTCCAATGGCCATGCCTCCCAATGGCCAAACACAAAGGGAAGCCAGCCTGTAATACCAAGACTGCAGGGTCAACCTCTCTGTAATTAGAACAGAGCAGGACAAGGAGCAGATCTGAGAGCAAACAGACCAAGGACCAGCAAAGGCCACGAGAAACATGTGCTTGCCTCTCTGTTTACATTGAAGCATACCTGGGTGGTACACATGAGGATGGGAGGTACGCCATCTAGAATGTGCTGGTTACACACCCGGGTGAGATTCTTCTGTCAGGTGTCAAGGATCACAAATTTCACCAATTCCCTCTACTTTGTCCCCACCATCTAGTCTATCACCAAGTCCCTTTGAATTTACCACCTTGAAAACTCTTGAACCAGTTCACACATCTCCATTCTACCACTTTCCTTCCAGTCTGAGCTATTGCCCTGTCTGCATGGATTTCTGAAATGACTCCTAACCACATAATATCTGCATCTGCTTGGCCACCTCCCTGCCTGTTCTACACATTGGAGCAAAGACCATTTTTAATTGCAGATTCCATCATACCACCCCCAAGTATGAACTCCTTCAGAGGGTTCACTGTGTGCTAGGTTTACTGACAGTTCTTAACAGGATTGGCAGGCCCCCCACTGACCCACCTCTGACCCCCCATCAGCCATCCACCTGCACCCTGCCCATATGTTTCTCAGAGTTCTTTCTGCTTCAAACACAGGGACCTGCTTTCAGGCTTTGAACTTGCCTGGGTTGCCTCTTGCCACAGAGCCTTGGCTTGTGCTGCCCTCTATCTCCCATAGTCTTTTTTTTTTTTTTTTTTAAGATTTATTTATTTCTCTCCAACCCCTCTTTGTTTGCATTTGCTGTGTCTGTTTGTTGTGTGCTGGTTTTCTTTTTAGGAGGCACCGGGAACCGAACCTGGGACCTCTCATGTGGTAGGCGGGAGCTCAATCACTTGAGCCCCATCCCCTTCACTCCCATAGTCTTTTCTCGTTGCCTTTTGCTCATCCTTTAAGGAGAAGGGTCATCATTTCTTCAGGGAAGTCCACTTGGATGTCCATAACTAGGATATCTCCCCAACTACCCATGTCCTATAAGGCAGAAACCACATCTTCTCTTCCTCTCTCTCCCTTCCTCTTTCTTTCCTTCCTTCTCTCTTCTCTCTCTCTCTCTACCTCCCTTCATTTCTTTTTTTCCATTCTCCCTTCCTCTTCTCTCTCTTTTCCTCCCTCTTTTTCTTTTTCTTTCTCCCTTCCCCCCTCCCCCCTTCCCCTTCTTCTTCTTCTTCCTCTTTTCCCCTCCCTCCATCTCTCTCTCTCTCTCTCTCTCTCTCTCCTGGCATAGTAGGCAAAGGAAACATTAATGAACAAAGAACCTCAGAAGGGAATACTCATCTTGGGCTTTCTCTGATCTCTGGTTTCACCTAACAGGAACTCCTCTTCTCTCCATCCATTTTATGCTGGATATAAATCTGTTTTATACCAACTCCCTAAGCCCTCAGAAGGCTCATTTGAGGTCAGAACAGTTTCATTCCATGGCCTGAGGCACTTTGTTTCTTCAGTATTCCTCGGAGGTGGGTGTGAGTTCACACCTGGGAAGAACATCCACCTCCAGGCAGAATTGAAGGATAGACTACAGGAGGTTATAACCTTGGGCAATAAACACATTGGGCAAATCCCACTTATTTTCTACTAGCTCTATCAGGAAAAGATTCAGACTAGAAGGGTAGTGTCCTCTCACTTCCATGCATTGCCTTTCTCTACTTAAAATTCTTTATTTCTTCCCCTCTCCTCATTGCTAGGTTACATTTTCTGTGACAATTTTAGTTTCTGTCCTCTAAGCTGAGATGTTCCTCAAACCAAAGACTCACCACGATTATTTTCCAGTTAGGAGAAGCAATTGGCTCTCACAAATGGACTTGGTTTTGCACAAATCAACAACAACAAGAACAATAACAGCCTCATGTTAAATATACAAGGCAGCAGATTTGTCTGAAGCAGCCTCTCCCCTTTTGTTTCTCTCCCAGGCACATTGTGCATTATGTTGTCCAGGATCCTCTCTGCAGCTCTACAGATGGGAAACTTTAAATGCAGGGTATTTAAAAATAATCAAAGAAAACCCATCCTGAAAACCCCAGAGCTTTCTCGTCAAACAGCACTCAGCTCCCCAAAGTGCTCCGTTTTGATAGGAAGTTCAGATGGTTTATGCTAAACAACATGAAACATAACATGCTGATTGCCAGGAAAAAGGGGGAACCAATGAAAAGGGAGGTTAAATGCCAATCCTGGAAAGTACCTGAAGACCAGTTCTCCGGGACACTGTTCCTATTCAGAGGGAAAACATTAGGCAGAGTTTTGTGGGAGGCCAGGTTCAACCACTGCCTAAGGTCATGGTGTTAGTAGAGGGTGATTTGGACGTGCTAGACTGGGGCCAAGGAAGGGAATGAAAATCGGTAAGACTCTGGCTACATTCCAGAACTAAGCTAAGTATTACTACATATGGTTGCTTCAGCCAGTCCTCATCAAAAGCCTATAAAACAGCAACATTAGTGACCCCTGCTCCAGTGATTATTGTGATGTGTCACCCATAACCGCCTTCAAGACCAATATATTCACCTTACAGCCGACTGCTCACAATAATCATTCTTTGGGAAGGGCCATCAACTGAAGGAAGTCTACTGGCCCAAAGATACATCTCCTTGCCCAGAGGCATCGCACATCCAAGAACTAGTCATTGTAAGTGCCTCAATATGGGCAACTCTAAAGGGCCCTGTTAGCTGCAGCGCTTCCTGTGGGATCAGTCCAGGGCTTTGTAGATGATATGGCGGCTCAGCTTCTCCCCCTGCTCAACCCTGCTTCCCACCCCTCTTTTTTTTTTTTTTTTAAGATTTCTTTTTTTTTAACTTATTTATTCATTTATCCCCCCCCTTGCTGCTTGTGCTCGCTGGGTCAGCTAACCACGCCGTGCGGGCGGGCCTGCCCTCACCAGGAGGCCCGGGAACCGAACCCGGGGCCTCCCATATGGTAAACGGGAGCCCTACTGATTGAGCCACAGCCGCTTCCCCCCACCCCTCTTTAAGATATCCTTCCTGAAACCACCCACTCCCTCAATAAATCTGCATGCAAAGAGCCATCTCAGAATCTGTTTCCCCAGGAAGCTACCCAAGACATCTTCTCTAACTCCTCCTATCTCTCCATTGTACAAATGAGAACCTGAGGGGCACGGATGTAAAATAATTTGCCCAGGGGCACAGAGCCAGAAAGCAAAAGAGTTAAGACCTATAGTCAATGTTTTTCCTAAACTTGATGTCCCCCCCACCCCACCCCAGCTCCTGCAGTCACTCTTACCAGATACTAAGAACTAAATTAACATCAATATCCTTTAACTCCTATCCAGACTGAAGACCCTTCTAATTGGGATTGATCCAGAGGAAATTGTCACAAATTGCTGTTTATTTGCTTTTCTAATCATTAAAAATAGCATGCTCCCCTATCCCACACATATTTTTACAATTCAAGGCCATAGGTCCTATGGGAAAATAATTGCGGGCTGTTAAACACATACTTATGAATAACTTAAAACTGAGCTCAAAAGAGAGATGAAGAAAACCTGTATGCATTTTCTGAAATATATTCAGTCATGAGCTGATCTCAGCCATGGGAAAATTATTGATCTGCCCTGGAAGATAAAACTATACTTAATTTTTTGAAATAATGTGATTCCCATAACCATAAAAAATAATAACTTCAGTTCAAGTCTTCAAAGCTCAAAATGTCTAACATGTCAAATTTCTACTACTAGGATTTATTAGAATATATACTTACTCATAATTAAACAAAAATAAAACATTATTAGAATGGTTTAAAGATCCATATCTCTGACTCAGATTACTCACTGCATTAGGGGGTATAGGGTTGAAATCTAAAGCCGAGACTGTGATAAACCCCTTTCAAGAAGAAACAACAATAACAACAAATTCATGCTTGCAATAATACATATAAGAAGGGAGGTTGAAAGTGAATGATATAGGATTGCATGTTAGAACTGGTAGGAAATTGGGAGAGTCTCCAGTCCACCCTGTTCATTTAATAGGGAGGAAACTGGGTCCCAGAAATCTTGAATAAGGTGTACACAATCTTATGCTTGCTTGGGAGAGGGGGAGCCAGGGTGGAAACCAATGGCTTCTGGCTGCTCTCACTTACAACTGGCTGCCTTTTCATCTATCGAAGTAGGACTTGAAAGGTTATCAAATTAAATAAAATCTGAAAATAATCTTTAAAATAGAGCCAGATCTTTTATGAATGGTATTAATCTATGCATTATGCTTGCATTGTGTGTCACATAATCAAATATTAGCTCCTAAAGGATGTGATGTTGGGTGTTCTGTAGAGAACAGAGCAAAACCACACTTAACAACAGAAGTTAGAGAACAACAGAAGACTCAATAATTGTACCTGTTTGGTAAATCAGGTCTTTGGAAAAGTAGACATTAAAAGAATTTATTTCTGAGGTGGAAACAATAATGCACTGCATCACAAGACTACTCTACTCCTCCGTGCTGTAAGAACAAAGGCAGCATTATTTCATAGAAGGAATGGACAGTTGAAAGTTTCCCACATGTGGGAAATTGGCCCCTGGTTACAAGAGAAGCAACTACTCTATACATTTGAAGAATTATAAATTGCATTTTTTTTGTTTTCTTTTTTATCAGTTTTTTCTTTTTTTTCCTTGTTCTTATTTTTTGTTAAATTGAATATTAAGAAGACAGGAGATGCCAGGCTTCGTTATCCCCTGTTTTGTTTGTGTGCTTTGCTTTTGTTTGTTGTGTGGTATCCATTTCTGAGGCAATCCAATATTCAGCTCTTGTTAACATTTTTGCCGGATAAGTCGGTGGAAATAAAATTCCCACTGTCTAAAACATATTTTGACAGTAGTAGAACCAATTAAGGCAAATTACCATGTGGTGCAGTAACCAGGGGACAGCTTAACATGGTCAGAATGCCTGCAGGTGGGGCTGCAGCTTGCGGGAAATGATGCCAAGGGGTATCAGATACTTCTTGATAGGCAGGTATTTGTAAAGGGATAGGATTCAAAACAGTTGTCTCCCTATGATCCCCTGGCCCCTGCAAAAAAATCATTTTTAATCTTATATGGTTAATTCAAATTCAACTTTCAAGGAACCACTAAGGAAAAAAAAAATGCTGTCAATCAGGTATTTGTCACTCCCTCCCTCTTTCTTTCGGAGAATGGTTCCAAGGGTTCTTTCATGACAAAAGTCAAGAAAATAATTGACCTATCACTAACAGTTCCATTCTAATATACTGCATAGTGTTTTTGACCAGAAAGTAATTACTACCTCTAATTGCCTAGGTGATCTGGCTTACCACCTGACAGAACGTATCCAACAGGTCCAAGAGTGATGGAGGCTGCAGAGGCTCTTGCTCACTAAAACTGAATTCATAACCAGGTAACTCACAGTATGCTCAAGTGAACATTACAAACACCAAGTTCATCTGCCTGACTGCCCTGGACTTAGAGCTCGCCAAGGACCATGGAGGGCTTCTCTTTGCTACCTCCACCCACCAAACCCCATTAAACCCAAATCGGCCTGACTGTTGAAAGAGAGACCAACCTGACTTCTGTGAACAAAAACATCTGTTAGGCTATTTATAGCTGCTTCATCAAAATTCTCTTGGTACAATTAGCAATAGAGAGATTTTGGTAATGATTGCCACATCCTGCACTCTGTGAATTAGCATACTGCCTACTGCATGGCGATCCATATCCATATCCGTAGGAGGGGTTTTAGTGGTTAGTGACAATTTTGCAGATAACTGCCATTATATGCCTAGATCCCCAGTGCTTCTAAAGCTATTTTGAACGGATTATTGGTGCCAGGTATACCTTAGATATGAATACGTTTTTAAAAGTGCTTGTCAAATGTCTTTCCCTGATTGTCATCAGTGCTGTGTTATATCCTCAGGGTTTTTCAGCACACACTGCTGGTTCTAGGAACCTCTTCCAGGATTGCTACCTTTCTCCAGGAACTCAGGCAAAATGACACGCCTCCTCTACCAGTGTAGTCCCACTTGTCTCAATGCTTTTAACCATTTAGATGACCTTATTTTGATATGCTCCTCATTTAAAAAGCTGCTTCTGCCAGAACACAGGCAGGATCTGCTCTTTTTTCTCTCGGTGTACTGCAAATTGTCTCTTCCGGGCATTTCTTGTCATGTTCCTCCTAAAATTGTTGAACATCTTTTTTTTTTAAAAAAAATTGCCTTCTATTTGAAGGTTGACTCTCTTCAGCATAAAACGATATATCTATATCTATATCTATATCTGTATCTATATCTATATAATTTTATTCTCTTCTGAGGCTAATAGCACTCCAATAAAAATCATGATAACATATTAGAAGTCTGGAAATGTAACAAAAGCATCATTTTATTTGTGGCTTTGTGCTTTGCTCAGGCTTCTCATTAAGCAGGTGATCAATGAATTGTTAATTTGATGGGGTATCTTTTTTTTATTAATTAAACCATCCTTTTTTCTTGCTTAAAGAAACATATCTGGTGTCATTTCTTTTGAAGAAGGCCTTGTTTGGGTTTCTTTTGATTTGTAGGCAGAAATCCAGTTAATCCAGGGGATTATGAGTTATACGAGATGAAGAGGAATGTTTATATCTAAGAATAATTGCTGTAACCTGAGTAAACCATATCTCTTTATACACACACACAGATACACACACACACAATTGCCTACACACCATTCCATAGCTCATGTTTGGGTTTCAATATAAATCACAAAAAAATACTTTAAGGTACAAATGGGCATCCTTATTTTAAAAATAGAGAAACTAATCTTACAGGTTTTATCACGGTTCCTCACTTGATTCAAGTGTTCAAGAAGCGCAAGGAATTGCATGGGCTGGTTGCTTAGTTCTATGTGTGTATCAAAGAAAAACAGAAAACCCATTGAGATGTGTGTGCATTACAGTGGTTTTCAATCCAGGCAATTTAAGGCTTAAGAATTTTAAAGATGGCTTTGGACAAAACATGTCTTTTCGATGTAGAATCTTAGACATTCATTCAAGGGTCCTAGGAAAACTACCGAATTGATTTCTGTTGCCAACAGAAGATCAAATCATGGAATTTCTGTACATATATTATCAGAAGGGATTTTCAGGTTGTCCTCAATTCTTACTGGTGAGCAATTTCTTATTTTTCTTTTTCTTTTACATTTTTAGCTTCCTAAAAGAAAATGATTTTGCATCTCATCTCTACCTCTATAGTTTATGGTAAGAAGCGTTAGAGATAATATCGAGAAAAGTGCCTCTTGAAAAAGATGCTTCACAACATTTTAGGCTGCTTCTCTTCATCTTTCACTCATTTGTCTTGCATCCAGCCATCATTTGAGAGTATAATTTATTATATGATGATATGATACAATAGTATACTACTAGTATTATTCATGGAATATTTTTATTTTACTTAAAGATACTTTTTTGTGACTATACCCAAATCTACAAAAATACTTCATACATATATTACTTATGTGTCTCTATCAAGTATTATTACAGTAGGACCTTGTTTTACACAACCAATAAGTTTCAAGACCCTTCTTGTGTAAATTGCAAATGGCTCATAATAGCGACCTGCATTATTTAAGAAGTATTTCTTATATGAACATACCTACCACACATTTTTATAAATAAGGCAAACAACTCAAGTAACAATAAGTAAACAAAATTATTCAAAGAAATACTTTTAAAAATTTAATTCTCTCCCTCTTTCTGCCTTTATTTTATTTTATTTTTTTTGATTGCCAGTTGTGGTATACTTGAATTTGCATGTGTTGACTGTGTAAAACAAGGTCCCACTGTATTTCCACTGAAACCCGGAAAGGGAGCTATTCACCACTTATGGAGTAACTGAATCATGTTAGAACCCAAGTTCTTCAAACTACACATTATCCATGATGTGCCCCTTGACACAAGATGTTCTTCATATCTGCTCTATCCTTACGATTTATTTCCTTTATCTCAAATTGCTGCCTGCCTGGATGAGTGGGTGGGATGGTGGTCTTGGCCTCCATGTGCATTTCACCTACATTGCCAATGGGAAATGTGGTTCTAAGGTCTCACCTGGTTGTTGAAAGGAGCCATTGATGCATTTTATATTAAACCCCAATCGAAAATCTGGTCATGCCATTTTGTTACATCAGAACAACATTAATAGAGAGAATGCTGGCCTCACTGTAATCTAGCGCTGTACTCCTTTAATGTCTTTAGAACATACACTTATGTTTGTTGTGGGTACATAATTGATTCATGTCCTAAAATACAAGCACTTTCATATTAACTGCATGTTAGAAACAAGACAATAAAATCACAGCAAGAGCCATATCTCATTAGGGGCTCATGTATTTCTCAAGGCAAAGCTCACTGAATGCTTAAGTATTGAATGTGTTTATCATTCTCTGAAGTTGATGAGAAATGGTGTCTCACACAAGACTGTAGTCTCGTCTGAAAGCAGGGTTGTTTACATTCTACTCCCATGTCATCATGAACACAGAGTAGGTATTCAGGGGAAATTTATTGGTTAGCTGTGTTGTTTATATTTGAGTTTCCCAGTGATGTGTCTGGTCCTGTTGAAAACAGAACCATCTCTTAAAATTAAAGCTCTTGAGCTCAACAGCTGCTGAGAAACGTCGGTCTGCATGAGCATGTTGAGCAAGTTGGTGAACCTCCAATTCACTCATGCAGTAATTTCAAGGCTAGCATTTTAGCTCAGATAGAGGATATGGAAAGAGAACATTCTCCCCTCCTTCTTTACCAATGAAAACCTTTCACTGCCCCTTCTCTCCCCATCTTCAAAAAAATATTAAGTACTGTAGGTAAAATCATTATCCGGGAACCCAATTGATATCTGTTGGCCAGAAATCAGTCCTCCCAATCTAATTCACAAACCTGCTTCAGTCAAAGCATCTGCTGTCAGCTGGGAAGATCCCTCTCCAAAGAGAGGCTTAGTATATACAGGGGCAACTGTAGGATTCCAGAAGATTCTTTTCCCATCAGTCAGAGAGGCAGCATGTGGATAGGGGATACATTTGTGGGCTCTAGAAACATGCTGATCTGTAAGAACACAGGCATCAAGCTTGCCAGGTGTGTGGCATCTGGTAAGCTACCTAACCCCTTATTTCTCAGCTTCCTTATCTGTGAGATGGGGTTGATGACTGGGTTTACCTCATAAGGTTCATGGGTGAGTTAGAGGAGTTGATATTCGTAAGATCACTTAGAATACCATCTGGCATGCCAAGGGTAGCTATTTTTAACAGCCCGTTTACAATTAAGTTCATTCTTCCATTACCCTTTGCTTAAGCCTCCATCATCAAAGGCTGTTATTAAGATGTAAATCTGGGCAGAGACAGGACATTAAATGATTATCGTTTATTTAAAAATTAACCTGGATTAGTATATAAGATGTATTAGTCTAGTAAGATTCCAGGCAAACTTGGCATCAGCAAGCTTTGAGAAAAACTTTGTATGTGTGGGTCATTTTGGGTGGTGAGGTGGGTAGGGACTTCAAAGGGCAACAGGGAAAGGTCCACCTAGGATTAACACTGATGGGGTCAGAACAGCACCAGGCCACCAAATTCCTTGGGATATGCAGGTGGCATTGGGAAGGGCACATGCTAATGGATTATATGGATGCCACCAAATCTATCCACTTAAATGGTCATAGTAGGCCAGCCTCCTGTGTTTTAATTATGGGTGGAAGTAAATGGATCATTTCTCCCTGAAAGAATTCAGTACTACCCCTGCAGCTCTTCTATTTCTGTTCAGCAGGAAGTTGTCTGAAGAACTTACAACTTGGAACATTTGCCAATTTGGACTATAAGGCACCACCTTCTCTATCCCCCCTGCTGTTCTGCAACCTCTTGATTAGTCATGAATCACTGTGTAGGTAGGTGGAATTTCTAGACTGTAGGAATTAAAAAATAAAGCCCCTTGGCTCTGTCAAAAGGTAGACTCAGCTTAGATGCTTAACTGGAAATGGGCTAGCTAGGAGATTTCCATGGATGGCCATTGTGAACAGCCTCCAAAGCAAAAAGTTCCTGGGAGGATGTTAGCTTAAGAACTTTGAGCCCATTAGTTCGTGGCACCCCAAAACAATTACAATAGTAACATCGAAGATCACTGGTCACCATAACAGATATAATAATGGTGAAAAAGTTTTAAATATTGCAAGAATTACTAAAATGTGACACAGAGACAAGAAGTGAGCACATGCTTTTAGAAAAATGGGCCAATAGACTTGAGCAACACTGGGTTGCCACAAACCTTCAATTTGTAAAAAACATATCTGTGAAGTGCTCTAAAGCAAAGCACAAGATGAAGGATGCTGTAGGAGTTTGGCATTGTTTATGAATTCCAAAAATAGTTATTGGATTATGTTTGTAAACTGGTCTGTCAGAGGTATCACTTTTAATTGATTAAATTATGATTAGGACTTTGATTGGGCCATGTCAGTAAGGCATTGAGTCCCCGCCCCTTGATAGGGAGGGACACAGAGAAAAGATATGGCAAAGGACAGAGTTGGGAGTAGTTTTTGAGCTGAAGCCCGGAAAGTGAACACATAGGATAAGAACACAGAGGAATAGACATGGCAGAAGCCCCGGGGAGAGAGACAGAGCCATTCACCTGATAGTCTACAGCTGGCCTTGTGGAGAGAGCACAGCAGCTGAGCCTGGTGAGGCAAGCCCCAGGAAGAGAGGAACCCAGGAAGCCTGAGCCTTCCCAGATGTCAGCTGCCATCTTGCCCCAACACATGGCAATAGACTTTGGTGAGGGAGGTAACTTACAGAAACTGTAAACTTCTATCCTAAATAAATACCCTTTATAAAAAACAAAAACAAAAAAATGTCCTTGAGTCCAGAACTGTGTACTAGAGATAAGGATAAATGGGTGTTAAAAGCCAGGAACATCAGCCCTTTGTTTAACATTAAGTTTAACTTAAATTGAACCTAAATTGAAATTGTCCTTGGGTTTTCCATTTGGAGGAAGATGTATTATGCTGTGTGTGCTAACATGCATGCTTCCAACCTTTCAATGAAACAAGTTAGACTGTGACACTGAATTAAAATATCACCTTAAAAGTCCTTCCTCACCCAACTGGGGAAGGCTGCCTGCAGCAGGAGAATTTGCAGTTTCTTAATACCATCTCTGCTGCTCCAAGTTGAGCATCTAAAGTAAAAGGAATTATTAGCTGCCTCAAGTGTTTTTTTTTTTTTTTTTTTTTTTTTTTAGAGAGTGGGCATATAAATAAATATTGTTAAAAGGGTAAAAGGGAGTAGAGCCAGAAATACCCAGTTTTCCCTTTACCTCTTTTGAAATAATTGCTTCCGAAAATTTGCAAAAACTACACCTGGCAGTCTTTCCCGAGTCCCTGAGGGAAAGGAAATAAAATCTAGGAAAGATTCCTTTCTTTAGCCTGGCTTATTTTCTTACTTTCTGCTTCAAGTAGCCAAGTGATTTACCTTGAAAGCTTTTGTAACAGAACATGTGTATTTGCTGTGCTATTTCAAATGTGTTCTATTATGCCTCAGCCTTTTTCAATGATGGACTTTGCACATCGTTCTAATGCCTGGTGGTGCAATTTCTAACTGGGAGGCGTGCTCAATGCAAGTTGAGTAAAAGAGGTAGCACAGTTTAGGAATAAAAATCATCTCTTAGGAATCAGAGTTCCAGAATTTTCTGTTTAGCTCCGCATCTGAGCAATATCAATTGACCCTGATATTGCTCAGGGAAAGAGCCTTTCTGCGCCTTACTTCTGCCATCTGTGTAATGCAATGAAATACCTGCTCCAGCCTCTCTTCTGGAATCAAGAGGAGTAAAATCCTCATGGATGAGTAAATGCACAAAGCATCCCAGAGGGGGAGGAACCCAAGTCTTTGGAAGCTACTGAGATTGAATCTGAGGTTAAGTAAAGGGCCACCCCATAGGGACCCATGGCAAAACTAACCACTCATCCCTAATGTCGATAGACAAGGATTGAGCTCAGTCCTCTTCATGTGCGGTTTCTCATTTCCTACCCTCTATAACCCTATGGAATCAGTAATGTTATTTATTTATTTATTCTTTTTATAGATGATAAAGGAAGGCCCAGAGTAGTTAAAAAATTTGCCCCAAATCTCATTACTACTCTATAACTTAAGGACCTACAATCTTCACTGCCTGTAAAGCTGGAGGGAGGCCCAGAATCGGCTTATTGATGATGGTGTGTATCTTTCTGCCATGATGGCCAATGAAACACTGAGAAGCACAGTACTATGTTATATTACTATTTGTATTTATTATATACATTTATATCTTATTCCTTTCTTAAAGGGTTTGGGAGGATTAACCAAAGGATGTTACCCAAACAAGAAGGTTACAAAAAAATACCAGTGAAAATCAGAAACAATAAGGAGACCAAGAGACAAAGGTGCTTCCTTCTTATAGTAAAGCCAGGGGTGTGAGGTGACACAGAGAGCAGTGGTGAGCGGTCAGCATGAACCCTGTCCTCCCCTGACATTTCTTCTTTCCTTTACTAACTCCTCCATGCTCAGCACACACAACTCTTTCAAGGTCATCCAGTCCCAACACCCAACTGTTTACTCATCTCTCCTCTATCCTGCAGGACGTTCTGGGCTGGGAATCTGATCCCTGACTCTTTCCACCATGAGCAGGCTGGGTGTTTTTTTGGAGCACATGAGAATGACACTAGGAGATGCTGGTGATAGATGATGGTGAGAGGTGAGAAGGCAGGTAGAGAAGGAGATGCGGGGAATCTGACACTTGATATCAGGCCTAGAAAGAAAGAAACGCTAGAGCAATAGGCATGCTAGAAGTACTGCTAGCTCCTCCAGATACACCCTGGACCCCCTCCACCTCCTTCTGTGCTCCCAGAGACAGAGATCTGTGGACTGCATTATCTGGGCTCTCTCACCTTCTGGCTTCCCGTTGGGTTCAGCCAATGGAAGGCACTGGCAGGAGGTCAGGGAAGAAGTGGGGAGAGATGAGGGCATTTGCATCCTGCTCACTCCCTACTAGGCTGTAGGCTGGCAGTGGCAATGTTTCTCCATGGGAAAGCCACAGCCCCTGTGGATAATTTTCTCCTACAGTACTCTCAGAATTTTCTGATGGCTACTCTCTTTCCTAGCTCTTTTGTGCCTCAGGGTGATAAAGGCTCCGACACTGCCTGGAAACATGGGCAATGGGGCCCCTGCTTTGGTCCCTGTGCTTTTTTTTTTTTTTTTTTTAATTAAAAATTTTTTATTTTTATTTTTAAAGAAGCTTTAGATTACATAAATATTACATAAAATAATATAGGGGATTCCCATATACCCCACCCACCTCCCAAACTTTCCCATATTAACAACAGCTTTCATTAGTTACAATTGATGAACACGTATTGAAGCATTGCTATTAACCATGGACTATAGTTTACATTATAGTTTACCCTTTGCCCCTCACAATTTTATAGGTTTTGACAAAATGTATAATGGCCTGTATCCATCATTACAATGTCATGCAGGACAATACCAATGTCCCAGAAATGCCCCCAGGTTATACTTATTCTTCCCTCTCCCTCCCCTCAGAACCTCTGGTGGCCACTGTCTTTATATCAATGATACAAGTTCTTCCATTGCTAGAATAATAGTAAGTCTACTTTAGTCCCTAGTTGCATTCCCCGTTATGTTTGTTCATTACTCAGTTTTGAAGATTTTGGGATGATACCCACTCTGTTTCTGATTGAGAGGGGGCTTAGATCCCATGGGCAGAAGGATGGAACTGTCCTGCTTGCAGTTGTAGATACTCTTGTTTTTTGGGATTGGTGTTGTCCATCATCATCTCCTTGTTAGTTGTCCTGGGCAAGACCAATGAACTGGAAAGTAGGTGTTTCAACTCTGCTAAGATTCAGGGCTCAACTGGCATATGAACAGACAGGAGAATTAAGTCTCTGCGACATATATTTAATGAGTATAGTGCTAATTATAGGTTCAAATAAGAGGGGCAGAAGAGTCAGTGTAGGGAAATTATAAATGAGTCTAACTATGATCCATTGGGGAGCATAAATTCCCAGGCCCTGTGCTTTTAAGGGCCCTGTTTTGCCTCTCTTGGACAGACCCTCCTCATTCCATGATGGGACCTTGGAGAGAAGGCACTGTGCCACCTTGAGTTCATATACTCTCCTTTCTAAATCATACTCGAGTATCAGGTACCTAAAGCCTCCTGCCCAAATTGGCTCTAAGCTCACATGAGCCATAGGCTCAAGGGGTGCTCAAGGCTTGGACATATGGGCTGGGGTGTCCTGGGGCATACATCTAAGTCCCCTGCATGGGGCAGAATGGAACTGGGAGTGGGAAGAGAAGGGGGCGCATGGGCAGATAGCTGGGGCCCAAGAGGGCTGGCTCACTCCACACCAAAAAGCTCCAGTGCAGAACTCCACAGTCCCAGAATTCTAAATTCAGAGCCATCTTCCAGAATGGCAATGAAATTATATTTGTTAAGGGAAGTGGATAGAATATATTTTATTTCACACTTTGTGTAATTCATAACTTTTAAATATATAGATGTATGGTAGGTGGGCCTTCCTTGGTGCTCTTGTCCCAGGCCCCACAAATGTTGGGGACAGATCAGGTGGCTCCCTGCAGTTGCTGTCCTTGGGGTTCTTCTTAGTTTCCCTTCATTCTGCTTTCCCCACCTTTCTAAAAAGTCTTGCTTGTAAAGAGATTGACTCAGCTTCAAAAATCACCCTCCTGGACACATTTTTGTGAAACAGTTCATTTACCTATTTCTTTGGCAACCTGGAAGTTTTGTTAGGTTGTTCCATGCTGGAGGGGTTGGTGAGGCTGGAGTGGGGAGAGGGGTTCTCTCCCTCATGCTGGCTTCTTGTCTCCATCAGCACCATGGTAGCTTCACATTTCTACTCAGGCAGTTTTGTTCCAGTGCCAGCAGTAATTAAATCCAGTTTTTTCCAATTTGCAGTATTTTAAAAAAATGTTTTCCCTAAACTTGCAGAACCACCCTCATCCTGTCCTTCAAGGGTCATAACCCCAACCAGGGGTGCCTCTTCCTCAAGGGGCTGGTTCTTGCTTCACAGGGCCCCTTCTCTGATCTTCTAAGTTTTAATAATTCCATCAACTTCCCATAGTTTCCCCAGCCCATGCTGCTTTGTGAAGCTCATTTTATCCTCTGTCATTATCTAGTGTTCTCCTTTTACTCTTCAGTTACCTAGTTGGTAATTCTTTGTGTTAAATTGTCTCTGTTAAAACAACTGGTGTGGTTTCTGTCTCTTGCCTGTATGCATTAAACTCTTCTCAATATTTCGATTGGTTGATTGTGTCATTTGTTACTGCTGGGATAGTCTGGTCTAGGAGTCAAGTCGGGGGGGTGGGGTCTATTTCTGGGGTCACAGTTAGAGAAAAACTGTACTGTGTCTCCCTACTAAATTGACTTAATATTTAATAGGTGCCTTGGAGTTCCTTAAATTCTCCTCAGCTAGGAACACCAGACTTAGACAAAGAATATGTGTTTAGTGAGTGGATGCCATTTCAAAATAGTCCAAAGGCATTAGCAGGTATGCAGCGAATTCTTTTTGTTGTTTCTCTCCAACCATGTGTGTGAAAAGTACATAAAGTGTAGATACATTCCTGTAGAATCCCTCTAATACGACTTTCCTGAAACCCCAATCTTCCATTCCCCAAGCTGCCATCCCCCTCAACATTGGCAAAAATGCTTAGGTTACCATGAATTCAACACAATCCTGTGACATCACCACTGCTCATTACACAGATTTGTTTATGCCAAGAATAAAAGAGGATCCCTTCAAACATATACTGGGGCTGATGTAATGGCATTTGGTTTGTAGAAAATACATTTTTTCCTTCTCTTGAAAACTGTTCTTAGTCAGAAGTTCTGTGGTATTAGACTAATCGGTTCTTATATTTGCATATATAGCCAGAGATTTATTTTAACATTGTACTATTTATAATGAAGATCCTTAAAAGTCTCTTCAATTATTTAGTATTCTCCACCAAGCCTAACTCTACCAGGAAAAGAATTTAGCTGCCTCCTTTTACAAAGGGCCTCTTTATTCTTTTAAGAAATATCTCAGTGGCCTGAAGTTAACCATTTCTGGAAAAATGAGCACATTCTTTTCTTCTTAAAGATAGGATTTTACCTGATATCTGGTAGGTGGGGGAAATATAGGCACTGAACAACAGATAAATGAGGAAGGAGAAATTGAGTTGAAGTCCATGTTTTCAATTTAGTGAACCATCATAAAATGTATCTGTATTCCCCCTTATCCTTTCTCCCTCTGGCTCAGAGGAAGAAGATTCTGTCATTTCCCAGGTTACCCTAACTCTGTGTCCCTCACCTTTTTTCTCCTTAGTTCATTGGTTCATTGGAAACTTGCTTGGTCAATTTCTCTTTCTCTCTACGTTATCTCTTTGCTCCCATTAAAAATCATACTCTGGTCTTCCAACTTTAAAAGAATTCCTCTGGACTGCAACAAATTATTGTTCTCCTTATTGCTTTCTTTTTATCCTAAACTTCTTAAAAGTGTGTCTATACTTAGTTCCTGATGTTCTTTCCTAATATCGTCGAGTCTTTTAGAATCTCTTCTCTCTATCCCTTTACAGACAGTGCTCCCTAAGAGCCAAACACAATTACTTTTTTTTTTTGCCCTAGTCCTGATCCTTTTAAACCATTCAAACCATTTTATTTTGTGGTCTACTCTCTCCTGTTCAAAATACTCTGAGACTTGGGAGTATCTTGATTTTTCTTCCTAATTTCAGATTGTCTGTTCTTGGTTTCTTTCATTGTCCAATGATTTTTAAATTTCCCAAGGACATCCTTAGCTTTACTTTTTTCCTTATACTTTGTTTTGATGCTATCATTCACTTTCACAAATTCAAATGTCATCACCTCTGATTCAATATCTCTAGACCTTAACTTATTATTTGTTCTCCCAAAGAGGTCTACCCATCTTGACATGGTGGTGTCCCATTGTTTCTTAAGCTACTTCTCCTTCATTTGTAAACCGTCTCTCTTTCTCAGGGTAGTTAGGCAATTTGTCCAAGGCCATACAGCTAGACAGCTGCAGAATCAAGATTCAAACTGAAGTTTGTCTGACTTCACTATATTGGGCTTTTTTTCTGGGCTAGGTACTCTGAGGTACAGAGAAAAAGAAGACCTCGTTTCATCTTTTGAAGGATCTGTAGAAAATCAATGACCCATCGTAGGAACTTAAAAACAGTTTGTGCTCCTTCGTATCTCCCATTATGATCAATAAAAGATTTTTATCATGATTATAATAAAGTTTTATTCTGTTTATTTCCAAATGTTTATGCTCTGAATATTGGGCAGTATTCTTCTCCATTCCCCATCCCCCACACCCAGCCTCTGGTAAAAGTGGTCTTCATTGAAAGACAAAACAAAGTCTGTTTGATCAACATCTATGGATAAAATAATAAGTGACAATCTGAAATCAAAACACGTCTCTGTATTTAAACCCATACTGTAAATCAGGCTCTCCACATTGAAATGTACTGTCTCTAATTAATTTCAGGTGTTTAAAGCTATATCGTGGTAAGTTGTCATGGTTTCGAACAAGTGAGGATAATTTAGCCATCTGCACTATTTCTTCTGCCTTACAAGCCCAGCATTCTGAAATAAGATGGATTTAAATGTGCAGAGACAGCATTCAGAGACTGAACAAAACAGAAATGTTAAATACACAAAGATTCCCATCAGCCCAACTATCCCACCAAAATTTGGAGGGTGTCTTTTAGAGGTTGCCTGTTTTTCACGTATGTTTTATTTTGACTGATCTCTTTCTTCAAGAGAATGGTTGCTCCACCTTTAATTTTTTCCCCTTGTGTCATTTTGGCAACTAATCTCCCACAGCAACACCAAGATACCTTACAAAGCCCCCAGATCTCTAGTGAATAAATGAGTTTCCTTTTGAAAGTACTGAAATGTGACGCTTAACGCGAGAATCACCATTTAACAAGCAATATCGAAGACTGACCTTAGAGTTATTTGCAATAGACATGGATAGTAAGAGTGCAACATTTGGAGCAATGCAGTGATATTGTTTAACTAGTGTTATCTTGTTCACAATATTACATTGTGTAATCACAGAAAACTTTATCAAAGGAGAGTATACCTCCTTCCCTTAACTTGTGACTTCCACTTAAACTGTTAGGGTTCCAACTGTGAAAATAAAAGTGCTGTTTGGGTAACAGCTTGTGGAGAGAGCTTCATGTTTCCCCCAGAATGTACTTGTGAAAGATTAATGAGTTCCCCATACATGCCAAGTCAATCTGTTCCTCCCTGTCAATCACTCACCCAAGACAAGTGTCTCTATCTCTGTCAATAGGTTTTCAAACAGATGTGTAGCTTAAGCTTTAATTAAATAATTGAAACAAATGATTACTAAAGACTTTCCAAATTTGAGAGTAAGGGATTTTACAATAGCGTCAATTGGGAAGATCTTTGTCCACTCCAGTTCTTCTAAAAACCCAATAGTGACAGTGGGGGGTTGAAAAGACATTGCCTGTCTTTTGAGCAATTTTAGTACCTTCTACTGCATTGGGTGTTGGGGAAATTGAGCATAGTTAGGGCTTTTAAAATGCTTTGTACTTTCTGTGTTCTTATCTATCTTTATCTAAAGATCTCCTAACATCTAGTCAACCTCTGATTACCTGCTTTCCTGGTAAGGTAGAGCAGATGCAGCTAGTAATGAGCCCGCAGTATCATGGGAGTGCTTGGAGCCCCATAGCATGCTGGGAGGCCTCCTGTGGACACTAGATCAGAGAGCGCTAACTATCGTCACTGTTGACATCTTGTTTTCTTTCTTAAAATTGTGCTTCCATTAAACCGTGTCTAAAAGGAAACTTTAGTATGAGTGATTTATTCTGCTTCCAAACTTACAAAATAGAATTAAAGAAAGAAATTGAACTTGGGATACAAGAGTAAGCACCAGCTGCCTCCTCCTGCAGAATTTACAGATAGGGTTATCTAAATGAAGAGTGTGCCTTGCCTAGTGCTCCCTGGGGACTGGGCAGAGCTGGTTCAATGCGGCTGATTCAGGAGAGACTGACTTCAGAATCCACAGCTGCATAAGGAAGTACCCAGAAGAGTGAGTCAGAAAAGGAGCTGATATATAAACTACATACCATTCAGTGGTATTAATTATGTTCACAATGTTTTGCTACCATCACCACCATCCATTACCAAAACTTTTCCATCAACTCCAACAGAAGTGGTTAAATAGGTAATTTTGGATTGTATCTGTGCTACCAGAATAAAAATTTTAAGAAAACAAAAACAAAACATCGGCCTGTACAACACAAATCATGATGGACTATAGTTAATGGTATAATTATATCAATATTGTTTCATCAGCTGTAACAAAAGTACCACGCTAATGCAAGATGTTAATAACTAGGAAGGCTGTCGGGGGGGCGGGGGGGGGGGAGCAGGGGAGTTGGTATACAGGAACTCTGTACTTTCTGCATGATTCTCTAAACCTACAGCTTCTCAAGTAAAAAACAAAACAAAAAAGAAAGGAGCTGAGATCAGGATCTGGAGCACATGATGAGGTATCAGAGTCTAGATTCAGTGAAATAGTATTTTCTTTTCCTAGGACTGTTGTGTTGGTGATTTTATCATTATAAAGACACTACATGCCCTTGGTCAAATTGTTATATTTTGTTTCATTAGAGAAGTGACTCAAAATCAACTTGGGGGTCTTGTTAAAATGTGGATTCCTAGAATCTAACCCAGTAGGGCCACCAAATCTGTATGTTTTAAAAAGTAAGTCTTCTGTTCATTCTGATTTATGTGGTCCTCAGACCCTATTTAGAGAAGCAGTGGTTTAAAGGAAAAATATTTAGACTGAAATAATGCATGACTATAGGTGAATGCTAATTCAAATGCATTCCTTTCAAAGATGCTGCTAGCTTATTTTCAAAAGAGATGGTGTCAAAATATTAGGTTTTACTTACTGGTAATGTACAGGGTAAAAACATGTAGAGACACAGCCATGATTTTCTGTGCTAATATCAGCCAAAAACTACCACTTGACCATCATCTTAATTAGCTCATTTACATTATAAATACCATGAGCAGTCACCAGCTGCAGGTGTAGGTCCACCCTCTGGTTTATGCCTATGTAATTTGAAGACATGACATTCAAAAGACCATTCTGTTCTGCATAGGGGATAAAAGAACACTACCAATTCAACACTGAAAATAGTTTTTAGTCAGAATTAGCAAATGGCACGCTGCATTGACTGCTTCAGAAACCTTTCCTCTTTCAGTGCACCCTGTGCATCTCAGCACTCACTGTTTTCAAACAACTTCGTTGGCAGCCAGGTATCAAAGTGGGAGTTGGGTAGCAATTGAGAATGTCCCTTCCACATCTGCTCCAACCTTCTCTTTAGTCTCAAGCTGCAGAGCAGAGAGGGTTCCAGGACGCCTGAAGAAAGAATACCCCTGGATTATATGAGTGTGAGGAAGAGAGGGATTGTGGAGGGGGTGATATGGTATATGGCAACAAGCCATAAGCAGGCTTCTCAGCTCCCATCATCCAGCAGAGCAACTCTAGAAATTGTTCAGCTTCTACAAGGTTTTTGGGCAATCTCTTGAGAAAGGAGAGCAGTATTTGGACAAGTCGGCAGTTCCTTGGATTCTGGTTCAGAGCCAACAGCAAAGAATCTATGATAAGGTAGCTTTGTTGTCCTTGACTGGGCTTCTTTAGTGCTCTGAGGCCAAGGTAAGTTTCATTTACCTTCACTAAGGAATAGATGTGAAAGTGGGAGGAAGACAGGCTCATGAAATTAAATGGCCTTTAAAATGTGGCTGGCAAATGGTTTACTATTCTTCAGGACTTCTGCGAAGAAAAAGCATGACAGCTAATTAATATCTCATGGACCAAGCAAGTGATAAAACTGATGGAATCTCCATTTGCTAAAAAGAACACACCAGGCCCACAGTGCATGTGCCTCTGAATGTTATAGGGTGGCGATAAATCACATGTCTATTCAATATCATTAGTCAGCAGGACTAGATTCAGTCCAGGAGAATGACATGGACTAAATTTGCTATAATGCTAATTTACATTACCATTAATGAGCTTACAAATTTAAATCATCGACAAGGAAGTGCTATTGTACATCTAGCTTATTTCTGTCTCACTCAGGCTGATAAGACATTCTCCAGACAATTGTAATTATGGGTAATTTGTAAAAATAATCAGAGCTGCTTTTTATTAGATGCAATAAAAATCAATTCTTTATTCAATTATCATTCTTAGCTGTGCAGGGATAGCTACTCCTGGGTAAGTACTAGTGTCTGAATAAAACTAATAATAATGATAAAGTTTTTGAAGGCTAAACTTCCTTTTAAGATCAAAACATAATTTTTATTTAAGTCCCTCCCACGCCAATGAATCATGAGTGAACGATCTGCATTCACATTTCACCGATTTGGTGACAAAGCATCTTAAAAAAATATTATTGTCCACAATAGCACAATGACTTTTTTTAGAAAGCGTAAGCACCACTCAATTCTGTAAATAAAAGGGGGGTGGATCACAGCTAATAGGAACTGAACATCAAGTCAAGGAGACAGGTCAACCCTGTAGACTCCTGAGTGGGGGGGGAGGCTATGATTCCTCATTCCCAAAGTTTCCTGCTAATTTAGGAGATGTGATTAGCATATGAATTTCATACTTCAAGACGCAGTTCTCTAAGCATGATTCTTCCCTCTTGTTATGTAGATATTGTTTGTTTCACAGGAAACCTTCCACAATAACATTAAAGTTCAATGTCAGCCGGTGACAGCATGACCTTGAGGAAGACCAGAGGTGTCTAAGCCCCACAGCTGTCTTCTTTTCACCCTCCAGGTGATCTGAGCCTTTTATTCTATATATCTTCCATCTTACTGTCCATTCTAAGAGCTTGGTGAATTTACTTACCCCATCCTGTTGCTTTTGCTTTGTGACTATTAAAAAAAGATAAAAAAATAATGCATCTAAATTGTGCAAATTCAGGTGATTTGGTTAAGAATGTTTTACAGCGAGCTAAGGATCTGAAGTCCTGGGCTCTAATTAATTTGAGAGCACTCACTTACTAACGGTGTGATCCTGGGGAAGTTGTTTCCCTTCTTGGAAGACTGAAAGAGACTCTGTATGAAAAAGACCTATCAAAACTAACTCAGAAAGTTCCATATACTGTCATATAGTTAATCCACTGCTTTCTCTGAAATTAAAGCTCTTCTTGACTGGGGATTACAGAAGTGTTGGCCAATTTGGACTCTGCTTATAGCGACATTTTCATGTGAGCTTGGTCCTGTCCACTCAGTTTCTCCCAGGAGCATCAATGCCCTAGAGGGAAACTGCTGTGAAGGAGAACTTTTCCTCCCGTAAAGAACTACTATTGTTCTTTGGAGGCAATGATTGGTTCCTCAAACACTGTTAGAGTCTCCCGGATGTTAGCTAGAATATTCTCTGAGTCCCTGCCATGGATGACTTTAAAGACTTGTAACAGAAATACAGTCATCATTTAGGAGAACTGGAGCGTAGGAGTCACCTAGAGGAGTCAAATAAAATTCACGTATTCCATGGTCTTGTTAAAAGTAATATCATGCATTAACACTTGACTTTTTACCCTGTAGCTTGGTTAATCAAGAGCTGGTCAGGTTCATAGCTTCAAGCAGTGAATGACATCATTTGACTAGTGTGGTAGTATGCTTATTGTATATAAGTGTGTGTGTGTGTGTGTGTGCGCGCGAAGAAACACATCTGGATCATTTTTGCATAATATTTTGCTTGCGTGGTTGAAAAGAAAATGCCATAGATAATTTACAAACAACTGTGGTAGAAGTTTAATGTAACTTTCTCTGGTGTAAGCCTAGGGCTTGCTTTTTTACTCATCTGACCAGAAGTGCAGCTCCCAAGTACTTGTCTAAACTGTGATTTTCAGGAAGAGTAGAAAAACCAACTCTGTTTAGAAAGGACCCACTCAAATCAGGTCTCATTATGTGTAGAAATAAATGCTGCCTTTGATATGACATTCTTTGTATAGTACTTTTGGAGATCATTCATCCATTTATTTGGCTAACATTCATTGAGTAAAGACAAATTGGAAGTGGCAGAGAGTGGGGTTGTGGGTGATGAGCTCACAATGGACAAGTGGAGTTTGAGATGTCTGTTGGTCATCCAAATGGAAGGGTCCAGCATACAGTTGGATATACATGCCTGGACCTAAAGGCTGGTTTAGAAGCCACCAGTGTCTGCTGCATATGAGGTTACCCAGGATGATTATGGAGGATGGCAAGAAAGGATGACAGAGGGGAATCTACTAAACAGTAACAATGAAAAATAGATGGAAGAAACCGACTAAAAAGAAGTCATCACAAAGATAAGACTACTAGTTTCATCACCTCTTTGTAACATTACTCATGGTGTGACTCCATGTTACTGCATCTGAAGTTTTAATTCCAGAAAAGAGGCCTTCAGGGAAATTTTTATATACTGAATCATGATGATTTTTAATTAGAACATTGTTTTGATTTGCATGTGCCAGCCTATTAATTTTGTTTCTATAATGTCTTTGTGATGATAGCTGGAAGAGAAAAGGGCATATATTTGCTTGGTAACCAAATTGAAAACCTAAGTTTTTTAAGCAAATCTTTTAAAACCTTTTTTAAAGAGCTGAGCAACTTAGGCACCTCTCAGACATCTTTACCTTAAGGCAAGGGCAAAAATATTATCAGAAAAGTATACCTGTGCTCATAAACATTCATACACATACAGTCTTAACATCTACCATTGACATGAGATTTTTCTAGGTCTCTATGCACTAAAGAAGTGGCTCCTTTCTTTAAGAAATGCACAGTCATGAGGGGTAGGGAGCGGGGCATATGGATATCCCCCATTTTTTTAAATGTAACATTTATTTAATCTAAGCATCTTTAAAAAAATAAAAATGCATATTATATATATACTTAAAAAAATATATATATATATATATATAAATGTGCAGCCTATACAGCCAAACTTAAACTCTTATGTTTCATCCAAAATTTCAAAACTACCTATTAATTTATTAACTCAAAAGAACACGCTCACATCCTCATACAGAGACTACTGCAGAGATAGAAGATGGAAGATAGTCTCTGAAACTCTTGAAACAAAAGAAAACAAAAACCTTTTACCCATTCCGGAAGGTATGAGTGAGAGAAATTCTATCACTTCCAAAGACTGTCTCCTAAATTATAATTTCTGAAAATAAAATCTCTTTTTGAAACAATTTAAAATTAAGATCATGGAATGCCTTAAAGGCACTTGGCAGTTTCATGTGGTAATAGTTCAAAAATGGCCTCAGTCTCCAGATCTCAATGGTGTGTTAATAATGATAATAATGGTTGTGCATCTCTTCAGGAGTCTGTCCTTTTTGTGTTCGTACTAAATGGGGCCTGACTGTAGCCTTAAGATCTCTGAAACTCCTAGGTGACTGAAGATTACTCTTCCTGTTAGCTTTATGTATTCACATACAGAGAGGAATATACACAAACACATACACCCAGAAGGAACGTACTCTTTCTAGCTTCTCTGATGAACTTTGCCTTCTAAGAAGCATATTCAGTTTTAGAGCAATGTGTCTCTTTTGAGGGTCCTCACTATACCTTGTCATTCTAGTTCTTTCTTAGCACTTTGATTTTATAATCAATAAGGCATGTAATTTCCTTTAAAGAATTTGGATTTTTACCTTTCTAAATTTCTTATCATTTTATGTTCCAACTATCTATGCAAGATTTCATTGAAAGTCTTTCCTACTAAGTAGGAACACATAGATTAGCTATTTCTATGTGAAACTTCTATTTGTGCACCAATGAAACCAAATTTGCTCTAATCATTAACACATAAGGTTTATCTACAGAAATTCGGAGCTGTATCAACTTTGCTGGCTGAGGCACTTGCGTGGGAAGCAGAATGTTGCCAATGGTGGGCTTAAGATGCTCTTGTTTTTTTTAACACAACCAACCAGATGGAAATATGAAATTTTCCATTTATTAAATGGAAATTGCTGGTAACTCCTTGGCTGCCATATTTGAAGCTCTCATCTTACTCCTATACAACACCATCATTGATACTGCAGCTATACTCCCAGCCCTGTGAAGTAAGAAGTTCTGCTCTTTATTGTTGCATGAATGTGTTCAATGAGTATTTGTTAAGTGAATAAATGCTGAATGGAAGTTGAATGGATGCATGAATCCCAGCTCAACTGTAAGGATCACCTTCTTATTTAAAATCTGGGAAATGACTGCTTTCATCGTAGAGGTTCAAGGGGCCCCTTAAGCTGATTTTATATTAAGCTTACAAGGTTCCACCAGCTCCCCAGCAACTGGAAGTTATATGCATTACAGCACTATAGTAAGATGCTTCCAAATTCAGGGGACAAGTCGCCCTCTGATTGCTAAATTAGTAAAAGTCAAAGTACAGTGAATGTGAAATGGCCATCTGCAGAATAACCCACACTAAGTAATAGTTTAAATGCATGGAGCTGAAGAATCTAAAATGTTCCCAGATAGCCATTAAATTATATCTATATCTGTAAATATCTTTATATATACATATATTTCTATCTCTATCTTTATCTCTATCTATCTACATATATAAATAGCTAGATATATAGTTAAGCCTGGAGGGTTACTAAAGAACATCATAACCTAATCAATTGCTTTAAAGCTTAATGGTCTGTTGTAACTGCATAGTGCATATAAAGGGGGAAATTGGACAGTATGAATTTGCTTGGGTTTATCTGTCAGCTCATTTTGACTACCAGCTCTTTCCTCCTTCTTCTCTCTGGAACTAGACTTGTTTGACCTTCCACGTACAAGCTCTCCATTCCACACAATCCTTCATCTCAGCAGGGGAGATGGAAAGAGCTCCAACCTCCAACCCTTCAATCTGGAACTCCACATTGACTCACTTTTCACTTAGCTTGGTTGTGTTCTAAACTTAATCCTGGTCTGATCATTGTATTTAGTGCCTTCTAAGAAGGAAAGACACCAAGTATGATTAATAATAACCTTCTGGTTACCAGATAAGAATATACTATTGACCTTTCCAAAATATGTACCATAGAGTGCCCTATAGGATGTTACATGTTCTGTAAGAAGATGTTTCCAATGACTCCCAAGTTTGGGAAATGCTGTATACTATATCCAATGCATGTACACTTACAAGGCAAATGGGCATGTTAAAGCCTGGGAAGTAATATGGTAAAGAAATCTATTTTGCTTCTTTGAGGCCAGTATTTCCCAAACTTATTTGACCATGGGACTCTCTCTTTAGTGAATGTTTGTTGAATGAACGGCTAACAATATCAAGCAAGAAAGTGCTCCTTCCTGGTCCATGTGCACCAAGCACCACTTACATAGAATTTGATGCCTGAGAAATTTTGATGCTGGGAAGAAATATTTGTATTTCAGCAAGCAAAATTTTGTGTTGTATGTAAAGAAGGATTCTTGGCCCCCATCTTGGCATCAGAAGAAAGACTGCTGAGATTATTTAGCAATATTTGCCATGGTTAGCAAATGTGAGGGACTTGCACATTTTTGTTACCCCTGCCCCAGATATTAGTGACCTCACCAAGAACCTGTCCCTTTGTGAGGCTCTGCCTGGACTTCGGCCATTCTCATTGGCGAATGGTGGCCAAATGTGGGACAGACCTTCAATATTAGACTTGTTTGTTCTTTCCACTTTACCTGGTAGTTGGAAAAGGATGGAATGCATCTGCAGAGCTTCACATTTATTTGTTAAAGTAACACCTCTGCTTATGGCTTTAAAAAGATAGCATGGGCATTTTGGTAGAACCCTGGTAGTTACATGTAGATGACAAAAATTATATCGTAAATTAACTTTCATGTACCTGAGATTATGTACCAAAAGAGCAGATAAATATAGCCACTCTTCTTTCCACATCATCTACCACTACCTCTTCAGATAATTTACATGAAGGACCTGAGGCCCAGGGCCCTTAGAAGTTTGTAAAACATCCATAATAATAGTACCTAGCTCATCAGATTCTTGAGAAAAGTAAATAAAAGAGTGCAGATACGGTGCTTAGCTCAGTGCACATTACAGAGTAGGGATGCAAACTATTTTAGTTTTTAGTAATCAGCAAACCAAAGGAACAGGACCTTGAACCATCTTCCTAAGCCTTTGCTTCCCATTTCACACTCTCCATCAACAGTTCCCAGGACCATCCAAAGCTGGCACTTCTGCCTTCTTTGCTCAAGTGTCTGACATCTTCCCTGAGACAAGGCTTCTCCACTTTGGAAAGCTCCTGCCATCCTGGGGCACTCTTGATGGTCAAGTGTCAGTCACTCTGCTTTTTCTTGTTCTGGGTTGGGGGGGTGGGGGGTAAGGACAGTGACTCTCCATCTGTAACTCATCTTGATGGACACAGATAGGACATCTGTGTTCCTTTCCTTGTCTCAGCCCTCTTGTTTCCAGCCTCCTCTCCTTTCCTCTTTCTCAATGCTGTCCCTGCATTTGCCTTTTCTTGGCCACCTGAAATCTTCCTGTGCCGTCAAGAGAACTGTTCACAAGCGCTTGCATTTTGTAAGCAAGTTCCGTTACCATGGCAGTATGGCTCTTGTCAGGTCCTGATTGGAAACCATCTAGCTTGACTAAGTAGTTACTAATCTGTTTGGTTTCCATTTAAACTTCCTCCCCCCATCATGTGTTCATTAGTGTGGTTTATATTCAGTGTCTGATGATAGCTAACCATTTTTTGTGAAGCCTAGAGCATAATAGGTATTAACAGCTCAAGCCTTCTGATGCATCTGCTATTTGTTTTCCCTCCCTACTAATTAGCGGGTCCACATTCTCCTTTGTCTTGTTCCTAATGTATTTGTGAAATATTGTCTGGCTGCTCTTTGTTTCTCTAGCAAGTCACATCTCATATTGTTCTTTGGCTATCTGGCTGCTGTGCCCATATTACACATGCCCTATTCTCTTACCCTTGCCTTTAGCAGTGTGCCCTCATTTTCCCTTTGCATGTCATTTCATTCTGGTAGCTTAAAACTCAGCATGGGTTTCTCTCTCCCCAGAATCACTTGCTAGGTGAAAGCTTGAGAAAAAGCTCTGAAACACTGGGAGAAAAAGATTATTTGGCTCTTGTGGTGTCTAGTGCTTGGGACAAAATCTAAAATATTCCAGAATTTTCTGGAAGGCCTACCTACCCTTTCCCAGCAGTTTGGAGAGCTTGCCGTAGTGTCAGATCATGGCCTGGATATTTCAGGGGTGATGGTATCCTTGGTTCGCCTCATGATAAGTTGGACAAGGTGCCAGGTGTAAAAAGGGCCTCCACGCTAGCTCTTTTTACCCTTTCCTACTCTGATGAAAATTGGTAGAAACCTCAGTTTCCTCCATTGGTCTCCAGAAAAATGCCTACAAAGTCAACTGGAGGAAGGTCTGATGTTGCCATGTCATTTTAAAAATGTGAAACAGGTAAATTCTCCTGTGCCAGCCTACTACCTGGCCTGATGCACTATACGATTTAGTAGACCCAACTATGCAGTAAAAAATAACACACTGAAGTCAAAAACAGTGGGACAGAATTCCTCATCTGGTCATAGGAGGAACCCACGAGGGTAGCCAGGGGCCTGCTTCTGCTTCACCTTTTTATGCTCAGAGGTTCTGGGCTGGTCTAACCTGAAGGACCTCTTACTTCCCTCTGGCTTTGGAAACCACCTTGGGCACTCCAAGTAACGAGGGAGGTAGGGAGCCTCACCCACTCTTCTCTGTCTCCCCTGTGCATTGAGGTTTTGCTGGTTTAATAGGAAACACGAGTTAAAGCAGCCTTAACCGAATCCAACTCATCAGTCTCACTAGTCTTTGGCCCAGCCTCATGGTCTGACCTAACTCAGCACACGGAAGGTGGTTTTCATAAACAGAACGTCCTGCCATCCTTCACCTATTAGAAGGCTTTCTTGAGAAGGAGAGGAACATCACAGGCTTTTTAAAAATTTCGGCCCTTTGCTTTCATGGGATACATCTGTAAGGATTATTTTTCTTTTTCCTTTTCCCACCACTAGGAAGTCAAATTAGCTGTTGAGTTGTGAAGTTCCAAAGCTTCCATAATGTTTGACAATAAAGCAGACATAGCTTATATTTGATGTCCCATACTTCTTATGCACCACTCTGCGTGATCGCTGCTCAAAGTCACACTCTCCCAACATCCACGAGGAGAGTAGAGCCCAGACAGGTTAAGATCACACAATAACAGACCTGGAACAGGTCTTCCTGCTGTCTGCTGAATTTTCCACTTGTCCTAGTAGTTTCAGACACAAATATTGCAAACACGCATCTGTGATAGAGAAAGCCCAGTATTCATCCTAGTGCCATGCCTAGATATAATGCTAGACCTGGAAAAAAATCATTCCCTCACAACCACTCAGCACCATTTCATTAGATTCGAGAGCGAGGTAAAGAAGCTACAGCCAGGGGGAGCATCACGTGAGGGGTGACATGCTGTTATGGAGAAGTCACCTCTAGCCTCCTACAGCGACAGGAGGGAGATGTGAAGGCGGACTGCGGTGTCCAGACAGCACGGTCAGTTTCAGGGAGGTAGTGGGTGGTTATGACAAGGTTTGTCACCTTTTCAATGGAAATGAAATACAGCTGTGCCTGCAAGGCCATCTATTTATACAAGAAACTGGCAAGACCCAGGTGTGGGAGGCTTAAAAGCCGGAAAAGGAAATGCCATTCTATAAAGGATTTTCTAGCACATTAACTGCATAATTCCGCTGCAGGATTGCTTGCTCTGTGCAGAGTGCAAACCTCTCCCACGTAATTGCCACAGTGGGATTGCTTTTGGAAAAGCTTCACAGCCCTTGTTGAGGGCATTTCTTCGGCACCTAGCAGGC
This sequence comes from Tolypeutes matacus, assembly GCA_026826555.1. NCBI lineage: Eukaryota > Metazoa > Chordata > Mammalia > Cingulata > Chlamyphoridae > Tolypeutes > Tolypeutes matacus. The sequence goes on from JAKSZT010054552.1 coordinate 4,409,246, forward strand.
CACACCCTGACTACCATTGTCTTCACGTTTCTTTTTAATGCTGCCAATCAAAATAGCTTCACCAAACGGGGCTAATTTCCCTAGGCGACCTGGCATGAGCCCCTGCCGATGTCTTCAGTGCACTTGACTGAGGAATTAGGAAGCCAGGCTTCAGTTGTACAATAGAGGCTCTGAGTGTGATCCTGAACTCCGGGAAAAAGTTACATGTCAAAATAACATATTTCTTATTCTACTAACCGTGCTAGCCGAGGTCAGGATTGTGAAGGTTTGACAGCCTTCCTATTTTTCTTTTTCCGCTCTGCTTTCCTCCCTCATGACCAGAATTTTCATACCAGGAAGGCCAAACTGAATAAAGTGATTCAAAGTGTGGGCTCTGGGGCCTGTCACACTGGGGTTTGAATGGGACTGGTGCCACCTCTTACCACTTCAGATAAGTTACCGCTGAGCCTCAGACACCTCATGGCCAAGGTCAGTTCTCTTCAAGCTGCAGCAAAACGCAGTCATTGAGGCATAGATACTGCTGACAATGTGTACCTATGGATATGGCTATTGAGGGGGCACCAATGAGATCAATGGCAACTGGTAAACTCTCAGTGAATGGTAGACATTATTATGTTGCTAGCCCTTGTTTCATGGGATTAAAAAATGCTCAAATTCTCACATTGTTGTTTCCATGCATCTCCCCAGCGGTTTTAACAAGACACATGGAGTGAGCTTTCTCTCAAAGGGTGGAGATGTGGGCCTTGTGTGACGGGACTAGGACACGTGCACAGAATCTTCTAAAGCCAGTGTGTTTAGTCATGGCGAGTGGAGATTCTAAATTAAGAAAGGTAGTTCTGAGATGAGTAGGGTGGGATCAAACAAGAGAGTCATCCAGGACTGCGAGGGGCAATTGCCTCTGTTCCACAATTCAGAGGCAAAGGAGGTAGAGGGGAGAACACAACGCTCAGCAGAGGTGATTTTGGCATTTTTCATGATGTTGAATATTTATTTTCTGCCATCTTCTCTCTCCAGATCTATGGACATAATTTACACAGGACCTCGAGGGTAATTAAGCCAGCAATTCCTTTGCCAGTAAAATGAGAAAAGCCAGCTCTCAGTAAACTCCGAATTCCACCACGGATGCTGCAGGAACAGAACTGAGAACAGCTGCAGTTTATCTGTGCTGCCGAATTGACTATAATTTGCTGCTACCCTCGCCCTTACCACACAGCAATCAGTGTACAGAAGTACAGAGTTTTAAGATGATGAAGGTCTTCCTTCTTAAAATAAACAGTAGCAATTTAGATGCACATTTATGTATCTCACATTTATATTTTTTTATATAGTAAGAGTATATTGGAAAATTCCTTAATGTCAAAATCCTTACATGCGCTTGTCAAAAATATCAAGATGACAAGCTCGTATGGAATTCAGATGGAAATAATAGACTTCTCAGATATAGCCTATGGAATTTCTGATTGTTGTGTTTGCAGTGACCCAGCAATGCTTATTCCCTACTTGTGGCTGAGTATTTTGAGGTTGTCAGATTTAATAGTCATGCATTCTAAAAGTTAGTACTAGACCAAGATGTGTGTTGATAACTTTAAAGTGAATTTTTCATTAGCCTGGCAAATTCCAGTCTTTGAATGAGTTTCCTTCTTTGGCGTTACCTCTAATAGTTTAGTAATCCACATACATAGACTTTCAAAGCTGGTAGCACTCTCAGCTTTTCTCATCAGAGCTGGTTTTTATTACTGCTTTTGACCAAATCTAGGAACTTTGTTATAATAAGGTTCACTATGTTATCTTGATTAATAGTACAAATATAAGAATGTTCTTCCATGAACTAGAACAAATGTACATCACTATTACAAAGTGTTAATAATAGGATGGTATATGGGAAAGATAGAACTAATGCAAATTATCTACTAGAGTTAACAGTAGTATTGTCATATTTTTTCATTGATAGTAACAAAGGTACTACGGCAATGCTAAGGGTCAATAATAGGGAGTATGGAAATTTTCTTTCTGGAGTATTAAAAATTTTCTAAAATTGATTGTGGGGATGAATGTACAACTCTGTGATTATACTGAGAGCCATTCATGGTATGCTTGGGAAGGATTCTGTGGTGTCTGAATAAAACTTTTTAAAATTAAAAAGAACCATGTTCTACCATCAGTGGTTAGATGCTTACCCATTTCAGAGCTTTTAAAATGAGATGCACCTTAGCATCCATGTAATATGGTATCTCTACTTTTCAGAGGAGGAAACTCATATAGTGACCGACCAAAGTGACATAGCTATGAAGTGACAGGAAGGGAGACCAACTCTCCTGTTTCTGACTCCAGAGATCTTTCCAACTTAGCTTGCCTAGCAGTGTGACCTTGAAAAATCGCGCATTCTCTCTGTGCTCCATTTTTTCTTTCTTTGTTTAAAGCGAAGTTAACAGTGATAATAATAGAGTATTAGTGAGGCACAGTGGGATACCAGGCTACAAAGGATTCTTTGAATTCAAATGATCTTTTGTGCTCCCTTCAAGGTCACTTGATTTTTTCTTTTTACCAGATTGAATCACATTTATTTTTTTCCTAATTATTAAATATAAATGTTCAACTACTATAGATTAGTGTTTGAAATTTGTATAGTAAGATATTTCAGTGCAAATGAATAACCTTTATTCAAAGCAATTAAGATAGCAAACTATGTGACCCCAATTGAGGGTCTGAGAAGATCTCATTGTACGGATATGACTAGTTTTAGTACATCTCATAATTGTGTGATTTCATGAGTTCACGCAGCTTGTGTATGCCAGCTTAATTATATATATAAAATCCACTGTGAGAACTTGGCATGATGTTTTGTTAAAATGTTAGCAGATGCCTTTGTAGATCAGTAATCCTACAGATAGCTCAAAGGAGTGCTTCCCTAGTTCAGTACTCTCTGTCCTTACTTTGCTCTTAACACACTCAGGTGTTGTTTTTTGTTTTATGTATTTTTGGATCTCCTTTCAAGTCAAAATGCCACAGGCTAAGCATTTTGGCCTTTGCTTCTATTACACATGTACATTACCTGTTTTATAACTACTTGTTTGTCATAAATGTTAATTAGCAGTGCTGCTTTGTATGGCTGCCAGAGGTTATCCTATTTTGTTGATGAAGAAATGGAGGGTAAGACTTATTTGGGAGCAATAATTTGAATCACGCCAAATGGCGACCCAGTAATGGTTTTAGACTCACGATCCTGATCCGTTAGTTCTATGTTTGTCCCATAAATTAAACAATCTCTGGCTATTGGAACAGGACCCAGAGAGCATCTCTGCTGCCAAAGTGACTTCCCGCCACTATTCCCAAACCATGCCAGCTGCTCTAACAAAGTTGCCCTCCTCACCATGCGGGTGAGTTCACAGGCTCATCCGACTTTCTCTCTGGGCCCATCTTAGCTCTCTGCTCTGGTACAATCTCAAGGCTCTGCCCCCAGGAAGCTTTCCTGGCCATGGAGTTGCCAGCACCTGAGCACTAATTCTTATCAAAAGGAATATTTGATCCAGTTGATCATCATGAATTGGTAGGTCAGTTATGTACTAGTCCAATCGATTGAAAACTAATTCTATGAGTGGATCACTTAAGATCACTAGTTACTGTCTAGTGCCAATTCTTTCTGAAAATGTCTCCATTTCCATGATTCCCAACTGAGTTTCACCGCTACCTTTGAAATCAGGAACTTTATATTTGCATGCATTCCCTGAGGATCTAGGGATAACATCTTCTAAAGCCCTCAGGGTTTCTGTGTGCTTGGCAAAGAATATGAATGGAACTGTCAGCCTAGCACTCCTCAGGGGTAGATGGATATACAGTGTTTGTGTAGGTAATGGAAAGTGGGAGGACTTCTAGAAAGAGAAGGTAGATAGGTTTTGCTTGTATTCATTGCTTCTGTTCCTTCTTTAGAAAGTAGAAAGTGGCAGGGTTCGTAGCAAAGTGGAATTTGAGAGTTCTCTTCTTTAAAATTAAAAGTCTAAAGAAAGTAAACTTGAGAGTTTAGGGCTTTATGATACATCTTTTGAATTAAATGATACAATCATCTTAGCTATTTTACTATAGTTTGAATTTACTGTTGTGTGATGGTAGCTCTGCTAAATAATCTTGAAACTATCAGTTAAAATGAGCTTTCTGGATTACTCTGATTTTGGTGTTGTATGTTTTTTTCTCTCTCTTACTTTACACTGGATTAAGAAGGAGGATTTCATTTAATTAGACAAAGGAGTTCCCTCTTACGGATTGGTATACCTCATTTCCATCTTTAAAAGCTTTCAAATAGTAAGTAGAAGGGAGGTACTTTCTGACTCTAAGAAGCTGATTATATCAGGATAAAGGAAAGGCTGCTCTTGCAACAAATCAGGACTGGCAGGACTAGTTGTACGGATGATATGGTTATATTTGTCACCCTTTGCTTGCTAGAATTGATACTGTGATGTGAATTCTTAAATGTTCCATAGCAAATCCATGGGAGGAAAAAAAGGGACAGAAATCTCCAGTGCCCCATGATCTGCTAAGGGATGCAGAATTTGGACCATTATTAATGCTTACTTCAGGTCTTTTAATGGACACTGACTTTTGTCATTGTGCTATACTCAGAAAGAACAGTAAATGAAAGAGTGGGTGATCTGAATGACCTTATGTATCTCCAGAATAAAACCACCTTTTCACCCTTTTAATTGTGCTAGATGAATCATTAAATTCTGGACTTCAACTCTGGCAACAGGTGGTTACTTATAAAGGAGTAGGCTTAAATCATCAGAGTGTTTCTTTTAAGCCTGGAATGGAAGCTACAGTGTTGATTTGACCACACTCTAAGGCTAATAGTTGATCTTTCAATCTTCTGATGCCAAAGGAAATTCAAGAGAGGAACTAAAGAAACCACCGAGGTTTAACAAGAAGGGAAGAACTACCAAAGCAGCAAAAACCAAAATGTCTTTAATTGATCCAGTTAAGAGTTCCCAAAGGTATCTACACTGGACTTTTCAGAAAAAGCAGTCTTACATTAAATGTGCACAGGAGGGGAGAAATAATTTTTTTCTATTATCTTGGTATGGAGGGTATGGAATTATTAATTCTTGGTGTCATGCATTCCAAATTCTGTCACTGTAAATATCATCAGTGGCACAAATATTGACTGAGTTCTTACTACAGGAATAGAGAATGGGGAGATGATCTACTTGATCACAGGAACTTCTTAAATTGCTTCTTTCATTTATACCCTTGAGCAAGGAGCTTGTTAGTTTACAAAAAAAATCCAATGACTTGAGAGAAAAAGAAAGGTAACATTGCCAGATTCCCATGGTCCTCTAGGAATATACCAATTTCTATGTTCCTATATTTCGGGAGGTTCAATAATTCAAATCAACAAATATCTGTTTTGAGTCTAACTTTGCAATCCCTTGCTGGCTCTATGGAAACTAGTAAGAAGAAAAAGTCAAGTTTCTTGCATTCAAAAATCTTTTAATAAATTTGAAAAGAGAAACTATGAATGCAAATCGTTAACCTCAACACTAAAAACATTAATAGCAAGCTTTTATATGGTTCTTACTCTGTGCTGTAGACTATTCTACTAAGGGATTTATTTGTTTACTCATTTGATCCTTACGATAACTCTTGAAGCCAGTGATATTCCTGTTCATGCGGCCCAGATGAGGAAACCAGGCACTGAGAAATTGATATAACATAACCCAGATCTCATGGAAGAACCAACGTTCAAGCTCAGGGGGCAGCTCCAGAGCCTGTGTTGATAATGACTACACATGCTGCCATGAGACAAACATCCCATGATAGATGGGGTTTCATGGGCTGATTTTATTTATTCCACCTGGGTCTGTTCTCTCTATCCTCTACTCATCAGCCAGAGTAAGATTTTCTTAAAATGTAAAACAGATCACCTGGGTCTTCTAGTTTACACCCTCACTTGGCTTCCCTCTCATGCAGAACCTGAGCCTCCATGCAATCTGCTCCTGCCTCTCTGACCTCCTCACCCTGCTCCTTTCCCTCACCCATCTCCCGTCAGTTCTCCTGGCATTTTTGTTCTTAGGACATCCCTTGCTCATTCTCTCCTTAAGCTTTTTGCAATTTCTATTCCTTCTCTCTAGAAGGTTCTGACCCCAGATCTTTGCATGACTCCTTACTTTGTTTTCATTCAGATCACTGCTCAGATGCCATCTCCTGAGACATAATCTACAATTGTCATCTCACTGCCCAGGACTCCACGTCCCCTTATCACTTTGTTTTCTTTTTGACCCTTATCAGTACTTCACAATACATTGTAGATATATTTGTTTGTCATCTGACACTCCCAAGAGATCATAACCTCCAAGAGGGCAGGGGTTTTATCCATTTTGTACACTACTGTAGAGCCAATGACAGGAGCACTACCTGGTGCATTAGCATTGCCCAGTATAAATTTGGTAAGTGAATGAATGAATGAATGAATGAATGAACACATTGGTGAAATACGACCTAAGAGAAAATTAACCTTTGGGCAAGACAAGAACAAATGTAAAAGTAGACTGGTATTTCGTCTCTCCCTCCCCTCATTCCCAAGTTTTTCAGGCTTCGACTTACTAAAGCAGCACACATTTCTAAAAGAAGCTTTGCTGTGGTCTTGTTTTCCTAGAGAGATAGTTGCACAAGTAAATAGAAACCTCTGCCTTCTTGAATCAAGTGTTAAAAGATGACCTGATATCATTTAAAATGTCTAATTTTCATCCAGGCTAATAACACTTAGAGAATAGGAAGTGCATATTATGATGAAATGTACATCCAGAGGGAGCATCCCTAAAATGGAGCTCAACTATTAAAGATACAATACATTAACATTAAAGGCAATTATAGTTAGAATAAGAATACTTTCTTTCCCAGAAAAGAAAAAAAAGAAATAGAAAAAAAATCAGCAACCTAGTTCTGTAATCGATAAGCAAGAGTAGATTCTAGAAGCCAGAACTCTTATTGGTCATGCAGAAAGGCTTGCAGATGCTTGACTTTAGGAAAAATAACACCAATCAAGAGCACTCTCAAGGTCAAAGCAGGGTCACTGGTGTCCCTCGCAACCCCCCACCTCACTAATGTGTTCGCTGATGGGGAAGCTGAAAACAACAACTGGTTATTTATTTGAGTCCTCCAGGAATATGTTCTTAAGACACATACTTTTCCAAAACTGACTAAACTACAACTGTGGCTCGGCAGGATGTGCAGCTAATCTCCAAGGGCCTCTTTCCAAAGAATGGCAAGGGAGTCTCAGAGATTGTTTTCTAGAGTCAAAACTTTCCCCCTTGGGTATGCTGGAGATTATTCCCTAATATGTCACAAGCAGGCACAATGGAACTAGGACATTTTTACTCAAAGAAGATAGAATGATATCCAGGCCTTTCCATCTCTTTGCAACCACAACCTGATTCTCCCAGTAATTTTAGTTTAGTTATGAATGGAAAATTAAACATGTAGGCAAAATGGAGGAAAATAAAATTCAAAGATGCTCTAGTCCTTATGTGTGTCCAACTCTAAGAACTACATATTTCTCAGTGAAAGGAAGCTTTAACTAACCCAACCTCATAACCACCTTGATTAAAGGTAGCTATATGGCACTATATGATAACTGGATTAAAGACCTTTGTTCATCATTATTCCTTTAATTAAAAATATGATTCTTTTCTTTTAAGAAATCTGAGTGGAGAAAGTATTGAAAATATAAGCAATTAGACCAATTCAATCAGACTAACGTTTTGAACTGACATTCTCCCCTATAGAATATTGGGAATATTCCCCAAAATAATCCCTAATGGGAGCCATGCTTCTTATGAATCTGACAGCACATTAAAGATGGTGTAAGCAGTTCAAGAGCAAAATGAGACTCTCTGATCTAAGTTGTTTGGCCTAAGGATTTGAGCAAGCAAATAGAAGCAGCTGTGCTAAGGATTTTCTGCAATTACATTCATGCAAATCCTGGAAGTTGCTTATTAGGTCTGTCACTTACAATCCATCTGGTATTTTCATGATCAAGTAGTCCTGCTCATGGCTCAGTGGGGTCAGTGAGTTTCTTTCTACTTGCCAACAGTATTGTATAACTATCAAGACTTACCTGCTGGAGGCAGGGTACATGTTTTGGCTGCCTATTTCAAGGCATGGGGATTTTGATTCGTCTGTGTGAGACAGGACAGACACCTCCTAGAAGTTCCAGTTTGGATCGGTTCAAGACTTAGATATCATTCCCAAGTTGTTGTGGGCATCTTTTATTTTCTGCAAGTGTTCTGTTCTGGTGCTATTTGTATAAATGAAATAATACATGCATAAAATGAAAGAGAAATGCTATGGAAGCCTAGTTACTTCCATTTTATTTTTTCACCTGTGTGGTATTGATTCAGAAACCTGTCAATTAAATTAGGTGATAGACCTGAATTAGGGCTCAGCTCCCTGATGCTTCTGCTAAATTTGGGGGCTCTCATTATTATTGTCATATTTGCTCTCTTAGAATCTGAAAAGGTCAGCTCTAGTCTTTCTTCTACTTTTCTCCCCTACATGTTATTTTGTAATATCAGCCTTCATTTGGATGAAGGAAAATTGAATGCAAAGAATTCCACATTGCTGTTGCCTGCTTTCCTCGTCCCACAACTTCCTCTCCTTCCCACCCTAGGCCCTCAGTTTGCCATACAATTCCAAAGCAGGTTTGAGGCTGCCCTTATTTGGCACCTGTGTATTTCTCTCTTTCTTCTCCTTACCTGCTAGGCAATCACATGGGATCATGCTAAGACACACTATAATCTATGGAATCTATGGAATCTGCCGTTCTGAGAGTTTCCGACTCCCAGGCTTAATTTCTAATATTTTGCACACTATTATTTCTTTTGCATTTTCATCTGACCTTTTCAAACATCGAGAGCATCTTTTTCTAAAGAACCAAAGATAAGGCCTAAGGCAGAGCTTCTTGGTTTTCCTCAGCTTGTTTTATTTATAAGTTAGCTCATTTATACTCAGAGTTTAAATTTGACAAAAGATGATGTCTAGAAGTGCTCTACGTTTCTTATAACACAGACTAAAATAGTGTCATAGCAGGGACAGGTATTGATTTAGGAAGATGAAATAGCTGCTGATTCTCTTTCATCTTTGCAATCATGAAGCAAGTCCTGCAAAACATACAGTGTCTGGCCCTGTGCAGAAGTGCAAATGGTTTCCATGCACTCTTTTCCATCAGGGGAGGCTGTGGGGGAAGGACAGGGAAAGCAACAGCACTCGAGAGCCCAAGTGCTACTTGGAAGAAAAGACATAAAATAAGAATCCTGTGAAGTTGGTGCCAGTGGAGGTGAAAAGTGGGTGCCCAGTGCATATTTTGCTTCTCCAAATTTTGATTTCTCTGAAGGATTTCTGGATGTTAGTGTGAGATGTGCTTAGATGCTGCCTTTCATGTTTTTGACTTAGAGTGCAACGGAATCAGGAAATAACCGCTGCTAGGTTGTCGAAAGAAGAAAATGAAAGGAAAGAAAGGGCTCATTTTAATGTTACTGTGGAGTCCTTGAAACATGAGGGAGGAGCAGCTGAAGTGAAGAAGCAGTTTCTAATGCTTCTGACCACTCCTGTGAGCTGAACACCAACCCGCCAACAATGTCCATCAGCCGCTCCGCAAAGCATGCCTCCAGTCTGGAGATGTGCCATGGAATGTGGCTCCAATCAACACAAGACATGGAGTAGTGTGGCGAGTGAGAGTGGAATTATTTATGTATACTTCCAGAGCCAAGGATTAGAACTCATAGTTCCCAGGGGTAAATTACTTCATGCCCTGGAGCCTCTTTTCTTCCTTAATGGGGACTAGATAATGTGTGGGGCAGGATGGGTGTGTAGGATGACTGTCTCTGGGATGCAAACTCCACTGATTAATTTCTGGTAGCCTTTTTAATAATGTGTGAAGAGCATCAAATGTTGGGCTTTTTAGGGCCAGTTGGTGGTAGAGATTCAGGATAAGTTAGATTTAATTCACACACACACACACACACACACACACACCAGGAACATTCTGAGGATTTAATGGCAGCTGGGTGAAAAGCAAAAATGCATGGGACTGGGGGTAAAGAACTGATGATTTCCTACTGAAATGGAGAAGTTGAGGCAGTTTTTTCATCTTGATTTTACTGTTGCAAGGGGTAGAACAAGTGCCTCATAAGTAATTTCTGAGAAGAGGGAGCAGATGTACTTTCCCCTATCCTTTCTGCTAAGTAAAACTAAAATCCCTGCACACTATGGACAAAACAAACATTAGAAGACTCCGAAAATTGGAGAGAAGGAGGCAGACCATCTAGGGAACTTGAGACCTGAGGAACAACATAGTAGGGCATTTCCCTTTTCTTCTTGCCTCTTATATACGAGAACTGGGGATGAAGAATCTGGCAACCAAGAAAGGCCAACACATGCGTGTTTGTGTGCACGCACACACACACACAACCCCAACAAAAGACTGCTCTCTCTAGAAAAATGACCAGGAAAGGGGCAGCCTAGCAAGACAGAAAACCTTTAGACAACAACTTACTTACTTCAGAAAACATCACAGAATAATCTGTGATCTCCAACCCCAACCACAGAAGCAAAGGCCAAGTGGGTGGCCTAAAATTCTGCCCTTAGAAGGCTGTTATGAGACTTCCTGCAGGTGTGCTATCAAAGGAGGCCAATTTGGGAGCTGGGGGTTTTATCCCCATTGACCAGTAAGGTGTCCCTTCTCTCCCTACACCCCCCCACTGTGGTGGCAGTGGTCTCCATGTGGGGAGCTGGACTTCCACACCCACCTGGCGGTTATGAAGTGCCTCTTTTCTCCTCACTGAGATGGCATCAGAGAAGGTCTGTTAGAGAATCAGGACTTTTGCCTTTACCCAAGAGTAATGAGGCCACCCCACCATGGTGTCAGTGGAGACTACACACAACTCCCACCCTTGCTCAGTAACAACAAAGAGCCCCTACTATCATCATTTATCAAAGGAGGCCAAGTAGAGAACATGGACTTCTACCTTCCCTGCTAGTAATGAGGGGGCAGTGCCATTCCACTGCTGTTGGGGACTAACTCATGTCTCCCACAAAACATGTCCAAGTCCTAACCCCTGGTCCTGTGGGTGTGAACATATTTGTAAATAAAACCTTTGAAGATGCTCTTGATAGTTAAGATGTAGATTCAAAGTGAATGGGCACTTTGAAGATGCTGTTTAGATGAGGCCAAGCTGAATCAGGGTGGGCTTTAATCTGGATAAATAGAGTCCTTTTAAGATGGAGACACAGATGGCTGAGCAGAAGTAGAAGCCAGAAGCAAGAAGCCAGGGAATAAGGAAACCCAAGGACTGCAGCAAGCCAGCACCAAAATGCTACAGACTCTGGGATAAAGCACTGCTTGGTAAAATCTTAATTTTGGACTTTGAGCCTCCAAAACTGTGAGCTAATAAATTCCTGTTGTTTGAGCCAACTAGTGTGTGATATTTGTCACACACACCTGGCAATGTAATATACCTGTCATAGTGGTGTCAGAGAAATCCAACTGAACCAGAAGGTTTAAATAAGATTCAGAGCATAATAATATAATATTAAAATGTCCAAGTTTCAAGCAAAAACATTTGTCCTATAAAGAACCAGGAATATCTCAAATTTAATGGAAAAAAAACAACAAAAACAAATGTCAAGATCTGGATGACAGGCATGTTAGAATTATATGACAAAGGTTTTAAAGTAGACATGATAAGCTTCATTGTGTAATTAAAAACATGCTTGAAACATGAAAAAATAGAAAGCCTCAGAAAAGAAATAGAGGGCATAAAGAAAAACCACATGGAAATTTTAGAACTTAAAAATGCAATAAGTGAAAAATAAAAGCTCAAAAGAAGAATGAAGAAGACAGAGAAACAAAATCAGTGAGATGAAATATAGAACAATAACAATTACCAACTCTGAACAGTAGGGAGATAATAGACAAGAAGAATCCTCAAATTTGGCAAGAGATGTAAACCTACAGGGCATATCCAAAGAAAGCTATGCTAAGACATGTCATAATTAAATTTCTGAAAATTAAAATACAAAGAAAAGTTCTTGAAAGCAGCCAAAGAAAAATGACAGTTTACCTATAAGGGAAAACAATTAGAACAACCTTGGATTTCTCATCAGAAACCATGGAGGACAGAAAAAAATGGTAGTTTTTTTTCAAGTGCTGAATGAAAATAACTGTCAACCCAGAATCCTATAGCCAGTGAAAATATCCTTCAGGAATAAAGGGGAAATCAAAATTTCCTCAGATAAAGGAAAACTAAGAGAATTTGTCACAAGCAGAAATACCCAAAAAAATGACTAAAGAAAGTTCTCTAAACAAAAAGGAAACAATAAAAGAAGAACTTTTGAACATGGGAATTGAAGAAAGAACATGGCAAGCAGTTTTCTGAATTATGTTTGAGATTGAAACAAAAATTTTAACACTGAAGTATTAGAGGATGTATGTAGATGAATGTAGAGGGGATATTTAAGACAATTATATTCTAAATGGAGGTAAAGTGACCTTTATGAAGGTAAGGTTTATATAGTTCACTCAAACTGGTAAAATGACAACATGAGTTAATTGTGATAAGCTGTGTATATACAATGTAATATCTATAGCAATAACTATAAAAGCTATACAAGGAGATACATTAAAACATTATAGATAAATATAAACTTAATTCTGAAAAATGTTCAAGTAACTCTTAAGAAGGAAAGAAAAACCAGCAATGAAAAATGGACAGATAAACAGAAAACAAAACAATCTATTTAAGTTATAACAGAGCAGTATATAATTTAAATGGAAATGGACTAAATATACCCATTAAAAAAAGAGATTGGAAGAGGGGATGGAAAAACATGACCTAACTATATGCTGTCTATAAGAAACTTACTTCAAATATAAAAATACAGACAGATTGAAAGTAAGAGGATGGAAAATTATATATCATATAAACATTAATCAAAGGAATCAGGAATGGTTATAGTAATATAAGGTAAAATAGACTCCAAGACCAAAGGCATTTACCAGAGACATTATGTAGTGATAAAAGGGGAAAAGCCACCAAAAAGGGATAGTAATCCTAAGTGTGTATACACCAAGACCAAGAGTTGCAAAATATGTGAAGAAAAAATCTGAGAGAACTGAAAGGAGAAATAAGCAAAAACAATAATAAAGCCTTCAACATTTCTCTCTTAAGAATTGATAGAATAATTAGACAGAAAATCAGCAGGTACCCAGAACTCAATAACACATCTACCAACAAGGCCTAATTGACATTTATAGAACACACCCTTGTACAACAGCAAAACACAACTTCTTTTCAAGTGCCCATGGTACATATACCAAGATAGCCAATATCCTGGGTGATAAACAAACCTCACCAATTTAAAAGAATTGAAATTTTACAGTGTGCTTTCCAACCACAATGGAATCCAAATCAATTGGGAAAGCTTACAGAACAATCTCTAAACATGTTGAAATGAAATAGCCCACCTCTACATAATCCATGGGTCAACAAGAATGTCTCAAGGGGAAAAAAAGTAAAATTAAACAGAATGAAAATGAAAATACAACATAATAAAAATTGTGGGACAGGGCTAAATTAGTGCCGAGAGGCACATTTATAGCGCTCGAGGCATATATTAGAAAAGAAGGAAAGACTGAAATTGATAATCCAACCTTTCTCCTCAAGAACCTAAAAGAGCAGGACAAAATAAAACCCAAAGCAAGCAGGAGAAAGGAAATAATTAAGATAAAAATAGAAGTCATTGAAATTGGAAACAGAGTAATAGAGACAAATAAAAGAAATAAAGTTGAATCTTTAGAAAGATCAATAAAATTAACAATTCTTTAGCAAGATTGACAAAGAAAAAAAAAAAAAAGAAAATACAAATTACCATATCAGGAATGACAGCAGGAAGGGCTGTCACTAGAGATCTTGAACACATCAAAAGGTCAATAAGGGAATACTATGAACAATTTTACACATATATATTTGACACCTTAGATGACATGGTCCACTTCCTCAAAAAATATTAACTATCACAAAGTGCCCAATAGGAAATAGATAATTACATTTCCTATTAAGGAAATGAATTCATAATTTAAAAACTCTCAGAAGAGAAATCTCCAGGCCTAGATGGTTTCACTGGAGAATTTAGGGCCTTAATACAAAAACCAAACATTTAAAGAAGAATTAGCACTAAAAATCTCTTCCAGAAAACAGAAGAGGAAGGAATACTTCCCAATTTATTTTATGAAGTTAGTATTTCCTTGATACTAAAACCAGACAAAGTCCACGATAAAGAAAACTGCAGACCAATATTCCTCATGAATAGATGCAAAAATTCTTAATAAAATATTGGTAAATAGAATTCAGGAATATATAAAAAGAGTTATAAACCAAGGCCAGGTAGGGTTTCCTATCCAAAGTTGCAAACCTGGTTAAATATTTAAAAATGAATTAAAGTAATATACCATATTAACAGGATGAAAAAAATACATGATCATACCAATTGATGCAGGATAATATTTGCCAAAAATCAAAGCCTATTTATGATAAACATTTTCAGAAAAACAGAAATAGAGGGGGAACTTCTTCACTTGATAAAGATTACTTACAAAAGTCTTACAGCTTTTACATTATACATAAGGCTGAAAGACTGAATGGTTTCCCCCTCAGATCGGGAAGAAGGCATTCTCACCACTCTTATTCAACATAGTGCTGAAAGTTTAGACAGTCAAGAAAAGGAAATAAAAAGCATACAAATTATAAAGGGAGAAATAAAACTGTCCCTATTTCCACGTAAGAAATCCTAAGGAGTTTACAAAAAACAAAACAGAACAAAGCAAAAAAAAAAAAAACAACAAAAAAAAAAAAAAAAAAAAAAAAAAAAAAAAAAAAAGATTCATAGAACTTATAAGTGAATTCAGCAAAGTTAAACATACAAAACCCAAATGTATTTGCACATCTTAGCAATGAACATGGGGATTTCAGAATTTAAAATACAATACCATTTACATTTGCTAATAAAAATTTGAAATTCTTAGATGCACACGTAATAAAATGTGTTATGACTTGTATCCTGAAAACTGCACTACACTGATAAAGAAATCAAAGATTTAAACAAATGGAGAAACATACTTTGTTCAAGGATTGGAAGATTCAAGATGGTAAAGACGTCAGTTTTTTCCACATTGATGTATAGGTTTATTGCAATTCCTTTCAAAGTCACAGTAAATTTTTAGTAGATATAGACAATATTTTCAAATTTTAGATAAAAAGAAAAAAGAAATAGAACACTCAAAACAATTCTGAAAGAAGAAGAAAAATGAGTCTGCACATGGGGAATCAATCTACCTGATTTCAGATGTTTTATAAATTATAGTAAACAAGACCATGTGGCATTGGTGGAGGGATAGACACATATCAATGGAGCAGAATATAGAATCCAGAAAAAAACCCACACAAATATGCCCAATTGATTTTTGACAAAATTGCAAAAGCATTCAACAGAGGGAAGATACCCTTTTCAATAAATTGTGCTGGGGCCATTGAACATGCATAGGTTAAAAAAAGAATGAACTTCAACCCAACTCTCCCACCTTTTACAAAATTTTAACTAAAAAATGGGTCACAGAATTAAATGTAAAAATATAAAATTATAAAACTTTTAGGAAAAATAGGGGAAAAATCTTCAGGACCTAAGGCTAGGCAAAGAATTCTTTGATTTGACATTAAAAGCTTGGCTCATAACAGGAAAAATTGATACATTGTACTGTATCAAAATCAAAAGGTTTTGCTTTGCAAAGGTCCTGTTAAAAAGATGAAAAGTCGATATACAGAGTGTGATGATTTGGAGCTATGTAGCCCAGAAAAAAGCCCCTTTTTAAAGTTACTCCATTCCTGGGGGTAATAACTATTGTTAAGTAAGACCTTTTGGTGAGGTTACTTCAGTTAAGGTTGGCCCAACTCAACCAGGATGGGTCTTAGTCCTATTATTGGAGTCCTTTATAAGCAGAATGAAATTCACACACAGACAGAGAAAGCCAGAAAGGGAGGAGTCAGAAACTGAATGTCAATGGAAGCCAGAAGAGAAGGAAGAGGCCAAGAGAGGCTGCCATATGCATTGCCACGTGACAGAGGAGCCCAAGACCAAAGATACCATACTACCCAGCAACTGCCTTCCAGGGAATGTAACCCAGAGAAATAAAAACCTACATTCACACACAGACCTGTCCAGGAATGTTTACAGCAGCTTTATTTGCATTCTATTTGTTTTGTCTAGACCCTTTCATCTAACTGTGTCTTCTCATGCTCTGCTTCCTTCCACACCTCTTACTCTCTCCTTAAATGCCTTGCAATCACAGTTCTGATTCCAGTGATTGAGCCAGATTGGTTTCTCCTAATCAAACCCAAGAGACCTGGGCAAGTTTCACCATCGCTATCCATGCTGACGCTCTTGGTTCTTCACTTTTGAAACTCTCCCTTCCCAATTTCTTTGATGCTCCACCCCTCATCTGGTTCTCCTTAATCTGGGGCTGCAAATGTCTAGTCATTATCTGTCTTTGGAAGGTCATTGGCATTTCATATTCAGCAAGTCCATAACTGAGCTGCTAATATGATCCTAAACCTGCTGCTCCTATAGCGTTCCCAACTTCAATTAATGGCCACTCCAATCTCTTAGTTGTTCAGGCCTAAACTTTAGTGTAATTAACTCCACACTTTCTTTCCTCCTTACATCTGAACCATAAGCAAATCCTGCTAGCTTTTCCTCAAAATATATCTAGAGCACTGCTTACCCAGCCCCTCCTCATCACTACCCTTGTTGTGAGCTCCTTGCCCTCTCACCTGGATTCTTGCAAGAACCTCCTTTCTGTTCTCTTTTCTCCTGCCTTGACCCTCTTCTTTTTTTTTTTCTCAGCACAAAAGCCAGAGTCATTAAGTCAAATTGGAAGGCAGGTCATGCCCCTTATCTATTCAAAACCCTCCAGCAGCTTCCTGTGTCTCTTACAGTGAAAGCCAATCCTGTTGATGGCTTCCATCATCGGTTCCCTCTTACCTTTATCTTTATATCCTTCACTCTGATCCAGCCAGACTAGCCTCTGTGCTCTTCTAGATCCCGCCAAGCAGGTTGTAAAAGTTGAAAGCCCTCATCTCTGACACTTCCTCTTTCTCTCACCTTCTTAATTTTTTTATTTGTAGTTCTTCTCACTATTTCACACACTCTACATATTTGATCTATCAATCTGATACACCCACTTGGCTGTAGGTTCAATGGGCATACGTTTTTGTCTTTTTTCTTCACTACCATATTGTCAGCATCTAGGCTAGCACCTGACACAGAGTAGGCTTGCAACAAAAATTTTTCAATGACTTGAATGATCCTCTTCTGTGTCCCTCTGTCTCTCCATCTCTGTCTTTCTGTCCTTCTATCATGTCTTCTCTTCCTCGCTCCTCCGTTTTCCTCTGCCTCACAAATGTAGGTATCTCCCAGGAGACTTCCTTCATGCTTTACTCTTTCCTTGATTACCCTCCTTTTCTTAGCCTCTCTTGTTCCTTTCTTCTACCATCCACTTCCCTCTGCCTCCTACTAATAGCTGCCCCTCATTCTCCTCACACTTGTCATAAGCTTCCAACTGTAATTAGGGGTGATATTCACTCTAGATCCTATGGGGCAAGAGGGGCAAGAGAACAGATAGCATTCACACGGAGACAATTTCAGTATTGTCTGTCATATAAATCTTTACTTGCTGTCTTTTATTGTAGGGATGAGTGCATTTGTTATTCTTCCTTCTATCTTGTAAACTTCTTAGAAGTAATAACCATACATTGTTCATGTTTATACTTGTCCATCCATCCATCCATCCATCCAACAAATATTTACTGACTACCCACTCTATGCCAAGGCCTGTGCTAGGCTCTGTTAATCAGAAGGTTAGGTAAAAACAGACATGAAATGAAGAGCAACCAGAAGACAATAAAGGATTTAAGTTGTGAGGATTAGGGAGGCATTTTATTTCTGGTTTGGAAAAAATATATTTGAGAGGGGCTACAGCATCTATGAGGAGCCCAGTTAGGAGAATATTATCATAGTATGGACATTTAGAAACAGCAGTGTAGTCTAAAGACATGGTGGTATGGGTGGAAATAAGTAAATTTGAGAGAGAACCAAAAAAAGGACTTGTGAAGAATAGTCTTTCAATCACATTCCTTGAAGGAATTTATTGAATGAATGAAGCAACTTGACTTGTCATGGAATGACAGAATGATATGTAAGATTTCAGGAGTTTGAGGTGTAAAGCTCTGAGTTTGAATATTTCCAAGCTCTTCCACTTACTAGCTGTATGGCTCTGGGCAAATTATTTAACCTCTCCAAAGCTAAGTTTCCTTTGCTGTGAAATGGGGATACGACCATATCTCACCTTACAGGATTTTTTTCAAGGATTGAATGAGGCAATGTATGTAAAGTGATCAGTATATGTTTTGGCACAAAGTAGGTGACGAATAAGTGTTATTATTTACATTATAAAAAATAGTAAAAGTTTTTTTGCAGTAATGAGAATGGATAGATCCAACACGTTGAAATATCACTCTGCTTAAAAGATATATAGAAAGTTTTGTTTCAACTCAATTATGTCCATTGTTTCCTGGTGCAGGTGGATATAGGAGGAAATGCCTTCAGCTGTCAGAAAGTGATAACTAGTCATTTCTATTAGGAAAGAGAGTTCATTGTAGAACACAGCAAGGAGATATGCCCTGTTCTCTCTGTCTCTTTCTCGCATGGCCTATGTTGCATTAAATGTGGCACTGTCAGATGACAGCAGGTCTATTTGCTCTTCCAGAAGATTTAATTTTTTTTTAAAAGGAAAGAGAGAAAACAAGAGGCTTTCCATGGGAACGATCTGGCTGTCTGTGGGTCCTGCTCAATTCAGGGAATCTGCATTTAGAGGGTTTTCAAGGCATCTTTTAGATCCTCAACAGGGAATGTCTTCTTTAGTAACCTTCATTCTTAGTAAAGGGGCTATTTTGAGATACAGAGTCAAAAGAACAATTTCCTTTCAACATACAACACATTATGCCACAGAGTTGTTTACTGACATGGCCTCGTAGCTATCAAACTTCATACATAATATGAACTTTGGTTTTTATTTCTATTTTCTTATTTAAAAAATATAGTGCTTTTAATGAGAACATCTTATGATTGCACAGTCCAGGTAGACTTTGACTATTATCCCTGATGACTTCTAGTTAAAATAATTCAATCAAGTGGTATTCTAAACGACCCTAGCTTGATTTTCTCTCTTGTTGTTCAGCTAAATTTACACTTCTTCTCATACATATTGGTTCATGTTAATATTTGTCTGAGATATCAAAAGGCCAGAGTTTAATCATATTAGGACTTTTATAGATGCCTTTGATAATGATTGCGACATTTAGATTATAACCCCTTAGGGATCATGGACTGTGTCTTTTATGTCTTTTGTGTACCCCTCCCTCTTTTCCTCAATATTAAGTAAAGTGCTGAACACATAATTGGTTCCTAACAAACCCTCATTGATTGCTTTAGTGTTTATGAGAATAATTTTACCATAGGCTATCATGTCAAGGATATTTGAAATGTGTATAAAATAATGGAGTGAAGAAGAAAATGTCAAATCTCCCATTCATGTACCTATGGCTTTCTTTTAATGTTAATTAGAACAAATTCATCAGCTTTTCTATGTATTTATCTATTCATTCTATCTGTTCATATGGTGTTACTTACTTTTAATAGTCTGCCATTCAAGAGCAAAATCTACCAAAAGAAACCGTCCATATCTTGTTAAGAAAAGAAGTGCTTATGCCAACCCAATCAACTTTATAGGAAGACATTCTTAATTGCAATATTTCAAAATCCTACTCCATTTGCCTTATGACAGATACCTTTATATCCTTTCTCTTTGAAGGAAAAAGAGTAAACTGGACATATAGCGATTCCTGCAGCCTTGTCTACATAATATGGGACTGAAATTCACTCATTAATTCAATGTTTACAAAGCATCAACTCTGAGCCAGGCAGAACCTGCTCTCCTCTTGAAGTGTTCACCCTCTCTTGGGAGTGATATGAGTGTAAAACCTCATTGAGATTACACTGTGCTAATGCTATAGGGTCCATGAGAACAACAACAAAAACTGTTGAGTCCCCAAGGAGATAGCAATATATTCTGGTTCGGATTGTCAGGGAAGTGTGAGCAGTAGGTTGGGCAAGTGGCATTCTCTAGGCATTGGGAATATCACGAGCAGGGATTGGAAGAATAGAGGTTCAGAGCAGCCTATGGCTTGTTACAGAATTTGGGCTTTGTACCAGAGTCAGGGAGGTTTTATTTCTTAGATGGTTTTAAGCTAGTGAGAGACTGATCCATTGGGTTTAAAAAGCTCACTGCCTGCTTTTCGGAAAACAGATGAGAAAGGAGGCAAAGCTGGAGGGATTAGGAGACCAGATAGGCTGTTGTGTGTCCAGGTTAGAGAGGACATGGACTAAGGCTGTGCCTGAATAGACAAGGATGGTGGACGACTCCCAGAGATTTTGAGAGAGGTGCAATAAAGTGCTTGTGGTAATGGTAGACACTGATAACTGGTCCCTCCCATGGAGGAAATTTCAGGAAAGATAAATCTACTTGAGAAGTGGTGGGGTGGAGACAAATGAGGTCAAATGTTTCTCAAGTGAGAATGAAGAGGTTGGTAGCACATGCTCAGCTAATTCAATCATTGTTGACACTGTGGCTTAACTGAACTGCCTATTTAACTTAGCAAAAATAATCACACTGGTTTTGTGTGTGCATGTAATGTGGACTTCTGTTTCAGAGTTCAGAGGTGTGAATGCACACTCCAAGAGGATTCACAAATACTCCATCATCGAAGCAAGGAAACCAGCACACAGTTTGGGTTCATGGGTGTCTCACAGTTCAGCTGGGAAAATCCTAAGATTAGAGATACCGTCTAGTAGCCACCTTTACTTAGGGAACCATAGGGCTGTCACTTATTTTCTTAGAGTGGCTAGAATGAAGATTACCTTCCTGAAGACAGTGAAGAGCAAGAGCAGAAGAGTACCAAATGAATTCAAAACTATTTCTAGTGCAGACGCTGCTGGAAACCTCATTTAGTCACATTTTAGAAAGGATATGCTATGCAAACAAGAATAATTTCTGTGCAAGACAAAATCTGCATCTATTGAATGTGTCTAGATGAAGTTTATGAAACACACTGAATAAAATATATTGAATAGGTTTTAAAGTTTGGGAAAAGGACCGGACTGACTCGCCTAGCCTTGTTTGTTGGCTCTGCTGGAGAATCCCCCTCATTGGCAAACAAGTTCCTCTCAACTTGACTTTGAGGGAGATGAGGGGCTTCAGAGAAGGAGGTTCAGTGGTTTTCTAGCTGCGATCAGATTTAGGCTTTCTTTAGTCTGTCCTCTACAGACATTTAAATTATAATGATTTTATTACAATAGTCACCAGGCAGCAAATAATGACTCATTTTGTGAAAACTTCATGCCATCCATCCAACAAATTCTGTATTTTTATGCTACCTTCCTATTTTCAGTTTGAGAGTAATCACTTGGAGGTGAAATATCTCTGGTTCTAAAACTCTTCCATTTCAATTGAAGTTTATCTTCGCTTCCTACTAGCTTTGTTTTTTAATTCCCTCTTGCAAGCCATGCCAGCTTTTTGAGTCTTGGTTTGCAAGTCTACTGACCTCACAGGGTTCAAAGATGGGAAAGAGATGGGTCCTGCACTAACTTGTAACCAATCCATGTACACTCCCTCCTTCACTTCTTCCTCCTCTCCTTTATCCTATGTAATATAATGCATTCTTTTACATTTACTTGTGTATGTGTGTGTATGTGTGTGTGCATGTGAATGATCTCCAAATTATTCTGCAGATGCCCCCACCCAGGCAGATGGATTATAATCTGTGATTTCTTAAAAAATTTTTTTCTTTCCAAAACAATCAAAGATAGGATCAACTCCACAGCAAATATTCATTAGTGCTTTTGTCTGGGAGAAGCACCCAAAGGTAAATAGATTAAAACTTTCCTGTGCAGACAAGGGTGTTTTCCAGAAAATAGCAGTTTTAGAGAAAATGCTTGTGACAAAGGACAGGAATGATTTCTGCTCATGGTGATTTTACAAGTGGTAGAGCCAAAATTTCAAATTTTGTTTTTGTTTTGCATATCTTTGAATGATTGTTTCCAATTTAGGGGGAACTGACCTACTATCTGGTAACTAGATAAGTTTGAAGACTCCTGTGACCAATATTTTCACATCAAATGGACATCTCTTTAAGAAATGAAGAGCAATTTATTTAAAAGCAAGTATTTTAGTAATTTGGGTTTTGTTTTATGATGTGGTAGGACTGATTTTCCCCATGACATGCTAGGGAATTTTACTGGAAGAATAATTAAGTGTGATTATTCAGATTAATAAAAGTTCATAAAAAGTTCATCATGTTATAAAATACTCAGGACTTTTCCCTTTGGCATGTGATTCTCTGTACCAAATAGTTACAAAAATGGGTGTTCCTTCTAAATAATGGCACATTTCCAATATATATATAAATTTTCCCCAACCTTCTCTCAAATCTGGAATGTAGTCATATAGATTAGAAATTTTAAAATAGGAAAATTAATGAAAAAATTTTATTTTCTAGAAATTCTAGAATTCATGTGATAATTTAATTGAACTTGTTGACTTTGTTCCTGAAATCTTGGCATTTTGCTTACTTGACCTATGTTTCATTTTTAAGGACAACCCTTAGAGGACAGAGTACTCTCAGGTAAAACAAATACTAATTTAAAGGAAAATTCGTCCAGAATATTGACAATACAAAGCCTTGCCAAAAAACTGGCAAACATGTTGATCCCTAATGGCCAGAGGATAATCATTGACTACAGTTATTCTTTTTATTTGCCTGAATTATATCAAAAGCAAAAAGTGATGAAATTGAAGGCATTTCTATTATATGCTGTATACTTGAGTTATGTGAATGTAGGGAGGGCCCTAATTCAAAAGATTAAAGAATGTGAATTAGCATATTATTGAAGGAACGAGTAATGGAATATGATTAGGTACTGTTAAAACAATAAATGCTAGCAATGGATATCCTCAGTACACAAGTGTACCTAGACTGTTGTAGAGAAAATTGACCCCCTGCCTTTTTTCCTCTACTAAGTGGTTTTTCCAAGCCTTGAGAATGAATCATTGAATTGTTTGGTATTACATGTAATCCTTAGCTTAACATCTACTAAATTTGCTACTTCAAATGAATATTACCCAGTAATATTAAGAATATTAAGAAGTAAATTCACATTACTTCTAAAAATATACCTATTATGTTTCTTTGTACTATATTTTCATAGACATAAATCTGTATATTGAAAGACAGTGGAAAAGATAGGTAATAACAATGTAGAAATGCAGTGATAATATAATAATAACATTATCTAACATTTATTGAGCATCTTTGTGCTTCAGTTTCTCATCTATTAAATGGGGATGTGATTAGTACCTACATAACGGTTAAATTAGAAAATATATGTAAAAATATGGATATACTGCAAAATATATAGCCAATACTTAATAAAAGTTTGGCCTAACTCAGTACCAGGCACCATACTAAGCGTGCTTCCCACCTCTTCTCATCTGCTCCTGAACCAAGTCTATGAGGCAAGTATTTTCAGCTTCTTTCTCACAGATGAGGAAACTGAGGTGTAGGGAAGTTGAATAATCTGAGCCAGTCACACAGTGGATGAATAACCCTGGTTTGTCTGACTCTAGGCTCACATTTTCAACTATTTCACTAGTTTAGTAATTTGTTTTTGTTGCTGTTTGATTCCTTCAGAATAAGGACTTGGATTGTGAGCTCCATTAGATTACATTGACAGGCAATATAAAAAGGATATACTCCTAGCAAGTGTATTTTAAAAATAAATGACAAATCAAATTGATTAAAATTGATTTACCAAAATGAATGTTTCACAACAGTAGAATATAACTGGTTTTTGGGATTTCATTTCCCAACAAACTATTGGATTTCTCATTCAATTAAAAATACATGGGCTTTCATTGCTACATAAAAATGTCATGAAAAAATTATTAAAAGTAAAGTCCTAAGAAGCTCATAAATATAAGCTTGCAATTTTTGTATTACAAATACAACTTATTTAATTTCAATTTTCATTCTTATGTGAAACTATTTGCTGCATATATACTTTTGTATAATTTAAGGGATTATGCATAAAGACCATTCATTATTAATTCATTTGGTATTCATTATAAGATCTTTAATCATGACACATTAATTTGTTACAAATGTGGATATAATACATTATTTCTTAATGATTCCATTATAATTTACCAGTTAAATTGTCTATTATTATTTCAATATATTCTCAAATATACATCAAAGTACTGTTTTGTTTCTTCATGAAACATCCATAGTTAAGGAAAGAACCAAAATACTTTCTTTTTTTCAGAAGACATGGGAGAATAATATCCAACAGAAGGATTCAATCATAGAAATCAGGACAAAGCCAGTCTAAAATTGTCTAACCCAGAGTTAATGACACAAACAAATGTACTGTGTGATTTGATTTGACATTTCTGGAGGTTAATGTATAAAACAAACCAGCCAGGCTGCAGTTTGGATTATTAACTAGCTGAGACATAACTTAAGAGATGTAAGCTTTTGGCTGTAAATAGTCACCCAGCTTTTATGTTGCTTTGGCTCCTGATATAATGACATAGCTATACTACAAATTAAATTTTACATCTGTGCAATGAGTGAGATAGATGTTGGCAACTCATTTACAATGATGATGATGATGATAAAGAATTTGTATATGTGAACCAAGAAGAGGTATCTTGAAAGGCCAAAAGAGTACATTGTACTATCCCTACATGATGTTTTTCCCTGGAGAGCCATTTCAGAAATCATAGGAGCCCAGCAAGAAAATCTTTCCTTAAGAAATAGTCTTGCCCTGATGGCTCTAACTCAAAATAATTATACATTCTCTAGCCAAATGACACATATCTTTAGAAATATACTATGGAAAGGGAAATTTCATTGCATGTTAAGAAGTTGGGGGTGGGGAATGGGGCAGCAGAACAATGTCAACCTACTTGTAACTTTGAGCTCTTTTAATAATTCCTCTCTGCTTCCATTCTCTGTCCACTAACTTTTTTTTTTTTATACCGGGAGGTCCCGGGGATCGAACCCGGTCCCTTCATATGGGAGACAGATGCCCAACCATTTGAGCCACATCCGTCCCCCTGTCCACTAACTTTTAGCTGACTGATTCCTCCCCATCATTGTTGGATTCATCTGCTTTGAACCTTCTCAACAGCCTTCTAAATTAGAACACTGCACAGCAACATATCCTGGGATGTTTACCTAGAAGACTTTGGTAGCTTGGAGCTACTTACCGCAAAAAAACACGTTCTTAAACTTAATCCATTCCTGTGGGTGTGGGCCCATTCATTGTAAATAAGATCTCTGCAGGATGTTGCTTCAGTTAAGGTGTGGCCCAAATGAAACAGGTTGGGCTTTAGTCTGGATTAGTGGAATCTTTTAGAAGCATAGTGAAAGTTAGACAGATAAAAAGCCAGTGGGCTCAGCCAGAAGCTGAAAGCCAGTGGAACCTGGAAGAAAAAGGAGAAGCCAGGAATGGCTGCCATGTGCATTGCCATGTGACAGAGAAGCAAGGACCAAGACTCGCCTGTAGGAAGCCCCAGAATGCCACAGCCTTGTGGGAGAAAGAATCACCTCTATGATGCCTTGATTTGGAATTCTCCTAGCCTCAAAACTGCTAGGCAATAAATTCCTATTGTTTTTTCTACAGTAGTATAAAATAATAAACAATAATGAAAATAGTATACAATGGTGTGAAATGTGTTAGAGTTGTGCAAGTGAAAAGAACATTATTTATCATGAAAGACTCATTTGAGCACTGTTGTTTTGCAATTGTTATCTCTAAATCACAAAGGATAAATTCACGGTATCCAAGGATCATCATGGGGGTCAGTATGTAAGCTTTCCTATGTGTGTGCTCATATATTTGTGTGTGTCCATGTATGTGTTTGATTACTCAGTGAGAAAAGGAAAAGGACTTCTGCATCCTTTTCTTCTTGTGTTCATGCTTTCTATTTCTTGTTTTTCTTAGTACTTTCTCTAGTCCAAATTTAGGAGGGAGAGGTTTAGTATAGCTACTTCCTACTACCACCTCTAAAACACACTCAAATTTGGAGTTTCTTTGACCTTTCCAGGAAAATAAAGAGGATAATATTGGAGAACCTTTTAGAGTCCCTCAATTTCAAGATGCTCTTATTCTATGTTCCTATGATTCTAATTCTAATCCATGTGCTAATGAATATAATTAACTCATTTAGAGTGGTGTCTTTCTTCACTTGACTGCCAGGTAGAGAATCTGAAAGTTTCTAATCATGAAAAGTGATGATTACGTGAGTGATTTCATTTGTTTTTCTGTATTTCTCCACATTGGATTCTTCAGATTTTTTTTTTTTCCTTACACAAAGAAACTTCCTATTCATCTTGATTATGCTTAGGCTTGCTTAGGTTCTGGTGCTCTGCTTTGCCTCTTTTGGAAATGCAGAGGACAGAGACAGTTAACTTCAGTAACAGTTACTGCAGCATTCCCGGGAGTATTCTGGGAAGAGGTGCTATATAAACACAAAGCACTTGGCAAGGATGGCTGTGATCATCCTCATAACGCCTCATAAGGTGAACATTGCTAATATAAAGTTGCTAGTGCCACAAATAGAACAGAGATGACTTTCTCTCGCTGCATGAGGAATGACAACTTTTCTTCACATTTCTTAAGAGGAATTATCCACTGGATGGCTTTGTGAATGCCAGCCTTTATGTAATTGCTCACTCATAAATGTGACCTAAAGAACTGTTTGGAAGAAACACAATATCCCAAGCTTCAAGGTTTGTATAGTTGCAGATACTTCCCACTGCAAACCAACTGGAAATGGTTAAAAAGGCATACTGAAATTAAAAATGTGTAGAAAAGTTTTATTAGAGAAGAAGACTTGTGGAACAATGAAATGAATGCATGCTACCTCTGAATTCTCACACTTCATGAATGTAGGTCCTTGATATTACTCATCATTGCTCTTAACATTTTAATAAGGACTATACTGTGACAACCACGAATTTTATTTTAGCAATAAAGCTCCGAAATGGCTGTCAATCTAATTAAATCTATTAGCAACGGCTGAATAAGGAGTTGCCTCTTATGTAAGGCCAATCGCTTTAGCAGATCAAGAAAAAATATATCACTCAATGCCCCGGTGAAATGGCAAGGTGTCCTTCCAGGACAATTTATGGTAGTATAAGAGAGAATACATAAAGAGATATAAAGCACAGACAGCTCATAAAGCATCATCAACAAACTTTCTGAAAAAAATATTCAACAAAAGGATCACGTTTCCTTTGGGAAATCCCTCTTCTGTATGGATGCTTTGGCCTGCAGGATTTTAAAATAAAACCAATGTCCAGGAAAGCAGAATTCTGCTTGCCTGATATTTGATAGGTACACTAATTAAGCATGGCACTGTAGGATTTGTGATAGTATTTTATTTGCTATGCTTTATTTTTAAGTTCCTCACCCCTTAGAAGTTGAATTAAAAATACTGGTCATTAAAATGAGCAAACCTAGCCAGTGGCATTTAGACTGGGGATAGGAATGTATCTTAATCCATCAAAATGTCACAAAGACACTCACTGTAAAATTGTCTATAAAAGGAATAAAATTTTATAACTTGTAGGGTTAAGGAGGAAAATTTCTCTTCATGCAATACTTTGAATTAATTTGCTGCATTTTTTGGAGTCCCAATTTTATTCTCTTATTGGACAAACACAAGTCTGAGGGCTATCCTGGGAGAAATAAAGTATAATATATGAAATTGATCTTAGAGAGACATTAATTCTATCTTTATTTCACTACCAAAATGAAGGCTAAACAGAATCCAAGGCAGAGATGACAATTCTTATCCTGTCTTTATTAAGCTGGTTGATTTATTTACGGGTCAAGAAATACAACTTCTTCATATCTTGAGAATAATAATTGGCCGATATAAACCTTTACCCATTCTGAGGCATGTATCTTCCTCTCTTTATATACTGAACATATGTATATAAATATGTTTTACATATGCTGCTTTATCAAATCTTTTAAAGTTTTTTTCCAAGGAATTATTATTATCCTCCCTGTTTTACAAAGAAGGAAGCATAAGCTTGAATAAGTCATCCCGTGGTCATCTAGATAAGAAGTAACAGAGCAAGTCTTTGAACCCAAGTTTGACTCAAAAGTTTATGCTCTTTTCTATGCTACTGACCTTAACACAACTGTTCACCAAACTGTTCTGCAAAAATGAAAAGTGTCCTTGGTAAATTGTTTGCATATTTAAGGTTGCTTGGAGGCCTACAGTAAAGTAACCTTTTTAACATTGTTTAACCCAGAGTTTCTTTAAATTGATTTGCTCATTTATAGCCAAAACCTGTAACATTTAGCAGACAGTGTTATGAAAACCATGACTTGGGATATGCCTCCTTTAAACAACTTCTTCATGATAAAACAATTTTTAAAAATTGGGTGATTTTTATAAATCTGCTGTGGAACATTAATCATAACATACATTTCATACATTTTGTATATTGACAAGAATTTATAGCATTCCAAAGAAAGCACTATATTGCATTGAGATATCTTGGAACAAATCTGCTTCTAAATAGCATTTTCCCCATGCAATGAAAAGTATGAATATATAACCAACAATTTCCAAAATGGAATCTTCTCCTTAGCCATTTACTATGCAAACCATGTGCATTTTTTTCCTTTCTCACAGACACTGAGTATATGTGCAAGCCAATAATGTTCACCCACCTATAGCAAATCTTATGATGCTAACTCCTATATCTGCTTAAAGAGAGAGGAAAATGATTTTTAACATTAATAAGTTTAAGAATATCCAAAAAGTGGCTATTGAGGATTCAGAATCATGCCTGGCTAGAAATAACTTTTGCCTAAATTGGACCTTCTACATATGCAATGAGACCTGATTTGGTATTATTTCATATACTGCTAAGCCTGTGTTTCTGCCAGTGAATAATTATTTTGAGTTATTAGAAGGAAAATGAAGCATAACATTTGCATGATTTCCCCTATACTACAGAACTGAGTCAACAATTTACAATTAAAATGGAAAAAATTATCATGTAAAATCTAGGAAACAAAGGAATGATGTGGTTTCCTTTCTCTTCTTTGCAAGTCTTGCTGGCCCAATTATAAATTTTCCATTAGTTTAATATGTAACTCAAATAGCAAAGATAATGGCAAAATTTTCAGTCCTTTCAGGATATCTGTGACTGGGATGCTACCTTCAAATTTAAAATGGTCCAACACAAAAGGGGGGAATTGGAGAAGGGAAAAGTTGATTAACTCATCTTTGGAATTAAAATAGAGATGAGAGAATTTTTTCTTTGTCATGACTTTCCTTGAAACACATCTCTTATAGTATTCTCTTTTTGGTGGGTAAAAGTGAGGGTCCAATTCATTCATTCACTCACTCATTCATTCACTCACTGATTGATTCAATAAATATTTATTGCAGGCCAATAAGTGGCCAAGGTACTTGATGTAGGACAGACTAGTTCCTTGTGCTCTTGGAGCAAATTCTAGAATTGGATACAACTAATAAGCAAATAAGCAATTAGTAACATAAAGAAATAAACATTGAAATACATAGGAATAAGTGATATACAGAAAATTAAAACAATCCAATGTGATTTAACTAGAGGACAAGAAATGGTTAGGGTAGAGCATTCCATTAGTAACTTTCTTCTTTCAAGTGTGAGATTCTTCACTACCTGAATATTATTGAGGTGTAAAAAATATATTAAAAAGAATAATAGTGTTTTGAAATGCAAAAAGACTAAGAGGATTATTAGGAATCCATTGGAATGAAGATGACTTCTTTGACACCTTGAGTTTCTATTACAAGATAGTTTTCAGGTATTCTTTCTCACTTTCATTTTCAAAATCAGTTGTTAAACACTCATCTGTAAATGTTTAAATTCTATACAGAGTACGTTTGTTCCCTCTAATTTAAGAGTCTAGAAATATATGACCATCTTGCTCTTCTCAAATTTCGGGGAAATCTTGATCACTTGGAAAGCTTGTTAAAAACTTTGTCATCTGCACTCCCAGTGATTCTAATAAGGCCTACACCCTAGTGCTTAGAAATCTGTGTTTTTACTAACAGATTGTTTACTCTATTGCTCTGGTTTGCCCTCAGACTTAGAGAGCAACAGGCTGAGCCAGCAGAGCTACAACTGTGTATAATTACAGGCATGGAAAAATAGTTCAGTTAGACAAGAGGAGAGCTGTTTCTACAATAAACCAAGACAAACAAGAGATAAATTCAGGGAAATCCACACCATCAGTGGTTTTCCAAAGTGATTGGTGCAAGTCTTGGTTCCTGAAGATGTTACCCAGAGTCCTTTTGGGTGAGGCTTTGGGTTCCCACTTCTGCTTAAACTAGAGTAATTATTCTTTTCTCCCTTCTATATGGCAGGGATACCTATTGATTTCCTTTGGAAAAGGTTCTGTTTCCAAATAAAGACCACTGAGCTAGGTGGTGAGAAAAGAGCCAGGAACTATATTTCTATAGACCAGGCAAGGTCCAGAGTCCATACACAAGATTCCAGGCACCAGAAATTATAGGTTAGATCCTGGAAACAAGGGATCTGAGAACCAGGACAAATCTAAAGGTCAAGCCTTGTCGTTCTTGATTAAAACAATTAATGCACAATTATACTTTCTTTGTACAGACAAAGGTGAACAGGGTAAAACTGTGACTAATAAAATAACAATAACAGTTTCCATTTACTAAGGAGCTAATTAGTTTCAGAATTGCTCACTTTATCTCATTTATTCTACACAATGAGTCACTGAGAAAGGCATTGCTTGTCTAGTTGAATAAACTGAAGCTTGGGGATATTATATGACTTGTCCAAGGTCTCCCTGGTCGATCCACAACTCAAAACTAGGTCTGTTTGGATCTATAGTTCATGGCTTTTCATACACCTCACCAGACCATACCTTAGAGCAAGCAGGGCTTTGGCTTTTTTCAGTAGTGAGAATTATGGAAAAATTGATGGAGTAGGAGTGATATATATCTGTCATACCCATCATAACTTTGATTCAGTTTGGAAGTCCATCCAGATGGACTAATAAGGCTGAGGGAAGTGTATGAAGACGACACATTTTTACTTCTCCAACTATTTTATGATTGGAAGAGGCAGCCCTCGCTTGAAGAGAAAGGAAGCACCATAAAAATCAGGGCTGAACAAGTGACTTATCAATGAGACAATGGGAGAATGGAAGGGAGCATGATCAGAAAGAAGTTCTTCCAGTTTTACCAAAACCGTACCAAACAAGATCAATGACTTCAATATATTCTTTGTGTTTTCACCCTGTTATTGCTCCCAAACCAGATAGAATATTCAGTTGCTGCCAGTAATTTACACTTTACAGTGAATGCTTTTAAAGCTAAAATTGTCCCTGCCAGAAATGATTGAGGTCTCTTTCCAGAAATGCCTGGGACAATAAAGTCATGTTTAATTGTGTCCATGGGTTACTGACTTCTTATAGCCATTCCCATTCAATAATTTACTTAGATTTTTTTAACATGCCCTATGTTTATGGTGAGTCCAAATAAAACCAATAAATAGTTTTTTTCTAATGACTATATAGCTCTATTTTCAAATTTGAGCAAAATTTGGAGATGGCTTTATCTTGTATAACTCATTTTTTTCTAATCTAAAATTAGATATTGTAACAATGCCCCAACTGCATTAGACGCTATAAAGAGAAATGTGTACATTCTTTCCTTCCTTCTGAAATAGGAATTTTCTGGTAAACATTTGAATCTCAGTAGGCACAAATCAAATGTACAAAAAGTGTAATATACTTTATGATAAAAAAGTATAACTGGGGCAGTAAGCTTCAATAAATAAAAATAGCATAACACTGACAGGATTTCAGCTTTTGATAGGTGGGATCCCATAATATAATTGAAATCTAAATAGTATTGGGGTCTACAGTGTTTCCCAGGCCTGAGCTCACCTGCTGACAAAAGCAATTTCTGTGTCCCAGAACATAATCCTCTATCAGACAAAAGATAGAAAAGCTGATGGCCATCTTTTACCTTGAACGGTATATAAGAAAGTGCCCATATGGAATCTGGTATCTGAGTGATATTTTTAATTGATGTTTAGCAATGACCCAATAGTCATAAGAGAGAACCAAAAAACAATCTTAGAAACAACCTGATGTTTATAGCATTAAATTATTTTACTGACTTCTGAGGATAGAAGGAAATATTCTGTTTTCCTTGGGAAGCAGCTATTAATATTTTTACTATAATAATATCAGCAATGAAAAGATTCCTAGTGCTATAGATTCGAAAGATCGTGAATCCTATCATTCAAGGATTGGAAAACTTTTTCTATAAAGGGCCAGATCATAACTATTTCAGGTGTTGGAAGCCACATGAATTTTGTCTCATTTCCTTCCAGCTTGTCTTATTCTTTTCCATTTTTTTTTCTTTTTTGTCCAACCTTTAAAAATGTATAAAACATTTCAAGAGCCATAGAAAAACAAGACTGTGGGCCTGTTAAGCATGCTTACTTTTTAGGGGTCTTATATAATAATAATCCTCTGACTAGAAACTTGCCGAATCAAGACTAGAGGACATATTTGAATGTGGCTAAAAGGAGAAATTTTAAGTCATATATATGTTACTAGAATAAAAATTTTTTAAAAACCCATAGGACTGTATAGCACAAACAGTGAACCCTAATGTAAACCATGGACTATAGCTAATAGAACAATTATAATAATCCATTGTCTTCAACAACCTTATTTTTAAATATGGGGTGTGTTATGGAAAAACAGCTTAAACTTTCCTTTTCAACCAGTGGGCTGACCTCAGGCTGCAGAGAGGTCATCGTTCCTAACCTTAGGGTTTGATTCATGGTATATTTTTCCATTTTAAAGCACAACATAAATTGTATCTGGACCAACTATTTTAATGATCTATTTTTCTTGTCCCCTGCATTTGTGCAGATATGAGTTGGAGGCTATGTAAATTAAATAAAAATAGTATATTTGTTTAAATGACCTAAATTTCTTGTGTTATTTTCAAAGGCGAGAATAATTTCCTTGGTTTTGTCCTCACAAATTTCCCAAGAGATGGGAAGAAGCCACTTATACTATTCCTGATTTGCTAAAGGAACACTTTAGATTAGGTTCTTACTTTTTTTGGGGGGGGGGTTGATCACCAAATGGGACATCCAAAATGAAGTGTTAGTAAGATCCTTAACCAAGAATGCATGTGGAGGAATATATGTTAGTCCTTTAACTTGGCAACGTTGACAGTTTATTAATTTCATAAGACAGAATGTAGGAAATATAGGAAGTTATAGCTCTGAAAAAAAGGAAGAAAAGAGTGTGGTGGAAGAAAATCCAAAGAGTCTCATTAAATTTTTCATGTAATCTGTTAAAGCCCTCATGAGAAATAAATTTAGGTTCTCTCACCATGAATATGGTGAAGGGTTAAGGCACTTGATACTTTTTTTTTTCAAAACAAACATTTGTTTGCTGCAAATATATTTTGTCTAGCTTTTTACTTGCTATAAAAATCTCTGGATAAAATATATTTGGGGATAGGATGAAAGATTAGACAGCCATTCAAATATTGATGTTAGAATCCCAGCAAGATGGGATTCCCTTGAAGTTCCCCCTTTCTAATTTCTCCAGCTAATCCCCCTTTACTTGGCAATAACAACCTTAACATTGGATTCACCCTTTGTCTCAACACCAAACTTACTTTTCAAATACCTTCCTGATAGTAAATGTAATACTGAATAATTCAGACCATGCAACGGTACCTTTGTGGGGTAAGGCAGAGGTGAAGGGCTGTATGATTAAGGGTAAATCAGAGAGTAGGCCTTTAGGGAGAAAATAAGCTTCCCTTGTCAACATAAAAGATAGGGAATGGAAATAATCTGAAGTTATCTAATTTTGCTGAGGGAGTTCTCAAATTTGAGGTATTTCTAGGTTTGCTTTTCACTTGTTGCCTTCTAATCTGGGCTAACCAGAGCTCTGCCTTGGAATGGGCAGAAGAGAACAAAAACCCAGCAGTCTTGTAGTGGGAAGCAGCAATTTACAGTTAACTTTAGCAGAACCAGGTGCCAAAGTGGCTCAGAAGCAATGAAGCACACATAAAAAGGAATTGTCAACAATCGTTACCAAAGAAAGAGCCAAACAGCCTAAAAGTGGAATATACAAAAGAATGAAAGGAAGAAAATGCCTGCCCTCTCAAAGAAAAATGCACTCCCTGATTTTAATTGCTCAAAATTGGGAGCTTAAGGGTTCATTATTGAAAAGTTAAATCTTTTATGCACCACGAATGCAGAAAGGATCTGAGAAACATGGTAACAAGTAACCAGGAGCATTTCCAGATAGCATTAGACCACCTCTGAGGACAGCATATATTGTGCACATGAGTTAGGGGGCAAAATGTTTTAATCACTGCACAAAGTGTTTGTTGTCCTTTTTCCACCAATGGATTGACTTACACTTGTTCCCCAGAAAGTGGCCCTGAAATTATATAATTGCATTTTCTTTCTTCCTGCATAACGATGCCACCCTATAAAGGTGATCTGGAAGCAGAAAGAGGAATTTACTTTTCTATTGTCTTTTCTCTGTATGACGCAAGAGCTTGAACAATTCTGCCAATAATGGATTTGTGATATTAATAACCCTATACCTCTGCTTATTCTATGCAGCTCCAGCCCTGTGAGTGAAGCAGAGGCAGAGTTGAATAGTTGAAAGAGCATGGAAAACATGGATTAGAGCACTGGACCTTCAGGAACCTTTCGTGTGCTTCTAAGCAAGAACTGCAATCTCTTTGTACATTGCCACTCCATCTGCTAGAGTGGGCATAATCATATCTATTCTATAAAAAACTACAGCGGTAACGGTAATGGCAAGTCATTGTATGTATTAATAGAAGAGTGATCTAGAAGTTTTGGGAGTTCAGAATAGAGTTCCTAAGCACCCTTTCCAATAAGAAGGCTCTGGAATTACTTAGAATATTCTCTTGGAATTTTGGACCCTGGGATCCTGTCAATCCTCCTTTTCTCCATCTTTCCTGAGCAAAAAGTAGTCTTTTGACCTCTCTGTGGGGTATACCCTTCCCAATTCATCAGCAAAATCTTTCAGTTGTACTTTCAAAATCTGCCTTAATGTGAATATTCTTGCTGTCCTGAGTTTGTGATAATCAGGGTAGACTAAACATTCGCTATATTAGAAACCATGCATGTGTCCCCAGACCTAGTTTTTCTCCCTAGGTCTGGTTTTTAGAATGCTGGTGATAAACTAAGCCTGATTTATTATATGACCATCCTGTATGGGAAAGACTTTAACTTTGAGTATCTTTGGTCAACCTTAAGAGATATAGCAGGGGAACGGATTTGGTTCAGGTGCTTGGGCATCTGTCTCCCATGCAGAGGAACCTGGATACAGTCCCCAGGACCTCCCCATAAAAATAAAAAAAGAAAAATACAGAATGCGCATGGGCTACCAGGCCCCGTGTGCTGGTGAGCCGCCAGGCCCCGCGAACCACAAAGCAAGACGATGACGTAACAGGAGAGTGACACAAGGGAGAGCCAAGACAAGATGCACCGAAAAACTAGGAAATAAGGTGGCGCAGGTAGTAGGATGCCTCTCTCCCACATTGGAGGTTACAAGGATAGAACCCCAGTAAAGACAGGAAGAGAAGGATGAGAAGAGAGGGCAGGAAACAGATACAGAGAGTTGCCCAGTGAACTGACATAGAAACAGCAAAAACGGCGGGGGTGGATAAAAATGGATAAAAGTAAATAAATAAATAAATAAATAAATCCTTAAAAAAATGTATAAGGGAGGAAGATTGGACTATAATTAGTAGTCATACTTTGACGATGCTCTTTCATGATTTGTTAACAAATGTTTCACAACACTGCAGGGTGTTTGTGGAGGGGTGATGCGTGGGAGCCCTGTAGGATGTTATGCATGTATGTTTGGTAAGTTAACGATGTTTACTGAACACTTATAGTTTATGTATGTTCATGTATGAATGATATACTTCAATAAATTGTTTTTTTTAAAAAAAATCTGCCCTAAGACTGCTTCCTTTGCATCACCACCCCAGCTAGCAATCTTCATTTCTTTCTGGGACCAACCTCACTATCTTTACTCTCTTAAGTTTCTCCCCCACTGTCTGTTTTCCATACAGCTGCCATAGTGACCGTTTAAAAATGGAAGCTGAATCTTGCCACTCCTCAGTTCTAAACCTTCCTTGATGACTTCCCCTCACGCAGAGAATTGTATGTAAGTCCTCGCCTTAACCTACAAAGCTCCCACAGTAGAGGCAGCAGACTACTGTTTTGGTATGACTCATGAATGAAGAATGTTTTCCTCTTTTTATATGGTGGACACATAAAGAGTATGTGTCCATGACTCTTCAAATGTCAGTGTCTATAAAGTTTTATTGGAACGTAGCCATGTTTATTTTCTTACCTATTGCCTCTGGCTGCTTTCATTCACCCATCAGTGGCAGAGACCCTAGGGCCTGCAAAGCCTAAAATGTTCACTACCTTATAGAAAAAAAGAACTCATAAAAAAGCAGAAAAGAATTTTGTTTCTAAATTCAGTCCCAGGTATGTCTGAGTTCAAAGTCTTTCCCTTTTAGATGCTGAATTTTAATTGTTTAAAAATCATTGTTAGATATTTAATATTCCATGACTTGAATGGACTTTGATGGTCAAATAGAGAGTGAAAAGTGACATGTTTCTGTTCTTTTCCGGCTCTCCAAGAGCTTAGTATATAGCTATGCACAAATAATTTAGCATAATGTAGGCTCATGTTTCTCTTCAATGACATAATGATTATTCCCTTTGATCTGCAATAATAAAAGACGATCAAAATTACATGCAAAATAAATGCCTGGATAAGAACAACAAGAACAATCAAACATCCTTCCCACATACTGGGGTATATGCCATCCTTACCAGGATTTTTTGCCCATTCACATTTCAACCTTACCTAAATTAACTGTGCCTTCATTCTTGAAGTCCAGACTCTTATAAGCCACAACTATCTTTACTAAAACATGCCAAGTTCATATCTAGCAATTGCCCCTAAAACTGCAGTGAGATGCATCTCCACTCTATTTCCATTCCTCATGAACACAGGATGTGCCACTTATTCTTTCCAAGACATATCTGGACAGGTGTACTTGCTGGTTACCATTGTAAATAGTATTTATTCTAAGGAGAAAACAACAAATAGGCACTGTGATAGCCCAGTTTCTCACAGTGGTATTTGCTTTTTCCTCTTTTTAGTTCCTGCCCACTGTGGGAGATCCTGAGCAAAGAATTAGGATGATCAACTGATGACTTTTACTGCCCACCTTTTATATGAAGCTAACATTCATATGGCCATCTCTAGCAGCCTTACAATCTGCTAACAATGAAAATTTGGGTTTCTTAGATTACTGTGCTGGAATCTTTCTAGTTTATTCCAGAGTAGGGAAAAACTCATGAAATTCTGTTCATTCACAAACCTCTTTGTAAAATCCAATGCTTACAATTCTTAAATTAAGCCTGTGAGATGTGAATGTATTCACCATTTAATATTAGAGTGTAATGACCAAAGGGCAGTTTTAAAATTGACCTGCTTGAAAAAGTCAAAGAGTTTCTTCCTTGTATTAACTTATTTTTTACTGTTTAATCCATCTGTGACTTAGCAGATACAGGATATACATCAAAATATCTATAAAAGAAACAGTAAATAATGACAGTGAAGTGACTGTGCAAACCCTGCCACAGATAAGAATGTGATAAATTTTAGATAAAATGTAACAAAAACTCTAGCAATGTTAAGACATGGGGACATGACTAAAAGTAGTCAAATGCTGGGAAAATTTTACTTTGAAAAAAAATACAATAGTAAAGGTTAAGAATTATGAGTTTGTGGTCTGAGAGCATTTCCCAATCCCCAAGGTTATGGTAGTAGCAAATGGTGGTGGTAAACTATGAACTTATTAGCAAGAGATGCCAGAAACCAAAGTTCTAGGCTAGAAAAGTAGCTGGAAATGTAAAGTCAAAGGCCTGAGATCAAGAGAATTTCAGAAAAATGAAACGAAACACCTTCATATAACCTCTATCCTAATACCTGGCTGAGATAAACTACGCACAGTGAGGGAAAATTCTATATAGCCTAACAACAAAGCAGGAAGACATTAGAGAAGAATCTACTCTTAAAAATAAAGATGCATAGGGTGAAATATATAATTCTGGTGTTTTTAAAGGTTTGAAGTATCAGAAGACAGAGCTTTATAATGTCACCTAGAAATTCAGAGGAATTTATTAGAAGCAAATAAACCACAGAAAGGGTAAGTCCCAAAATACTTGCCAACATCTGTGGCTGCCAAGTTACACAGGTACAGGGAACATGTCCAGCAGTTTAAACCCCAAAAAGCCGCATTTGGGAGCCATAAGATGAGGGAAGAGATATTAGTAGCTATATGCTATCGGAAAGACAAGCACTGCAGTTTAAATTGAGGCAAATAAATTAAATACAGAGCAAAAACAACAATCCTCGGAATACTACGGAGTCCAGTGTTACTACAAAGTATTATCTTCAATATCATATTTACAACCAAAAATTACTAGCTATGCAGAGAAACATTAAAAGTGCTGAAACATACACAGAAGCAAAGATAGTCAATCAAAACTGAATCAGACTGGTGCCAGGTATTGAATTCAGCAGACAAAAACTTTAAAGCAGCTATTATAAATATGTTAAAAAATGTGTTGGTGAATAAAAATATATGGAATCTCAAAAAAGAAATGAAAATTATAGGAAAACCAAATAGAAAAATAACGGAAAAATACAATACAAAAAAAAAAAAAAAAAAATCACTGGATGGGCCCAACAAAAGATTGGAGAAGGCAGCATGGGGTCTCAGTAAACTTGAAGGTAGATCAATACAAATTACTCAAGTCAAAAACTGAAGAGATAAAAGATTGAAAAAATGAATGGCATCTCAGAGACTTGTGGGAGAATATCAAACAGGATATATTTGTAATTGGTATCCTATAAGAAAAGAAGAGATAAAGGAGGAGAAAAAATTATTGAATAAATACTGACAATAACTGTCCCAAATTTGGTGAAAACCACTAAATTCATATACAAGAAACTCAATGAGCTTCAAACAGGATTAAAATAAAGAAAACCATTTCTAAGCATGTTTTAGCTAAACTGCCAAAACCCAAAGATAAAAACAAAATCTTGTCCTCATCCAGAGGAAACATATAATTAAATATGGAGGAAAAATACTTTGATTAATCTATTGACTTCTAAGAAACTATGGACTCC
Source organism: Tolypeutes matacus (assembly GCA_026826555.1). Classification (NCBI taxonomy): domain Eukaryota; kingdom Metazoa; phylum Chordata; class Mammalia; order Cingulata; family Chlamyphoridae; genus Tolypeutes; species Tolypeutes matacus. The sequence goes on from JAKSZT010054552.1 coordinate 4,448,819, forward strand.
AGAAGATATTGAAATGACACATTAAAAGTGCTGAAAGAAAAAAAGAAGCTCTTTATAATAAATTCTGGATTTAGTGAAGCTATGCTAAAAAACAAAGATGAAATTAAAATATTTTTTTCAGATAACCAGAAAGTGAGAAAATTCATTGCCAGAAGAACTGAATACAAGTAATATAAAGGAAGGTGTTCATACTATATAAACGTATTTCCATCCTTAATTTCTTTAAAAGACAAGTGATTACAAGAAAACAAGTAACTCCTTATTGCTGAGTTTATAATATATACAAATGTAATATTTATTACAACAATGGTTCAAAAGATAGAAAGTAAATGGAAATATAATGCTAGAATAGTAACTATATTAACCCTGATTAGATTTGTTTACATTTAAAATTTGACCCAAAGATTAACCCAATGGGACAAAGAAAAAAATCACAAAGGAAGTTAGAAAGTATTTTGAATGGAATGATAATAAAAACAAAATATATTGAAATCTGTGGGATTCCTAAAGCAATCTTTAAAATACAATGCAGAAAGATATAATTAAAAGTGTAATAAAGAAATTAAAATGGAATTTTTGAAATATTTGATTAATACAAAAGAAGGAAAGTAGGGCAAACCCAACTAAAATGGAGTATTTCCACAGAAATGACAGAGACTTCATATTGAAAAAAGGTCAATGTATTAGCAACATATCACAATTACAAATGTCTATGTACCTAGTAACAGTTTCAAAATTCATGGACCAAAACCTGACAGAACTATGGGGAGAAATAGACAAATCTACAATCACAGATGGAGACTTCACTGTACCACTAGAGTATTTGATAGAAGAAATAATGAAAAAATTAGTAAGGAAATAAAGATTGGGATGATGTTATCAACCTAAAAGGCAAATAACTGCAGAATACACATTCTTTTATGTACATATGGGATTTTCACCAGTATAAATCATATTTGGGGAAATATTTAAAAAGATTTTATTGAGTGTGTCTCTGGAAAGAATGGAATTAATGTGGATAGCAACATCCACAAACTATCTAGAAAAGCCCAAGTATCAAGAAATTAAACAATTTGCTTAAAAAAAAACAACATGAAACAAATAAGCAATCACAAGGGAAATAGAAAGTATTTTGAATGGAATTATAATAAAAACAAAATAGATTAAAATCTGTGGGATGCTGCTAAAGTGTTGTTTGGGGGAAATTTATTACTTTAGGTGTATATACTAGAAAAAAAAAAAAAAGAAAGTGCTAAAATCAATTGCCTAAGCTTCTGCCAGAGAAGTTAGAAAAATATTAACAAATTCTATTTAAAAAGGAAATAGAAAAAAGGGAAAAATAGCAGTAAAATCAGAAGCCAATAAAATAGAAGAGAAAAAATCAATACAACACAAATTGATTCTTTGACAAGATCAATGGCATTGATAAACCTCTAACTAGACTTATTGCAGTAGGAAGAAAAATGGTTCCCCAAAGAGGCCACAGTCTAATACCCAGAAAGTGAAAGTGTCTTACCATAGATAGTAAAAAAACTTTGAAGATATGATTAAGTTATGGACTTGAGATGCAGATATCATCCTAGATTATCTGGGAGGACCCAATCTAATAACATCTGTCCTTAAAAGACCTCAAGAGGAGAGATTTGACATGTAAGTGAAACTTGACCTTTCATTGCTGGCTTTAAACATTGACAGAGGAATCTGTAAGTCAAGGAATATGTGTGATCTCTAGAAACTGAGACTGGCCCAGCATAGACATGGGAATCTTAGTCCTACAACAGTAAGGAACTGTCGACAACCCAAATGAGGAATTAAATGGAGTCTCCCCTAGAGCCACCAGAAAGGAACTCAGCTCTGCTGATAATTTGAGTTTAGCTTGGTGTTGGACTTCTGACCTAGAGAACTACAATATAAAAAAATTGTACTGTTTGTTTAAGTCACTAAGTTTGTGGCAGTTTGTTATGGTAGAAATAGAAAACTAATAGACTGATATATTTTAAGAATGAGAGTGACAAAACCAAATTACTAATATCAGGAATGAAAGAGGAGACACCACTATAGATCCCACAAAATTCAAAGTATAAGGGAATATGATGAACAATTTATGAGAATGATTGTGACAACTCAGATGAAGTAAACAAATTTCTTGAATAATACAAATGACAAAAACTAATATAGGAAGAAATGGAAAATCTGAATTGTCCTATAACTACCAATGAAACTGAATTTGTAATTAAAACCTTTCCTACAAGAAAACTTCAGGCCTAGATAGATTACTGGTAAATTCTATCAAACATTTAAGGAAGGAAAAAGATGAATACTAATCCTATATAAAATCCTTTAAAAATAGAAGAAAAAAGACTGCATCCCAACTTGTTTTATAAGACCAGTATTACTCTGACACCATAACCAGACAAAGATATTAAAAGAAAAGAATGGTGCCAACCAGTATCAACATACACACAAAAATCCTTTATAAAGTATTAGAAAATAGAATCTTATATAAAATAAAGGATAATACCTTTTCATTGTTAAAACTCTCAGCACACTAAGATAGAAGGAAACTTCCTTTGTGTTAAAGAGTATGCAAGAGAAACTTTCAACTAAAATCATATTCTGTGGTGAGAGAATATTTTCCCCTAAGATTGGGGACACCTCAAGGATTTCTATTCTCACTATTTCTGTTCAGCATATTATTGAAAATCCTAGCTATTTCAATAAGTTAAATGAAAAGAGGTAAAAGACATACAGATTGGAAAGGATGGAATAACACAGTTTTGATCAGTCAAAGAGTTGGTGGTGTATAAAGAAAATCCTAAAACATCTCAAAAAATATCTACTAGAACTAATAAGTGAATTTGTCAAAATAGGAATATAAAAGGTTAGTATAAAAACCTGTAGTTTTCACATATAATAGCAACAAAAAGTGGAAATGAAATTTTAAAAATGCAATTCCATGTATAAGACATTGAATAATATGTTAAACTTAGGGACAGATTTAACAAAAATGGTGAAAGACCCATACTGAAAGACATAATTCATTTCTGTAAGAAATTAAAGAACCACTAAACAAATGTACTGATATACCATGTTCATGGATGGAAAGCTCAATACAATTAAAATTTTAGTTGTCCCTCAAATAGAACAATATATTCAATGCAATCCTAATAAAAATTTCAGTATGTTTTTTATTGGGTAAATTTATAAACTAATACTAAAATTTATGTGGAAATGAAAACAACTTAGAATAGCTGGAGCAATTTTTAAAAAGAAAAATAAATTTAGGTACTTAAACAACTTGTTTGAAAGTCTTTCTATAAAGCTGGGTAATCAACACAGAATGAAATTGCTGAAAGACTACATATATAAACTAATGGCACAGGATATAAATTCCAGAAATTGATCAACACATATATGGTCAACTGATTTTTGACAAAGCATCCAAGGTAATTAAATGAGGGAAAAGATAATCTTTTCAGTAATGGTGTTGAAACGACTGGATATCCATACTAAACGCAAAAGCTAACTCAGTAAGGATCATAGATCTATACAAAAAAGCTGAAACTATAAAATTTCTAGAAGAATACATAGGAGAATACCTTCATGGTCTTATAACCAGCCAGATTACTTAAAGAGAACACAAAAAGTCTAGAGCTATTAAAAATACATTATGTGGTCTTAATCCAATTATCTAATATACGTATATTGCTACCATTAAGAAAAATTGAGTGTAAGGCTACATATGGGAGAAAATATTCTCCAAACAGATATCTGAAAATAGTCTTATATGCAGAATGTAAAAAAAAAGAACTACAATTCAATATCAAGAAGACACACAATTTAAAAAATGGGCAAAAGATTTGAACAGGAAAATTCACAATAATCCAATGTACACATGTGTACAATGTACACAATAATCCAATGTACACATGTTCAATATCATTAGTTCTCAGGTAAATATTGATTTAAACCAAGTGAGCCACCACCAAATATCCATTAGAATGGCTAAAATTGAAATGACTGGAAATACAAAGCATTGGCAAAGATGCTCAGCAACTGGAATTCTCATATATTTCTGGTGGGAGCATAAAATTGTATAACCACTTTGGAAAACTGCTTGGGGTTTCCTTATGAAGTTAAACATACACTTACCATATGACCCAGAGTTTTCACTTCTAGATATTTACCTGGGAAAAATGAACTCATATGCCCACAGAAAGACTTGAACATGGATGTTCATACAGTTTTATTCATAACAGTCCCCAAACAGAAACTACAATGAAATACAACCCAGCAATAAAATGGAATGGAACTATTGCTGTATACAGAAATATGTTATGAATTTCAAAGGCATTATGCTGAGTGAAAGAAGTCAGGCACAAGAAAGTACATACTGAGTGATTCCATTTACATAAGATTTTATAAAATGCAAACAAATCCATATGACAGAAAGCAAATCAGTGGTTTCCTGGAGGCTGGTATTGGAGAAATGGCTTGTTTATTGCAAAGGGACAAAAGGACATTTTTGCATGAATGGAAATGTTCTATGTCTTCTTTACGGTGGTGGTTTCACAGGGGTAGACATCAGTGAAAAGTCATCAAATTGTACACTTAGTGTGGGTGTAGTTTATTATATGTAAATTATATCTCAATTTAGTTTATTAAAAATCCTGACAAGTATCTTTCAAAATGGGGGTAGAATTTTTGGGGTCTACTCCCACCCCCTCAATTAAATAGGCCAGCTTGATAACAGGCTAAGACTCAAAAAATATTCAGAAAAACAACTTCATCTTTAAAAGTATTTCCTTGCCAGAAAAGCATGTCATCACACCTTTATTTTTTCTTGATAATAACTTTGAAAATGATGAATATTCAGAGAGCATTATTTCCCTATAACATAGTTTGCAGAACATAAGGCTGTTTTATGTATAAGTATGGTAAAGCAAAGATGAATGAAAGAAGTTGCTTTCTCTGATTCTACATGATCTGCTAATGTGATCCTATAAGAATAGATTCCTAGACATGGTATTTGTGCTGCTCAAATACTACTTTTAAAAGTACACAGACAATGTCTAATTGTATGATGTTATAAAACCAGCTTTAAAAAAGGTTTCCCAAACTTAGCTTCATTTTAGGTGATTATCACTTACTAAGTCAGCTCACTACTATTCAAAAATCAACTATAGTTCCTTAAGAAAACCTTGATATCAAGCAAAGCCACATTATGCTGTTAAGAAAGATCTAACTTGTTCCAGCTCACATTCCAGTGGATTCCACCCATATAATACTTAACAACAGAAATCTCTCCATTACCACACCCAACTTGCAAACTGTCTTCTGAAATTGACTTGATATATCTTATTGCCTCTGATTATATCTTAACTGTGCCCATGTCCCTTTGGGTTTCCATGTGTACCCTTGAAATTGGCACTTAATAGGATCTCCCATTTAATTTTTGGTGCTCTCTTTTCTGAATCTTTTCTAGTCTCCCGACTCCATTTCCCACATCTCCAAGCCAGTTCCAGGCACTTGGCCCCAGCTCTTGGAACCCCAGCTTAGATCATCACCTACTGCTGGTTCCAGAGGATAATACTGATATACTGGAAAGCATCCTATGTTTGTTAAAAATATATTTATTAAGCATCTACTATGTGACAGGTGCATTCTAGATGCTAGAGATTCAGCAGTAAACAAAACAGCACCTCTTAAAATATATGTATATATATATATAAATAACATTTTTGTAAGCAAATACACATATATGCATATATATTTATATATCATTTTGCAAATGTTTGTATGTATTGTGAGAATTTTGATTTTTACCCATAATAAAAAAAAAAAAAAAAAAAACAAGACCAAAATGTCAGCCTTCATTAAACATCCATCTTAAAGGGAGGAGTCCAACAATAAACCAAATAGAAAGCACATCATATGACATATAAGAAGGTGGTAAGTGCTCTGGAGAGAAATAAAGCAGCAAAAGAGGATAAAGAGGGTTAGGGCAGGTTGTAAATATAAATAGGCTGGTAAAAGAAGGCCTCACACAGAAGGTGATATTTGGGCACAAACTGAAGGAGTTGAGCAGCAGTTGACATGAGAATCTAGGAAAAATGTGATCCACGTGAAGGGAAGGGTAAGGGCCCTGAGATGCCAGCATGCTTGGTGTGCTCAATGGGTGCATAACAGGAGAGAAACAGGTCAGGAGCTCAGGGGACAATCAGAGCAAGGTGAAAAGGGCAAAGAGCTTAGGGGACATCCTTGTCAGTCCTGGATTTCCAGTTAATGGCTGTTGTCCAGGGTAATTATTAGTGGTGCCTCCCTTTCACGCTAAAAACGTCTAGGCTGGGATGAAAGATTCTATGTTCACCCTAGGATAGACCTTGATAAGGACTTGGCTTTTACTCTGAACGAGATGGGAAACCACTGGAGAGATTTTTGTAGAATGTTAATTTAATTGCATGCAATCAAATTGCTAGTACATGCGGAACTGTGTGGGAGAGACTGTGGTCTGTGATGTGGACTGTGGTCTATGCTTGGTGGCAGGGCCCCAGGATCTGTATATCCATTGTGGGTGATGTGCCACACTAATGAAAGACGTCTGTGTGGGATGTTGTGGGAGGTGTGGGAGGTGGAGATCATGGGAATCCCTGTAATTTTTGTGTAACATTTATGTAATATAAGCATATTTAAAAAAATATATATATATAAATAACATTTATGTAAGCAAATGCACATATATGCATATATATTTATATATCATTTTACAAATATTGGTTTGTATTGTGAAATTTTTGATTTTTAACCCACAATAAAAAAAAAAAAGAAGAAGAAAAATTTGCTAGTACCTGAACATGCTACGAAAATTCTAAAGGTACAAAAGGATTTACAACAAGATGCAAATCTTCTTCTCATCCCTGTACTCCAGTTTCCTTTCCTGGAGGTAAACACTGTGTTACTGGTTTCCAAGAAGTCTTTTTTTTTTTAAAGATTTTTATTTATTTATTCATTTATCCCCGCCTTGCTGCTTGTGCTCGCCGGGTCAGCTAACCACGCCGTGCGGGCGGGCTTGCCTTCACCAGGAGGCCCCGGGAACCGAACCCCGGGCCTCCCATATGGTAAACGGGAGCCCTACTGATTGAGCCACAGCCGCTTCCCTCCAAGAAGTCTTTATTGCAGTGTTTTGAGCAGAAAAGTGACACAGTCTAACTTACATTTTTTATTAAAAAAGAGATTATAGGGGACTATAGCAGAATCAGGGAGAGCAGTTAGGAAGTTATTGCAATAATTCACTTAAGCCACAGAACTTCCTTAACCTTCACTAGCCTAAAACATATGGAAATATAGATATAGCTTTAGAAGGACCTAGCATTTATACCTTTACCTTAGAACAGCTTCCTCCGAACCCATAGTTTTTCCATTAGACCATGTGAAATTTTCCTTCCTAGCTCCTATCACCATTTCTAAGTATGTATTTATTTTTGTGTTACTTTGTTTAAAAATGTCTTGCACCACATTTTAAGCTCCTTGAGAACAGGATTTATGCTTCTTTAACCAGGGTATACTCAGTGCTTTTCGTATTACAGACATTTAAGGACCATTTTTGAATAAATGAACAAGTCACATGTCCTCATGTACTGCTGCTCTTCCCAGAGAAATAATCTAAGAATAACTAGTCTTCTCTCTGCCTCTCTCTTTCAAGCTGGGTTTCTAAAATACCAATTAATATTTGGATAGAGATTTTAAAAAAGTTTTATTTCTCGTCTGTGTATATCCCATTTATCTCTCCATCTTCTTTTTCATGAAAATGACAAGAAACTTGAATGGGAGGCAGGAAGGTAACAAAAGAATCATGACATTTAGGATAACAAAGCAAATATCCTCAGGAAATATAAGATGGATATATTAGAACGTATTTAGAAATAAGTTTTAGAGAATATTTCCAAATCATTACGTAAGAGGTCTTAAATTATGATATTCTTTTTTTTTCAAACTGTTTCATTACTCTAATATAGGGATAGGTTAACAAAAATAAGAATATTTTTATATATTTAAGAAAAAAATTCTCCACATTTTAGCTTTAGCAATTTTTTTTTTCCTTAGGTCACAAGTAGGAGGCATGTAAAGAGATAGTAGGAAAGCATTCTTTATATATACCTACTGTTCTGTTGCAATTTTTCTCTATAATCCTGTGGGCAATACCATGTCAATGAAAAGAGAAGAGCATACAGAAGAAAAGGACTGGCACAATGACATGTCAACTCAGTTCAAACACAGAGGTTGGGACTTGCTGCTCATTAATTGATACTTCTACTGTATTCTGTTTAAAACACTGGCCCATCTTACTTGCTGTAACTGCATTCCTCTTCCTCTTTCTTGGGAGCTGCCCTTTCTTCTCCTAGGATGTAATCAAAAAATTTTATTGTTGGATAGGGAAATTTCCTCTTTGTAAAGATGTGGAGATAAAGACATAAGAAGGTCAAGGTTGATTGGGAATGAGAATTGGGGTCTGCTGTTGTTCTTCAGTTTAGGGCTTCTTGCTTCTTTTCTTGTACAGTTAAAAAATACAGGTGTTAAGACTATATGTAGCAGTAATATTATATATTTTTAACATACAGGAAGTAGAAACCATCTGTGGTTATAGAAGAGCTGAAGTAATTGTGGGAGGTGAAGAATTAACAGCTTCCTTCGGGAGATCAGAAACAATATGTCATAATTTTTTTCTTAGTTTTCTAGTGCCTAGTGCCATACTAAATTTATCATAATCTGCCTAATTGAAATAAAATTTCAAGTCTACTAGTTAGATGTCTAGATTGAAATTCCTGTGATGACTAAGACATGGCTTTTCCATCTTTTTATTTCCCATAGATCTTGGCAACCTACCTGTCACACAGTTGATACTCAGTAAAAGCTTTAAAGAATTGGACAAATGTCCAGCATCATATTTGTAGACAGCATTATGTATACTTTTGTATTGCCTTTTTACTTTCATTCTGGCATCATATATAATTGTCTGTATTTGTATGTGTATGTATAAAATAACAGTGTGGACTCTCTTCATAATCTTCATAATGTAATTTGTGTATCAATACCTGTGCACTTATAAGTTAAAAGTGATTCCCAGACACAAGAGCTAAGTGGCAAGGCAGAATGAAAATGAAAATTAAGTATTTTGGCTCTTGAAATTGTAATGCCATAGCACTTCAGGGAAGGAAGAAGAAAAGATATTTGGCAATTACATATGCTTAGATATCAAGATTTGGGACTAATATTGGGTTCTTTTTCTATTAGGAAAAAAGAGAGGATAAAATCTAACTAATGTAATTTCAGTGTTATTCAATATTTTATTAATGGGGGAGGGGACAATCATCTCAACTGCAGCAAGCTATAGCATTATGGACTGATTGCTAGTTCAAATGACAGGGCCCTACAAGGAAACCCGTAATTTTATATTACATCCTGCAAGAGATAGCAGTTCTTCACATGTAATGGTATTGCTAACTCGGAATCTTGTTAACATTCATAGTCTGAGAGCTTATGGTTATCCTCTCCTATTCTTGTTTTGAATCAGAAAGAAAAAATTTCAAAGTTCTATTGGCCTTTATTTGTCACATACGGAAATTTGGTTAATTAGAAATTTGCAGAGAGGAACCACTTCCATTTTTTAAATGAGCATTTAAGTCGAGTCATACAATTATGATGATATGCTTTTTGTTTTCCAAAATGAAGAAATACAAATGCTGGTTTTTGACTTGCTTTTAGCTCTTTGTAGCTATTTCTAGTCACTGACTCTATGCAAAGTAGCTACAGAGTTAGTCGCTTGTTACTGGGCAACAATTTATTCTAATTATAATGGAAAGGTTCTTAATAGACAGTTACTGGAGGATAAAAACATTTAAAAAAATGAAACATTAAATACACAGTATTTTCTCTTGTTGTAATAGGCAGAAATTATTCTAACAATTGACATTTTGTAATGTTCCGAGGTCCTTTAGATGTTTCAAATGATCTGGTGGGGCATGGCTTAGGAACTGAGGGGCAGCACGGGGGCAGAGCTATTAAATGTAGAAATGACACAATTAGTTAGAACAGTTACAGAGACAAGAGACCAAATGTTGCCAGCGAATGGAATGTCACATCCTCTGTAAGATGCAATCTTTAAACGTACATAGAAGAGTTTTTCTTGAGAAAAAACGTTGTAATAGACATTGGGTTGACAACATTCTCTTTTTGACAATCTTCTAATTATACTTCTACTTATCCTACTACAAAATCATGAAAAAAATAAATGAAAAACCAACCATGGCAGTTTGAAAAATAAGAACACTGGAGAACAACAACAAAAAAATCCTTTGATATTTTCATATATGCTTTTAAAGGAAAACAAAACAAAACAAAAACAAAAACCCCTTGTTTCTAAGTTTTCTGACCCACAAATTCAAGCAGACTCATTGACAAGCCCAAACCTTTCCATGTGTCTCCCAGCTTCTTAGATTAGAACTAGGAGAAACTCAAACAAAGTTTGCCACATAGATATATACTCTAAGGACACATTTAGTTTATAATAAAGAGAAGATTTCAATGTTTGTTTTCTTTCTATGCAATATTAAAACATAGTCTACAATTACTGGCCAAGGTTGCAAATTGATATGAGCAAAATTTGCATGCATGGAAACAAGGGAAGTACATTGATTATAGGAGATTTAATCTTTAGAGCTTTATCTTAGAGCCAAGAGTCACACATTTTGAAATCTGGCTTAAATGATCCAATTTGTTCTAAAGGTAATAAGAAAAACTGGTAGCAGAACATCATGCCATCTAGTTTCAGTTTCTCCCAACAGGCAAGAACCTTCTTAATCACAGTGCCAGGTAGAATATACAGAAATAATTGTTGGATTTAATTGAGTTGAATTAAAATTTATCCTTTTAAAGAATAAAGTTGGCATCTTGAATACAAGGTCCCCAAATAATCCAGATTTTCCACAGTTGACTGTCTAACGAACTCCTGACTCTTACAGATTAAAAGGCTGAAAATAACTTTACTCCGCATTCACTTTAGTCTGCTTCATTATCCGGACTAAGGAAATCTAAGAGAATTATAGTGTTACTGAAAAAAAAAAAAGTTTTATAACTGTACTTCTTGTTTGATGAGTAAACAACAAAACAGTTATTGTTCTGCAACAAACCTATTAAAACCTGTAACACCCCTATAAGCGGGTAACTTGGAGAAACTCAGGAATTCTCTCTGACAGGACACAGAAACCCCAAAAGATCAACAACTCATTGTCATAGTGCGACAATCTTAGCCCTGTTGCAACTGGGTAAATAGTCAATTCGCAGAGAAAAGCTTCTCTGCTGCTATTACCCATTATAAGTATGACGCGAAGGTTACATATCAGGCAATTACACCTTTTCATTACATACTAACCCCTCACGGCAGGGAAGCCAGCTTATGACTGCTTTAGACAGACAAAGCCTTTAGCGCCTTAAAAAAAAAAAAAAAGAGGGAAAAAAAAAAAAAAAAAAAAAGCAATGCTGAAAAAAAAATTAAATTCATTTTCTTACCAGCACGTTGCAGCACCAACTCGCTTACAGGAATGTTGACTTAAAGGTCTGTCTTTTAATTATCCTGGAAGCAGGGAGACACATGAAAAAAAAAAAAAAAAAAAAGAAAGAAAGAAAGAAAGAAAGAAAGAAAGAAAAGAAAAAAAGGCAAAGAAGAAGCAGGGTGGTTAAATTAGCGTGCTGGAATCTTTTCAGTTTGTCGCAGAGTAGAAAAATAAAAAAGAAGAAAAAAGCCTCAGTAATTTAAATTTGCTCTCAGTTCAGGCTGCATCGCTGGGTCCCGCCCCTTCTTCCAGCTGAGTTCCACTACCTGCGAGGCTGAACTGACAGCTCCTGTGCAAACAACAACAAAAGGCAACACGCATGCTGAGACCATTCTGTCTGCTGTTTGGGTCTCACTTGTCCTGACAACTAAAAATCATCAGTGGAAAGGTATTTTAAATTTTCCATTTGAGGTATTTGCATGTAATTTCCTTCCATTTTAATTGATATACAATAGCTCATGAAGATGCCGTCTGGTTACAATTTGGGGATTTTTTTCCTTTATGTTTTCTTTTCCTAGTGTTTATAATAATAATCAATAGTAACAAGTTTTACTATTATTATTATTTATTTAGTGCTGTCCTTTGCACCCCTCACTCCTAAACACTTTCTTGCCTACCTTTTCCTTTAACTCATAAACACTGAAATTTCCAGGAATGATGGAGATGGAAATGCCAAGTTTACTAGGACTTCCACTTCTCCTGACTCTTTTGTTTTCTTTCTCTTTTTTCAAACATGTGTTGTTGAGAATAATTCAAAGGACAGGAGGGCCTAGGGAGAAGGTTTCATAAGCACCAGAAAGTTCTAAGAAGGGCAAATCACCAAATAAAAAAATCTCCGCAACCAAGTCCAAAAAGTTTGTTTGAATATTTGTGAACTTGGGAAATAACTAAAAAATCACAGAAATAAGTTTGGTCTACATTTCAAATTCAACGTGTCTCCTATGCAAATGCACTTTAATTAGCCACAAAAATAAAACTGTTACTTAATGTGCAACCTGTTGTCAGTTTGCAGCAGTGGGATTGAAAGATAATAAAATCCATCCTACTTCTGTCCAAATATAAACAGCTTAAGCAGTTTACATGTATTTTTTTTTTTTTAATTTGTTCTTGTTTTCTAAATATTCTTTTCAGATGGGGGCATTATAGACTACTTTGGTTTAAAGCAATCACGAGCTTGGATGTGGAATGGATTATCTGTAGGTTTGCCTATTGTTGTGCATTGCATTTATAATGGTATATAACACAGGTTCTCTTATCAAAGCTTGGATTTTTTTTGGGGGGTGGGGCTGGGGTTTGGGAGATCATCTTACCACTTTAACATAAGAGTACCATGTTGATTAATGTGCCACACCCTATAAATAGTTAGGATAGGTGTTAAAGAGTAAATGTTATATTATTGTACCTGATCCTTTGCCAGTGGCTGAGAAAATGGCAGAAAGTTATTCTGGATCACATTTTAGTGTTTGATCTACTTTGGCTTAATAGTTTGGGGATTTTAAAAAAATGATACTTAGATTACATAAATGATACATAAAAAATGTAGGGGATTCCCATATGCCCCACTCCCTACCCCTCCCACACTGCCCCACATTAACAACATCTTTCATTAGTGGGGTACATTTGTTATAATTGATGAACTCATATTGGAGTATTGCCAATAAGTGTGAATTGTAGTTTACATTATAGTTTAAACTCTTTCCCGCATGATTGTGTAAGTTATGACAAGATATATAATGGCCTGTATCTGTCATTGCAACGTCATTCAGGACAATTACAATGTCCTGAAAATGACCCCATATTATACCTATTTTTCCCCTCTCCCTCCCTTCAGAACCTTGGGTGGCCACTGCCTCCATATCAATGATAAAAGTTCTTCCATTGCTAGAATAACTATACGTCTATAGTAGAATAACAGTAATTCTATTCTAGTCCATCGTTCATTCCCCAGTATTGAGGATTCTGAGGTGGTGATGCCCACTCTGCCTCTAATTGAGAGGGGGCTGTGATCCCATAGGGCCGATGGATGGAACTATCTTGCTTGCAGTTGTAGACTCTCTCTGTTCCTTGGGATGGTCGTTGTCCATCATCATTTCCTTGTTAGTTGTCCTAGGTGAGTCCAACGAACTAGAGAGTAGATATTGCAACTCTCTTGAGATTCAGGTCCCAAATGACACATGAAAAGCCCAAAGATTTAAGTCTCTTAGACATAAACCTATCAACTCTAGTTCTAACTATAGGTTCAAATATATTTTTTAAAGCTTGCTTCCCTCACCCTTACCTCAAGCCATTTAAACTGATCTCACTATTTCTACATAACTTGTGGAATCCCTCCAAGTCAAGAATGGCCCATGTTAATTAATGCTCATGGCTTTGTAAAATTAGACCTTCAAAAGAGAAATGATTAGCAATATAATTCAAATAAACATGATTGAGTGTTCTAAAATGATAAAAAAAATTTAGCTGAATGCCAGGTATCTGTTATATTTTATGAGCTCTCATCATAAAATCAAACCAATTAGAAATGGAAAGGGCAGAAGAGGCAAAGAGCAAAATTACATATTTTTTCTTGTATTATAACCTTTATCCGCATTATTTTTCTCTTATTGTCAATGATGAATGCCTTTACCCAATTCCCAGGAACAGCTACAGAGTAGAAAAATAAAACAGGTCAAGTACTCAAGAAGCCATGTTAACTTCCCAGGTAGTTAGGCAATCAGCTTTAATGAAACAGTGGTAAATTACACCAACGTGCTAATTACGGTACTTTGTCACAGCATACAATGCAATAAAACCAACCCATAGTTGCAAAGTGTTATGCATAGATTTTTGAAAGGTTTAATTGAAGACAGAGATTATTTTCCTGAAGCACTCTGTAAATTCAAGTGGTTTTCCTTCAACACTTTCTTTTTTAAGAAGAGTTGTAAAAAAGAAAAAAAAATATGTAGGGCTGAAAAAAGAAACAGTCAATGAAGATGGCTTTTTAAAAATTGGTGCAATTATTTTCCAATTACAAATATTTATTACTAACAAGTCAATATTAATTACCTTGATCCTTACTGTGAAACCCAAAGCATGGTTCGAACATGCTGTCGGTAATATACAAATGCACAAAGAATGCCACTTGTCAATTTATATTCTAAAATCTGTTTCAAATTAAGAAGAAAGAGTATTTTTTATGGTCATCAATGCTGTGTGAGTTCAATTGGCAGAATATTAGTCTCAATCAAATAACAAATCTTGACACTGAACTTTAGAGAAGGAATACTTTTGCTTGGGTAAGATCAACTAGGCTTTAGGAAATGCGTGAGGTGCATGATTCCACTAAATAATTATCCTATTACATCAGAAGTTTCTGTTTGGTTCTTGGAACATCAAGTGTTATATTGCACATTGTGTATCCATGCTGGAGAAAACAAAACAAAACAAAACAAAACCTTTACAGATAAATACCCCACTGAATTGATAGGGAATTCTGTATAGTGATACCATGTAGTTTCAATCATGGAAATGTGTTTTAAAAAATACACTGAACAAGTAATTGGAAATGTGTTTTAAAGAAATTATTTGAACATGTTTAATATTACAAGTTATTTAAATGTTTATGTCAGTTTTTTTAACAATGTATCAAATTCATGCAGTTTTTAATCTTTTCAGTTATAAATGACAAATACCATTTTCAAACTTCTTGCATATTTTAAATTAATTTTTGGATAAATTCTGCTTCATTCAGAATCAACTGTCTTCACTATAATTTTATTGTTTTACTTTTTGGGTAGTGAAACACTGCCTAACAAATGATAAATTGTGATGCTGATACTGATGATTTAATGACTGCAAAAGCCAATGTAAAATGGTTTGGGGGTCAATAAGCTTTAGGGAAAATTTTCAATTTCATTATATCCCTTAACTATTTAACTACCCCCTTGAAATCTGAATAACCAGAAAATATTGGTCTCACTGCTGTCATAAAGAAGATTTTTTGTTACACTTAATAAGCCAAGGAAATGTTTGTTGGTTAACTAAGTAAATGAAGTACACCATAATGTTACTTATATTTTGGCAAACATCACAGAAATAACGTCCTATCAAGTGGTACATTATGCAGTTGTTTACACTGGCCTGAGTTGGGAGTATGCCTTCTATTTCAGGAACTTACTTTTATTTATTTATTTATTTTTTATTTTTTTTTAAAGATTTTATTTATTTATTTATCACCCCTTGCTGCTTGTGTTCCCTGTGTCCATTTGCTGTGTGTTTCTCTGTGTCTGCTTGTCTCCCTCTGTTGGGCCGTCCTGCTGCGTCAGCTCACCTCGCCGCGCGGGCTGGCTTGCCTTAACCAGGAGGCTCTGGGAATCGAACCCGGGGCCTCCCATATGGTAAATGGGAGCCCTATCGATTGAGCCACATCCGCGTCAGGAACTTACTTTTAATAATTGCTTATGAATTTTCCCAAATGAGAATCTCTATCAATTGATTTCTTAGGAAGTTTAAGTCTTCCCAGACTTCTATATGCCCTGCAAAATGCTCACAGACATGTTTTCTGATCCTGCTATTAAGGCAGAATTAGATGACTTTCTATTTTAGTATTTTGGCAAAGCAACTTAAACATAAAAACTCAGATTATTTCCTTAAGCCATTGGTGGGAAAGTCATTTTGAGGGCAGGTACTTTTCCCAAAGCATGCTTTACTGTACTTTTCAGAATTTACATAATGCCTTTAGCTCAGATCTAGGAAGAAAACCAAAGGTGATGGTAGGATATGGGGTGATTAGATTAAAGTCCTGAAAATAGATTTCCTTTAATTACCACTTTAATTTAAAGCACCTTCAAACATGGGGATTGCAGGTTCAGTGCTCTGGACTGAGTAAACTTTATCATCCAGCTAGTGGCCTGGAGAATAGTTTGCTCCATGGGCCATAGAATGCTAATGATTTTATTATTTACTTATTTAGGCAAAAGTTGAACAATTGTTAGTTCTATCTCCATGCCTTCTCTTACCATTCTGTTCTTTCAATGTTTCCATTTTCTCCAACATGATATCATCTTTCCTACATTTCAATTTCTTGCCAAATACAAATCAATAGATGTCATTGTGGAGAAAATCATAAACTAAATCAATCAAACAAAAACAAAATAGATAACTATTGGGAAAATGCAATGTTCTATATTATAATTTTGATGGAAAGCAAGCCAGTGTATTGTCAGAGAAATGTATTTACATTTTTATTTTCCAAATGGTTCAGTCAAAATGCAGGTATGATGTGCTTGAATTACACTGAGAAAAAGTGCCATCAAGGGCCTAGTGGAACTTTCTAGAAGTTTCTGTTTGGCTCTGGAAGCAATGTGAAGCCACTGAAGTGTATTAAGCAGGAGCATGGCATAATTATAACTGTCAGCAGCATCTAGTATGAATTGAAGAGATGAAGACAAGACATTGTCAATAATTTTTTACCCTAGTAATATTTTACATTGCTTGATTGAAAAGGGATTTAAGATAGTTTAAAGGGAAACATAACACAACAATATAAAATACAATTTCATATTATTGGCTAGAGGGGACACATAAATATATGAATACAAAAGAAATTAAGAAATCAAGTTAGTGAACAAAATAGTACCATAATGTCACATACCTTTGGTAGAAGTAAGCTACCACTTGTTTCTAAGCTTCCCAAACAATGTGTATTAGAAAACTCAATAAGCTTCATTTGTCATGGCACTCATAAAAGTGAAAGAAACCAGTCTTTTTGGAGAAGTATAGCTCTATGAGATCAGAAATCAGAGAATTTCTCTCTTGGGTTCTCAGAAAGAACTTCCACAATACTGTATGAAATAACTTTCTCAACTAAAACATTTTCTATTTATCTGTAAGGGGATGATTTTGGTCATGAATGGGTCAAACATCTATCAAAACTCAAGGTGGTTATGATATTTTAGCCCAAAAAATAAAAGCAGGCATAATCAAATTCTCCATGTCAGTCCTGAAAGCAAACAAAAAACAGTAAAGATTTAATTAATCAATTCAGCCACTATTAAGAACTTTAAACAGTGCCAGGCACTGTTCCAGTCACTAGATTTACAGCCATTAACAGGACTCAGTATCTGCCCTCAGCTAGTGGGGACAAAGATACATTAACAGACAATTGATAGAAGAGGCAAGATGGTGTCGGTTTAAGTGGGCACTCACCATCTCTCTCACAAAAGACAGCTGACTGGGGAGAGGATCCTGCCCAAGTAAGCTGTTCTGGGGACCCATGGAGCGAGAGCTTTTGGGACATCGATCTGGAGGAAGCTGGACAAGGAGACAGATTGTTCAAGATAAGACCGTGAGCTTTTCCCAAGCTGGAAATCACGGATGCGGATGGATAAGCCCCACCCTCAAGACAAAGGGCTAGGGTGAGCCCCGACTCCCGCCGGCAACCCAGCGAGAGATGGCATTCTCCAAGAGTGGGAATGTTCTGGCAAAGGGTAGAGAGGGGTTTCCTTTCTGTGGGTTTGGTTGTCTGGACCCCCTTAGAGCTTTGGGGAGCACACCAGCTGGCTTGAAGTGGCACCAGGTTGAGGGGAGAGACAAATCTGCTGAGGAAGCCTGATTTACCTAACTACCTTGGGATACAGAGGCTTGGCTTGAGAGAGGGTGGACTCAGCCAATTTAATAGTTCCACACTGAGGACTATCAGAATTTCAATTCCCTAAGGGAGTCAGACAGTGGGTAGAGCTTAATAAGTTTCTACAAGCCTATTTAGGATCCCTTGGGAGGAGGGGGTGGTCTAGAAGAGGCTTGTAAAACATTTCAGTGAGGTGAACTCAGTCATCAGGGTTCCATTTGAACCTTTCAAAAGGCTACTCAACCTGACCAGGAAAGGGTTGGAGGAATCTACTCATACAGCCTGCTGAATCCTGCTGCCACAGGAGAGTAAAACCTTCACAAGGGAAAGTGACTGAATAGTTTTCTGAAGAGCTAACTGACTCAATTAGTAAGTTAGCTCAGTGGGGGAATTTCTGTCTTGAATATATGAGGTCCCTATTTCAATTCCTGGCTTCTCTAAGAGTAGTGATTCACCAGGATATCTAACATCCAGCTGATAACATAGGACAGGGAAAACATAGACATTATTGTTGTACTAACTTCTCTTGAGTCCCTTATTTCTCCGAAAAAAAAAAAAAAAGGGTTACTTAAAAAATAAATTGAACTTAGTTTACTAGCTAAAATCCTCCTCAAAACCTGCAGTGAGAAGCCTGCAGGGTAATTGATGAACATAGGCAGGCTGAGAGTCTCCACAAGAGCCCAAGAAGGAACGCAGTTCTTCCTTAGCTTTGTTTGACTGCCTGCTTGTGTGTTTCTTTGGTTTTTGTTTGTTTGTTTGTTTGTTTCTTGCTTTTCTTCCCTCTTTCCTCCCCCCTCTTTTCTTAAAATTAAGTGCTACTATCTTGTTTCTTCTCTGCTGTGCTGCTTCTTCCTTGATTTCCCATTTTATGTGTATATTGATTTTGTCTACCAATGCTATTTCTTTTCCTTCCTTCATCTTTCTATATTCTGCTTTCTGTTGTGGTTCTTACATTCCATCTTTTTTCATTAGCCCTCAACTTTACTGGTTTCGATTTCTATCTTGTCTGTTCTGTTTTCTTTTTTTTTAAATTAACTTTTTCCTTTCAGCTCTTTCTTTACCCTTTCTCTCTCTCCTCATCATTCTGGGCTTTTAAATCATTCTATATATTTTTCTCTATTTGGTTTCCCATTCTATTGTAGGTACTCCACTTTTTTTCTCTATTACTCTACACTGCCTACATGAGTTAAATATTCATTTTACTAAGTCTTATAAGGCCTGTCTTCTAACTTTTATTATTATTACTATTATCCTTTTTCCTTTCTTATCTCTTTCTATTCCTCTGGCCCTAATCTTTTTCCTTCAAGGGAACATAGAAAACAGCAAGGAAATAGAACAAGAAGAACAAAGTGTCAAAGGGAAAACTTAACACACACACAGAACCACCGGCTAAATAAAACTCTAAAGCAGAGAGAGAAGCTAATCAACTGAATAAACCCATCCAGATAAAATGATGACTGGAGGGCAACAAAACATTACAAACCATACTGAGAAACAGGAAAACATGGACCAGTCCAATGAACAAACTAAAAACCAGAAAGAGATGCAGAACATCGAACAACTGATCAAAGCTGTCCAAAAAATATCATGGACCAACTTAATGAAACGAAAGAAGAGATTAAGGATATTAAGAATACACTGGGAGAACATACTGAAGAAAATGTAAACATACATAAAAAGATAACGGATTTGATGGTGATGAATGGCACAATCCAAGAAATCAGAAAGACACTGGAATCACATAACAGCAGATTTGAACAGGCAGAAGAAAGAATTAGTGATGTGGAAGACAGCACATCTGAAATCAAACAGATAGTAGAACAGATAGATAAAAAGTTAGAAAAAATCCAGCAGGGACTTAGGGATTTAACTAACAAAACAAAACATATGCATTATATGCATTACAGGCATCCCAGAGGGAGAAGAGAAGGGAAAGGGAACAGAAGGAGTGTTGAAGGAAATGATTGAAAAATTCCCAACCATATTGAGGGAGATGGATGTACATGTCCAGGAAGCACAGCACACTCCAAACAGTATAAACCCCAACAGGCCAAATCCAAGGCATATATTTGTCAAAATGTCCAATGCTCAAGACAAAGAGAAAATACTCAAGGCAGCAAGAGAAAAGAGAACCATCACATACAAGGGAAGCACAATAAGATTAAGCACTGATTTCTCATCTGAAACCATGGAGGCTAGAAGACAGAGGACGACATATTCAAGGTACTAGAAAAAAACAAAAACAAAACTTTCAGCTATGAATTATCTATCAAGCAAAGCTGGCATTCAGAAATGATGGACAGTTCAAAATATTCACAAATAAACAGAAATGAAGAGAGTATGCCAATAAGAAACCTGCACTTCAAGAAATGCTAAAGAAAGTTCTACAGGTTGAAAGGAAAAAAAATAGGAAAGAGAGAGAGAGAGAGAGAGAGAGAGAGAGAGAGAGAGAGAGAGAGAGAGTTGGAGGAGAGTGTAAGAACAACTAAAAAGACAAAAAGGAGAAATAAATACAACATAGGACATAACATAAACCAAAAGTAAATAGGACTGATGTAAGAAATTCCTAGAAAGTAATAACACTGAATGTTAATGGATTAAACTTACCAGTCAAGAAACACAGATTGGCAGAATGGATAAGGAAATATGACCCATCTATATGTTTTCTATAAGAAACCACCTTAGACCCAGGGATTCAAGGAGGCTGAAAGTGAATGGCTGGAAAACAATTTTACAAGTGAACAATAACCAAAAAAGGATGGGAGTAGCTATCCTAATATTGGACAAAATAGACTTTAAATGCAAAACTATTGTAAGAGACAAAGATGGGCACTATATATTAGTAAAAGGGGAAATTTTTGAAGAAGAAAGAACAATCATAAACATGCATGCACCTAATCAGGGTGTCTCAAAATACATGAGGCAAACACTGGAAAAACTAAATGGGGACATAAATGCCTCTACAATTATAGTGGGGGACATTATTACACATTTATCACCATTAGACAGAACATCTAGACAGAGAGTCAATAAAGAAACAAAGACTCTGGATAACACATTAGAGGACGTGGACCTAATAGACATATACAGAATGCTACATCCAAATACAGTGGGATATACATTCTTCTCGAGTGCACATGGATCATACTCCAAGATAGACCACATGCGAGGCCACAGAACAACTCTCAATGAATTCAGAAAGAATGAGATTATACAAAGTAATTTCCCTGACCACAATGGAATGAAATTGGAAATCACTAAGGGCCAGAGAAACAGGTTAGACACGAGGATATGGAAGTTAAACAACACACTCTTAGACAAACAGTGGGTCAAGGAGGAAATCTCAAAAGAAATCTACCTTGAAATGAATGAAAATGACAACACAACATATCAAAACCTATGAGATGCAGCCAAAGCTGTACTGAGAGGGAAATTCATAGCAATAAATTCATATATTAAAAAAGAAGAAAGAGCTAAAATTGAAGACCTAACTGCACACTTGGAGGAACTGGAAAATCAACAACAAACTAAACTTAAAGGAAATAGAAAGAAGGAAATAATGAAGATTAGAACAGAACTAAAGAAATAGAGAATAAGAAAGCACTAGAAAAAATAAAACCAAAAGCTGGTTCTTTGAGAAGATCAATAAAATTGACAAACCCTTAACCAGATTAACAAAGAAAAAGAGAGAAGAGATGCAAATACACAAAATAAGGAATAAAAAAGGGGATATCACAATTGACCCACAGAAATAAAGAGTATCATAAGAGGAAACTTTGAAAAATTATATGCCAACAAGAATGATAATTTAGAGGAAATGGATAAATTTCTAGAAACTCACAAACAGCCTACATTGATGAAAGAAGAAATTGATGAACTCGACAGTCCAATTACAAGTAAAGAGATAGACTCAGTCATCAAAACCTCCCAACTAAGAAGAGCCCAGGACCAGATTGCTTCACAGTTGAATTCTACCAAACATTCCGGAAAGAGATAACACCAATTCTGCTTAAGCTCTTCCAAAAAACAGAACTAGAAGGAATATCACCTAACTCAATCTATGATGCCAACATTACCCTAATACCAAAGCCAAACAAAGATACCACAAGAAAGGAAAATTACAGACCCATTTCTCTAATGAACCTAGATGCTAAAATCCTCAAGAAAATACTTGCTAATTGCATTCAACAACATATCAAAAGAATTATACACCATGACCAAGTGAGTTTCATCATGGGTATGCAAGGATGGTTCACTATAAGAAAGAGAAAGAGAAGAGAAAGTTGTGAGCCATTACCCATACGGACATAATCTACGGTGAAGTGATAGAGTGTAGTTGCGTATTGAAAGGGATAGGACAGGTGCGTAGTGATATTATTGGGTTTGGTGGTGCAGGGTTAACAGGTGGGTAGATTGGGAAGTATGGTTTAGAATACCCAGGATACTGGGGGAAGAGATGGGAGAGGGACCAGGTGAACACTTGGGATTTGTGGGTGTGAGGTTGAAAGTACAGAGGTGGGAATGTTCTTATGGCAATATGACAAGGAAGGGTCACTGATTTAGGGTGTTGGTTGGGGGGGCATTCAGGACAGCGCACACCTGGAGCAGGTTTCAGGGAGTGTGTGAGTGTTCATCCTGTCATAATGTGTTGTATCAGTGGGTGGAAACCCACATAATGAGCAGGAAGGAGTTGGATTCCCATTTTTGGGAGGACTGATTCATTCAGAAATAGACAGGCAAAGGTCTCAAGAGCAGGGCGGTTCCTAATAGGGGCACAAACCAGTGTGTCAAGACCTCTTGTTGCATGTAACTATGAATCTTGTCATCCTATGAGTCAAGCCAGTGGGTCATCGTGGGCCCTGGGCAGAAGGGGAGGGAGGGACAGAATAGATCAAACAGGGGGTATTTAGTGGTCAGTGGAAATGTTCTTCATTACCTTACAGTGGAGGAAACAGGACATGGTAAATATAATCAAAATTTATAAAAGTGTACGGTCTAAAATGTAAACCAAACTGTAAACCATTGACAATATTTAGTAGCTATGTTTCACTATTTGTATATGAGTTATAACAATGCTACCATCCACATAAAAAAAAGTTTTAATATGGAGTAATGAAAGGGGGACGAGGGTGGGTATATGAGAGTCTCTTGTATTCTGTGTGTGACTTTGCTGTGACCTAAAACTTCTTTGAAAATGAAATGAAAAATAGTGAGACACTGAGGAATGAGAGGGGAAGGTGCCACGGTACAGACTGGACACTAGATATTGCAGTGATAAAAGGCAAAATGTCAAAAATTAAAAAAAAAATTTTAATTAAAAAAAAGTTTAAAATATCCCAATCTTTTAATTTAATTCAATTTTTAGTTTTTAAAAAAGTTTTCATGTATTTTATCTCTTACATTTAAATTTATCATTATTATTTCATTTTCCTATTAATTGTATTTGGCTATTGTATTGGTTTTATCTTTAAAGATGCTTTGGATCACAGAAGAGTTACAACTGGGTTGGGAGAGGATCATTGGTGGGGGGGAGTCAGGGATGGGGGTGCATGGGAGGAAGTTTACCTGAACATACATACAAGGTATATAAAATTGTTCAAATGTTCACGGGGCATTGTCACAGTGGGTGGAGAATCACTCAATAAATGAGAGAATACTGAATTCCCATCCTGGAGAGCTCTGCCACATTCTCCAAGGGAGGAGCAATAGTCCCCCAAGTGCAGGGGCAGTGTCTGGCAAAGGAGGATGATCCACTGATGGGCCCTTGTTATTGATGACTAGCCTTATGAGTCTTTGCTCTTGAAATTGAAACTTAGCCTATTGTTATGGGGTGCCTAAGGGTTGCCGCCTGTGAGTGTCCTTGTTGCTCAAATCTAAGCCTCTCTCTAAGCCAAAATCAGCATATGAATGCATTACCTTCCTCCCAGCATGGGACATGACTCCCAGGGATGAGCCTCCCTGCCACCAAGGGATCACTACCAAGTGCCAACTGGCAATACAACTGGAAAAAGACCTCGAATAAAAGGAGGAAAAGGTAAAGACAAATGAGTTCATATGACTAAGAGACTTCAAAGTGAGTTAGGAGGTCATCCCAGAGGTAATGCTTATGCACATCTCAGCAGGACCTCATAGACTTCCAAAGTGGATATCACCCCAAATAGAGGGGGTCCTGAGGGCCCTGGAGATACCTAGGCTTATGTCAGGGCGGATAGCTCTGGAGTTTGGTGCCTTGCCAGTGGGCCCTACTTTGGAATTTGTGCCCCTGAGAGTGACAGAGTTGGACTCAAATATGTCTTCCCTGCACATGGTTCATCTGTCTCTTCTTTGAAACCTATACATGGTGCTGGAGTTTTTAGGTGTACATCCAGAGACTGGAGTCTTTGGGCTGCCCATGTGCCAGCTGGGCCCGGAATCTTGGTGGAGCTGCAACTCCTACTCTACAACTTAATGGACTCACCCCAGGACACCCGGTGGGGAGATGATGTTGGACAACGGCCATCCCAGAGAATGGTGAGAGTCTGCATCTGCAGACAGGATAATCCCATCCATGGGATATAAACCCCCTCTCACTTTGGAGGTGGAGTGGACATCACCATCCCAGACTCCTCAGGATTGGGGGAAGAGCTATGGACTAGAGTGGACTTACTGGTATTCTGTTATAGACATATTGTGATTCAAGCAATGGAAGAAATTACAACATTAATGTGGATGTCCTGGGGGCAGGAAGAGGGAAAAGCAGTTGTAATACAGGGGCTTTTTCGGGACCTGGGAATTGTCCTGAGTGACATTGCAATGACAGATATAGGCCATTTTATATCATCATATAACATGCAGAACTGTGTGGGAGAGAGTGTGGTTTACAATGTGAACTATGGTCCATGCTTAATGGCAAAGCCTCAGGATGTGTATATCCATTATCTGTTGCAGGTGATGTGCCACACTAATGAAGGATGTTTATGTGGGAGGTTGTGGGAGGTGTGGGAGGTGGGGGAATATGGGAATCACTATTAATTTTTGTGTAACATTTATGTAATCTAAGTATTTAAAAAAAATTTTTTTTTAATTTATTTAAAAAAAAAACAAACATAAAACAGACAATTGCAAAAGGGAGTGATAAGAGTTAGGATGGGAGAATTATAGCATGAGAGAGGAAGACAAAGAAAGGATATTCCTGACTGAGACCTGAAGGAGCAAGGGTGGCTTCCAAGGGGAAACGACATCTTGAAGAGTAAGAAGAAAAGAAAAAAAGAAGGGACTAGGGGAATAAGAATAGAGAAATTGTCACACTCAAGGGGACAAAGATGTGGGAAATGTTCTTCAAATGATTTAACTGTTGTGTCTCTAGTGCCTAGAAGAGAGCATATAAAAAATTCTAAACTAACTTATAAATAAAAATAAATACTTTCTTAAACTATGGTAGAATAACCCATTTTTAATTCAGTAAATGGCATCTACCCAAAACTTATGATAAGTCATATTTAATGTCAAAACTTCAGAAGGAATCCCATTTTGGAGCCAAAAATAAGAATGCCTTTTATTAGTATTTCTGTGGAGATTATAGCCAATATAAGGAAAGAGGAAAAAATAAGCAATTTACATTTTGAGAAGTGAAAGACAAACTCAATAATTTACTTTTTTTGTGTGTGTGCAGATGATGGAACTATCTACCTAGAAAATTCAAGAGACTGTACATACAAATGGCCAGATCTACTGGAAGATCACTGATACAAAATAAATATACAAAAATCAGAAGTTTCCTATACCTCAGCAATAAACTTAAAATGTAGTAGAAAACAAAACTCTCTATATAAAGAAACAAAATTCTGAAGCCTAGAGGAATAAATTTTAAAAAGATATTCAATATTCAGATTATAAAATTTTATTCAAATATATAACATTGGATATGAATATATGAGTTACATAATATTATAGAGAGGTGGTTTTCTTCAAATTAATCTATATCTAAAGCAATTCCAATCAAAAGCTCATACATTAGAATTCAAGGAGTTTGGGTCCAAAATCCATAGCTTACCCAGTACACCAAAACTCCTCTATAAAAGAGATTTCAGTTTCAGGATCTTTCAGACATTTCCTCACATTTAACAAATTAACTTGGAAAATCAAATGATCCTGTCAATAATTGAAGCAAAATGATCAAGACTGGCCATTAAAAAACTATAAAGTGCAATAATAAAATATGATAACATCACTCATAATCACCAAAACCTGTATATATTTCTCCCTTCGAAGCTGTAGCTTTCTGTCTGGGTCAAGTCCAGGCCTTCATCATACATGTGGAATTGGAAATTGTCCCTATGATAACCACAGGTCCTCATTTCATCTCTGACAGTTTCCCTCCT
The DNA here is from genome assembly GCA_026826555.1 of Tolypeutes matacus. Taxonomy (NCBI): domain Eukaryota; kingdom Metazoa; phylum Chordata; class Mammalia; order Cingulata; family Chlamyphoridae; genus Tolypeutes; species Tolypeutes matacus. Next base: position 4,475,395 of record JAKSZT010054552.1, read on the forward strand.
CTCTAGAATTTTGCTCTCTTTACTTCTTATTGCTTCCAAAGCTCTATGAGGCTTTTAATTGATTTATTTGTGTAATTTATCTGGCTTTTCACATTATTCACAATGGGAATGTGAACTGCTCTATCCTATCCTTCCCAAAATAGAACATTATTTCTGCTTGTTTGTGAGATCTAAAGGTGATACCATGCTGTAATTAGTCTTCTGAAATGTGCTGTTTCTCTTCTTATAAGATTTCTAATAAGTATGTTGATTTTGTAAATGTAGATACTGTATCTTCACTGGTATATACTATTCTGTTGTGAATATATCATATTTATTTTTGCCACTCTCTTGATAGCCATTTGGGTTGTTTTTAGTTGAGTGTTTTTTGGTTATTATAAAAAGTGCATTTATCATATTTCATCTGTTGCACATTTCTACTTATTTTGCTGTTATGGAAAGTTCATGCTCTCTGTTGCATGTTTCTTTTAGTTTTTAAATAGTAAATACCTAGCATTACATTACTGGTTTGTGGGACACAAGTCTATGTCCACAATGTAGTAAACAGGCAATTGTAGCAGCCAGATCAAGACAAAGACAAGGAAACAAAAGACCCACCACCATCAGGGATGAAGGCATGGGTATCTCACCAAACAAGCAAACTAGACAATCTGAAGTATTCAATGAGGGCAGGAAAATATAACATATGCCTCATAAGGGGTCCAGAATGTAAGAATAGAGATAATTAATGAGAGGTAATATTGGAAGGATAATATGTGAATATTTCACAGCTATTCCATGATGAAAAGCACAAAGCCACAAATTCAGGAAGCATTGCATATTTTGAAGAAATTGTATAAAAAGAAATCTAAATTTAACACAATGAAGACCAAGAAAACATTTTTAAAGGAAGTTTCACCTTCCAGCCACAGTACAGTAATTAAGGATTGGACTTACCTTCTGCCGTGAACAGCTTTATAATTGGATAAAATATGTGAGGCTACTGTGCTCAGGCATTGGGCCTATATTCATCCTGGCTCTCTGCTTAGGGAGAGTTTCCCAAATGCAGCAGAGGGAAGTAAAACTAAAGCAGAACACTATGATTTTATGGTCATAAAGAGGCAAAGACCAGAATTCAAGGTTACTGAAGAAGCTAAAACTTGCAGGACAGGTTACCAGAAAGGAGGGGACTATGGAGAGAGGGGCTCCAGAAATGTGTACATGGATTTCTTATAGGTACTTGCCCAAGGCCAGAGTGAGTTTCTGCCTGGGTTTAAAAAACAGTGTACAGTTCTGGGAAATATTGTTATTCTTGACCAATCAGGACCTTGTTGATGCCCTGAGCATTCAGCTGATATAACAGGAAGGTTCTGTCTTAGGAGAAACAACCATGTTCAAAAGCCACTGCAACTTCTTTATAAAACCTAAAAGTAAGCCTCAACAAATCAAATAGAGATACAGGAATAACCAGCCTTCTTATGTATTCTCTAGACATAAGAATAGGCAAGAAAAATATGTACTTAACACAAAAGAAGTCAAGAAAAAGAAGCAACAGGACAATGACAGATGGGACATACAGTAATTAAGTATAAAGATGGTAGGCTTAAAACCAAATATTTCAATAGCTACATTAGATGTAAATGATCTAAGACCCTAATTAAAATACAGAGATTATCAGACTGTACAAAAATTTAAGACCCAATAACATGCAACATATGAGTGACTCACTTTAAGATATAAAGACACAACTAGGTCTAAAGTAAAAGGATGACAGAGGTATACAATGTAAACACTAAGCATTTGAAAACCAGTGTGTCTAAATTTACATAAAAGTAGATTTCAAGGTAAGCAGTATTTGCAGAGATAAAAGGGGGAATTTCCACTGATAAGGGTGTATACTCCACAGGAAAAAACATAATCCCAAATGTGTTTGTGCCTAATATCAAAGTTTCAAAAAATATGAAACAAAACTAACAGAGCTACAGAGAGAAATAGAAAAAATTTAAAGTTAGAGTTGGGGATTTTAGAACCTTATTCTCAGAAATGAATTTAACAAATAGACAAGAAGTCCATACTGATAACTCTGAAAAATATACAGTTTTTCAAGTGTATGTGGAACAGTCACAAATATACAATATCTTGGGCCATATAAGAAATGTTAATACATTTCAAAAGCCTGAACAGGAAAAAAGAAGAGAAAGCACAAATTATCAATATCAGGAATGAAAGCGAAGCTATCACTACATGCTTTAGGCATTGTCAGAACAACAAGGTAATATTATGAACAACTTGATGCTAGTAACAACTTAGATAAAATTGGCAAATTCCTTGAAAAACTCAATTGACCAAAATTAACAGAAGAAGAAATAGAAAATCTGAAAACTGTATATTAAAATAATTAGATTTGTAATAATGTATTTTCCTACAAAGAAAATCCCAGGCCGAGATATATGGTGAGTCATCAAATGGATAATGTCCATTTTTATACAAATTCTTTGGAAAATATGGTAGGATAGAACTTTTTTCCTAATTAATTTTATAAGGCTGCCTTAACTGTGATGACAAAGCCTGACATAGACAATAATAAAAAAAGAAAAGTACAGTTCAAAATCTCTTGTAAACAAAGATGTAATAATCTAATAAAATGACAGAAAACTTTTATTAGTTTCTATTGTTCTATGACAAATTACCAAACACTTGGTATCTTAAAGCAACATATGTTTGTTATCCTACAGATGTCAGGATAACAAACATGATTCTGAGCATGTTTTAATTGGGTTCTCCACTTAGGGTCTCACAAGGCTGCAATCAAGGTGTTGGCTAAGGATAGCTTCTCATCAGAGCTTTCATGTGGAGGATCCACTTCCAAGGTCCCTCATGTTTTTGGCAGAATTCATTTGCTCAAAGCTGTAGGATTCAAGGAAACTTGCTTCTTCAAAGGCAATAATGGAGGACGAGAGAGGAAGTATGTGAAGGGGCTAAGATGGACACTACCATCTTATGTAATCATGCACATCTCACCATCTTTGTCACATCCAATTGGTTAGAAATGAGTATTAGATCACACCTACATTTAAAAAATAGTCAGGGAAGATCATGAGGATCATCTGAAAGTCTGTCTTCCACAAAATTAAATCTAATAATATATTAAAAAATATAGTACATCATACAAAGCAACAATTTCCACTCCTATTATTTCTATTCAACATTGTACTGGAGGTTCTAGCCTGTACAAGTCAAGAAAAAGAAATAAATGCATACAGGCTGGAGAGGGATAACTATCTCTGATTTTTTTGCTGGCAACATGATAATGAATATAGAAAAACTCAAAGAACTAGAAATAATTTGTCCAATTAGCAAGGCCAGTAAATATAAGGTATTTATTAAAAAATAAATGATATTTCTTTACACTAGCAACAATGAAAAATGAAATTAAAAAATCTATTTACATAAGTGACAAAAGCCAAAAGAGTATGGAGCAAATTTTTAAATGGTGTGCAAAATCTCCACACCGAATGCTATAAATTATTGATAAGATTAATTAAAGAAGAGGCAAATAAATGCAAAGATAGACTATGTTCATGGATTGGAAGACTAAATATTTTTAAAATGTCAATTCTCCCAAGTTGATCTTAAAATTCACCGTGATCCTAAACAAAATTGTACCCATTTGTCTTATCATTTTAGAGATTGAGAAGCTAATTCTAAAATTAATATGGAACACAAAGGATCAGAAGTGGCCAAAATAATTTTGAAAAAGAAGTAAAGTTGGAGGAGTTAACCCTACCTGGTTATAAGACTTATTATCAAGATACAGTAACGAATATAACGACATTTCCATAACTGAAAGCAAATAGATTGAAGTAATCTTTGGCAAAGTACCAAGAGAAAAACAAAAAGATGTCAAGATAACTCAATGGGGACATGAATGTTTTTCTCAACCAATGGGGCTGATTAACAGAATATCTATCTGGGGGAAAATAAGCTATAAACTGAACTTACAAGACACCCCAGAATTAATTCAAAATGGATTATAAACTGAAATATGAAATGTAAAACATTAAAATTTATAAAAACATTGAAAATTTTCACAGTCTTGGAGTAACTCTCAAAGTGACATATGTGAAATATGGAAAATTAAGAGAAAAAGGATGGATAAAGATAAATGAAGAAAATACAAACCAAAATAAAGTTTTGATAGTTATATTTATATAAAAATATACTTTAAGACAAATTTATTAAGCTAGAGATGGTTACTACATAATAATAAGTTCTATTCACCTGGAAGTTATAGTGTTTGTATAATTGTATACATTTTATAAAATAGGTCCAAATAGTTCAACCAATGCTAATGGTGAATGAATGTTGATAAAAACATTCAAATAGGACTTTAAGTCCTAGATTGGGAGAATTTATATGGTACAATATTTTAACACTAAAAACAATAAGTAATTGACATTCTTGTCAATAAAATCTTTCTTCATAGTCATTATTTCCATAGGATGAATTTATCAGAAGGATTACACATTTAATGTTAGGTACAATTATTTAAGATTTTGACATATATCACCAAATTTATTTCCAGAAAAATTAAACTAATTTAGGTTTAAAATACTGATAATTTTTTTTAAAGGTATTTTCATTCTTAAAAGACTTTACTGGGCGTTTTAAGGCATTGGAATTGTTCTGCATGAGATTGCAATGATGGGTACAGGCCATATACATTTTGTCAAAACTCATAAAATTCTGTGGTGCAAAGTGTAAACTATAATGTAAACTATAGACCATGGTTAGTAGCAATTCCTCAATATTTCTTTATCAATGTAACAAATGTGCCACACTAATGTAAGATTTATTCATAAGGGAAAATGTGAACAGGGGGATGGTTTATATTTTTGATATAACATTTCTGTTATCGAAAATTTCTTTAAAATTAAAGTTTAAAAAAGCATTGTTTATAGTAAAGTGAATCTACAAATCCCTTTGAATAGAATTGACACATTAACAATACATAGTTTCTGAGTCCATGAATATGGACTGTCCTTCTATTTATTTAGGTTTTCTCTGATTTCTTTAACAAGGTACAAGGCAAGTCTTTTACACCCTAGGTTAAATTTATTCCTATACATTTAATCCTTACAGTGGCTATTAAAAATGGAATTTTTTTCTTGATTTCCTTTTCAGATTGCTCATTACTAGTGTATAAGAACAATATTGATTTGTGTGTATTGATGCTGTATCTTATCAATTTGATGAATTTATTTAATAGATCTGTTAGCTTTGATGTGTATTTTTCAGGATTTTCTACATATATAAGATCACGCCATCTGCAAGTAGGGAAAATTTTACTTCTTTTTTGCTAATTTGGATGCATTTTATTTTCCTCGCCTAATCACTCAAGTGAAAAATTTCCAGTACGATGTTGAACAACAGTGGTGGCAAAGAGCATCCTTGTCTTGTTTCTGATTTTAGAGGAAAAGCTTTAAGTCTTACACCATTGAGTACAATAATAACTTGGAGTTTTTCATATATGTCCTATATCATGTTGGGGATGTTTCCTCCTACTCCTAGCTTTATGAGTGATTTTTATCAAGAAGATGTACTGGAATTTGTCAAATTCCTTTATTTGCATGAATTGAAATGATCATGTGTTTTTCTCCCTTCATTCTATTAGTTTGGTGTACTATATTAATTTATTTTCTTATGTTAAACTACACTTGAACACATGGGATTAATTCCACTTGATCATTGTGGTGATTTGAAGCTATATGTACCCCAGAAAACATGATTTTAAATTTAATCTCTTCCTGTGGGGATAAACCCATTGTAAATAGGACTTTAAAAGAGGTTACTTCAGTTAGAGTGTGTTTCACCTCCTTCAGGATCCTATTACTGGAGTACTTTATAAGAGAATGAAATTCAGACAAAGAAAAAGAGAAAGGCACAGGAAGCAAGAAACTTTAATGGAAGTCAGAGGAGGAGGAAGAGACCAGGAGATACCTCCAGGTACCTCGCCATGTGACAGAGGAACCAAAGATCAGCAGCTAGTCCCAGAATGCCACAGTCTTTAGGGAAAAAACATCACCCTGATGATGCTATGATTTGGACATTTTCCTGGCCTCAAAACCATGAGAAAAGAAATTCCAATTCTTTAAGCCAACCCATTGCACAGTATTTGTTTGAGCAGCTATGAAACTAAAACAATCAAGGTAGATAATTCTTTTAATGTACTGTTGCATTTGGTTTGCTAATATTTTTAAATTTATATTCTTAAGAAGTACTGGTCTGTAATTTTCTTTTCTTGTGCTATCTTTCTCTTGCTTTAGTATGAAGGTGATATTGACTTTATAGAATGAATTAGGAAGTGTTTCCTCCTATTCAATATTTTGGAGGTGGTTGAGCAGTATTGGTGTTAATTCTTAGAAAGTTAGGAAAGATTTGCCAGTGAACCCATCTGATCCTAGGCTTTTCTTTTTTGCAAAGTTTTTTAAATTACTATTTCATTTCTTTTCTTGTTATTAAGCTACTGAGATTTTCTATTTTTTCTTGAGCCAGTGTTAGTAGTTTGTCTGTTTTTAGGAATTTTCTATTTCAGCTAGTTTACCTAATTTGGTGGCGTACAGTTGTTCATATTATCTTCTTATAATCTTTTTAAAAAAAATTTCTGTAGGGTTTGTAGTAAGGTCCCACTTTTCATTTCTAGTTTTAGTAGTTGAGACTATTCTTTAATTTGTCAGTCTATCTACAGTTTTGTTTACTTTATTGATCTTTTCAAAGAGTCAACATTTTAAAATGTCTTCTATTGTTCTTTAATTATCTATTCTTTTATCTCTGGTTTAATCTTTGTTATTTTATTCTTTCTGCTTCCTTTGACATTAATTGGTCTTCACTTTCATGATCCTCCAGTTGCAGATTTACCAGTTGCCTCTGATTTGAGACATTTCTTCTATTTTATGTTAGCATTTAGAAATATAAATTTCCCTCTCAACACTGCTTTTTCTGCATCCCTTAAAATTTGAAATGTATTTTTGTTTTCCCTTGTCTCAAGATAATTCCTAATTTCCTTTGTGATTTCTCCTTTGACATATTTGTTGTGTAACACTGCATTGTTTATTTTCCACATAGTTGTGGATTTTCCAGTTATCCCTCTGTTATTGATTTCTAGTTTCATTTCACTGTGGCTGGAGAATATATATAAATGATTTCAATATTTTTAATTAATTGAGATTTGTTTTGTGATCTAACATATGTTCTATTCTAGAGAACAGCCCACGTGCACTAGAGAAGAATGTGTATTCTGTTTTTGTTGGGTTATGTGTTCCATATATGTCTGTTCTAGTTTGTTTAGAGTACCCTTCCTGTGTTCTACTTCTTTACTGATCTACTGTCCTGATATTCTATCAGTATTAAATTCTCCTACTATTAATATAGAACCTTCTATTTTTCCCAGAAAATCTATAAATACTTCATAAAATTTGGTATTCTGCCATTACATACATTTGTGATTATACTTGTTATTTCTTCTTATTGATTTTACACTTTTATTAGTATATAGTGACCTTCTTTGTCCCTGGAAATACTTTTTCACTTAAAGTTTATTTTATCTGATATTAGTATAGCTACCCCAGATCTTTTGGATGGGCCATCATTTCCTGTTTCTTTGTTTGTTTTCTAATTTTTGTTGCATACTGTACAGTTTAATATTTTAATGTGTTAACCCTGGAATTTACCCCCTGAGCTGTCTGTTCCTTAATTTTGTATCCAGTTAGTGATATGACAGTGATTTCCTTAAGATGTCAGGACCTAACAAAAACGTACAAATGCAAGAATGCCTTTCACAGTCTTTGCAAATTGGCTGCATTGGCCATTGCTTTCCTTCAGAATTTAGCACCCTTATCAATAAGATCAATCTAAGGTGAATGTGACTTGCAGTGTTCTCTCTATATTTTCTGAGCCTGCCCCTTTTCCTAGGCTTCTGTTTGCTTGTGGCCTTGAGAATTCCCCCATTTACATGAATTTAATGTGTGTTCTGCTCCCTATAAAATAAACTTTCTGCCCCTCCTGGGTGCTCTATTGCATGACTTAAAACAGGTAATCCTTTGTCACAGGCTGCTTTGAGTTGTTTCTAACACTGCTTTAGTTATACTCAAGCTCCTTCTGCCTTCAGGGAAAGCTCTGGGAGGGCAAGCCAGAGGGGTCTCCTGATTTCAATCTTTCTGGTTGCTACCCAATATATTGGCAAAGACATACCAGCAATGCAGTATGCACATAAGCAGTGCTCTCCTCTCTCTGGAACAATTTCTTTTTCTGTACAAAAGTCTTGACCAATCCTATTGTTGTAGATCAACAAAAAAGATTTCTTTTCACTATAATTTTTGAGATCATCCCTAAAAAGGACTGAAATGCAGCACCAGTCTGTTTTCTGTTCGTGCCAACATACTGAACTAACCCATTTTTGAAGAAAAACCTAGTTTTTCTTTCTGTGTTTAAAATGCTTTCTTTCTGTGTTTATAGAGAATGTCCCATGACGCCATAGTTGGGAGCTGAAGGAGAACCATCAATGCAACAGAGACTTGAAATTTGTGGATATGAGTCATCTGTTATTGTAATTTTTATTGTCATGCGGACCTACCCATGACCTATTCTCAAATTATAATTCCCTATTTGTGATGGATTGTGGCTGCACCTGTCCAACCTTGTAACTTGATAAATTTGATAATTACATACAATAATATTTTCATTGTCAATTTTGTCTCATGGTCTGGCATTCAGTGTCTATAGGGCCTAATAGAATGCCAGGAGCTGCTTTTCAAACAGAAGGCAGTACCTTTCTCCAAAATCCTAGTGTTCTGTGCAGGGACTCACCTAATCCTAGTGTTCTGTGCAGGGACTCACCTCCTGGAGTTTGCCAGAGGCTTCACAGATCTTTATCTGCCATAGATATCTTTAGCACCATTGGGTCTGCTGGGTCATATAGTCTGACTGTGGTAAAGTTTTCTCTTGCTCTGGGCCTCTCTTAAAATAGGAAGCATTTTGAGTCACTCAATAAATGGATCAGAACATTATTTATAAATGTGATATATGTTGCCTCCAATATCCAAGAGAACCACCAAGCCTGTGTTAGTGACTCTTTCTGAAAGATAAATGGGGCAAGGTGCAACGACTAGTCCTTTACCTTAGGTGGAAAATCCAAACATTCCTTTATTATTAGGATACTATAAAAATTATGAAAGCAACAGGTCTTGAAATCTTGTAGGATATGTTTGTACCCTCTGGCACATATGTGTCTTACCAGGGCACTTTCCATTTTCTGCTCATCACAGCATTTAATATTGTATCATCAATATGGTGACCCCACACGGTTTTTCACAATGAATGATTGGTCAACCCTTGTAGAATATATTGTGACAGAAAACAGGAGACTGGACGTAGACTACGGGCAAGACAGTGAATGTGTGCTGCAGTTCCTTCCCATGTGAAAGCAAATAGCTTTGATCCCCTTTAATCATGGGTGTTGAAAAGAATGTATTCACCATTTCAACAGCCACATACCAAAAGTGCCAAAAATCTGTGTTGATCTTTCTTTCACATCAGCAGAGATTTGAGCTATGACATGATTAAAAAACCATCATCTGCCACATGCATATAGTCCCCACCCCCTACCATGGATCATAGAATAAACTAGAATAAGGATAAAATTTACCATCTGCTTGGTAAGTTATCCATTTCTAGAATCCCATCTTGAAAGTAGGCTTTCTAATTGGCTTAAGTTGGGTTCCCATTAAAACAGAACATGAGATAAGTATTTGACTATGTGTAGTTTATTAGGGAAGTTTACCAAGAAAGCAGAATTAGAAGTAGGAAAATAAGATGGGGAAGGGATCCAATTAATAAAGTGTGTGTTAATTAGTTGTTTATGGAAATGGGCAACTGGGATTCAATTTTGTTAGAAACTTTATGTGGGACCATGTAAAATACATTAAAATGGTCCCATGTCCTGTCCCTGAGTTGCTTACTTCCTCATATTTTGGGAATTTGCTTTGCACAGTGGAGAACATTTCTGTGGCTTTGGAGGAAACTCCAAGGCTGCAAAGCAAAGATGCCACAGCAAGATCTTTTTGTGGGAGGGTGGCAACGTGCTGTGCTGTAATGATATAGAACACAGCTATATGGAAACAATGTTGATTGAAGTGTAGTGGCATAACACATTAAAAGCAGCCCAATATCAGAAATGTATGAAAATTTTTTTCTGCAATGCAGATTCTTGGTGATAATAGCCCATCATATTTCCCAGATGAAGTAACAGCTATTGTCACTGAAGTTGTTCACAAAATATTCTGGATCTCCTCTTCAAGCTAGGCACACAAGAGGATTATATTTCCTTGCCCTGTTTGAAGTTAAGCCAATCCATTTGACAAGTTTTGGCCAAAAGGATGTGAGTGAAAGTTATATACAAAACTCAGGGCAATTACTGTGAACCAAGGCATTAGAGCACATGCTTGCTTCTCTTTGTCATGGTGATTGTGGAAAAGTTGATGTGGTATTGTCTCTGAGCCTTTTTCCTCCCATCATGAAAAGTGCATGGAATATCAGATCAGGAGGAGCCCATAACAGCCTTCTTGCCAGACATCTATATTTTAAGTAAAAGAAAACAGGGCCTAAGAGAGATTAAATGGCTTTACTTTTCAATGCCACTCAGCTAACAAATGACTTAGCTATCTGAGATTCCTGATTTTTTGCTCTAAGAAAAAGTATACCCAATTTGACTCCATCAACAATCCATACTTCCTTGTTGTGATGTCTTCTCTCCTTTGTGTCCTGAACTGGTATAATCTACTGATTTATGTGCTCAGGGGACTTAAGTACAAACAACATTGAGACTTTGCCTGAATATTATGAGCTTTATATCAATGTTTACTTCTTGAACTTAAGAAAGGATGTATAACTCTTCTTGCCACCCAAAATTCCTGTAAAAACATAAAAACATGACTTTATTATCTATATTTTAAACAAGAAAAAATGTAATTGTAACACAGGATAAGGGAGGAACTTCTGTCAGTTCCTACTAATGCACATACTCTCTAAGAGATTTCTCATGTTAGATGACTAACATGAGAAAATTCCCCAATGATGGAATTAGTACATATACCTAGAAGTCCTGACTCCATGTCCTGTAGTTAGTTTTTTAGAATTGGAAGAGATTTAAATATTTGTCCCCTACCCATGTCATTCAGCAAGGTTTTTGTTAAATATGAATGTATATGACAATTGATAAGATAACCTTTTCTAATGAAGGCTCATAATTAGTTGTAGAGAAAAAAAGTTTCAGTTTTGTGTTTCTTCTGAAGTAAAAGATCCTAACTTTCCAGCAACATGATCCCAAGGAGAAATAAAGGTTGTGCTTACTTCTTCCTGATTGCTTTCTCAATCTTTTTTTTTTTTTTTTTTTAGAAAAATTAAACAAAGAGGCTAATGTATAATGTGCTTGTATGTAAAACCTTGGAGAATTTTTATTTGTTCAGGAATAAATGTGCAGTAAATTTTATGCAAGATATTTTGATTGTGTCAACATTGTATAACATTTTTAGGGTATGAGCACATACAAAGGAGAAATAAATTCCTCCAAAGGAAAAAAACTGGAGAAGAGTTAAGATTTATAACCAGAGTTACTGATCACTATAGTGAGAAGAGAAATAGTGTAAAAATCAAAAGTCCAACAGTTTACCATTTTACACACATATATATATTCTAATATATAAATAAATGATATCTGGGAGGATAAATGTAGTTAACTGTAGAGAGGATAATTGGGCTTGGGAGGTCAAAATGGAAAAATTTATTTATTTATTTATTTATTTATTTATTTATTTATAAGGTTTACTTATTTATTTGCTTTTTATACATTTTTAGCCCCTCCTCCCATTTCTGCTGTTTTTATGCCCATTTGTTGGCAGTTCTCTGCATCCATTTCTTGCCTTGTCTTCTCATCCTTCTCCTCCTGTCTTCAATGGGATTCGATCCTGGGAATGTCTGATGTGGGAGAGAGGTGTTTTGCTACCTGTACCACCTCAGTTCCTGGTTTTTTGGCATGTCTCATCTTGGCTTTTCCTTGTGTCACTCTCCTGTTACATCATCATCTTGCTGTGAGTGGCGCAACCACGCACGGGGCCTGGTGGTGCACCCTCTTGTGGGGCCTGATAGCACACATGCTTGTGGGGCCTGGTGGTCTGTGCACCTTTTATATTTTTCTCTATTTTACTGGGAGGTCCCGGGGATCGAACCCAGTCCCCTCTATATGGGAGATGGATGTCCAACCATTTGAGCCACATCCATGCCCCTGGAAATATTTATTTTTGACCCTTCTTTTTTTACTGGTCTAATTTTCTTACTATGTGCATATAATACATTTTTTTTTAATTGAAAAAAAAAGAAAACTAATGATAATGGATGCATGTTATCCTATTAACATTTCCATTAAATGTTTATTAATTTCTAATTATTATTACTAGAATTATTATTTTTACTACTATTAATTTTTAAAATGTGACTATCTCCATTGTTTGAAAATCTTGTCTGTTTCCCTAATGGCTCCTTTAACATAAATACCTAAGAAGAATATGACTGGGTTCACAATGTGGAGAGTTAGAATCCCAAAAGATTACATGATTTAACCACTGATATTTACCTTTTTCATCTTATATCTTTTTCAATTTATAAAGGAAAATAATATTTAATGTTTCAAATCAACTTTATAATTTTGATTAAAAATTTAGAAAGTTTTAGGACCACAATTTATAAAATAATCAGAATTCTTTGGGCGATATACAATAGCTTTGATTTGTATCATTAGTTATAGTTTTTTTTTAACAACCCACAAGAATTTTATTTATTTATTTATTTATTTATTTATTTATTTATTTACACCTCTTATGCCACGAATTCATAGGGAATAAATTCCAGTAGCTCAGGCTTTTTTTTCATTGGTTCTCACAAAGCATGTTTCTCTGGGTGGAGCAGGCTGGCCCTTCAGTTGGACCCAGGTTTTTTCTCTTTGGCTTCCTTTATTTCTGATCATTTTCCTTTATGTGTTTTAGGAAGCTTTCTCGGCTCTTAGAATGCTTAATATCTTCAATGTGTGCATTAATTCTCTTGGCAAGAACCTTGCTCTTAACCCTGTTTGTTTACCACTATACCAACAGAATGCTGGGTAACATTGCAGACTCTTCAGTTTTGCCATGGTAACATTTGTGGGGCATTCTTCTTTGAACAGTGCCCATGCCCTTTATGTCTATGATATCATCTTTCTTATAGATTCAAATATATTTGGCCAAAGGAACAACTCCAAGTTTTCTAAAAGGCCTAGAAAACATATGGCCATTTTCTCTCCTCTTTCCCTTTGTGTATGTCATTTTGGCAAATTACTGCAAGATGGCGGTTCTGCTGAAAGGCTATATAGTTTTAAATTTCTTTTTCATTGTTTTCATCTTGGTATTTTATGTTAAGAGCCCTACAGTTTTATGTGCTATCCTGAAGGGTAATTTTAGTGATGGGAGAATGAAAGCAGCTAGTATTTAACTAATTTTTAGCCTGTGTTAAAAAACACTTTTTGCAATCAATACATGTGCACACAGGAAATTGTGCAAGTTTTTGGTGTCATGTGCTTTCATCCACTTTGGCCTATATTGCTATGAGGCTTAGTTTTCTTTTGGAATGATTTGACTTCAGTATAAAGTAATGTGAAGTAATTACTTCCTTTGACTAAATATGATATGCATTTACTTATTTGTATAAAGGAAAAAGGGGACCTGATTATATACTGAGAATTTCTTTTTTCTTAGGTCAGCTATTCTCCTCTTTTCACTATTTCTCTTGTTATTATAGTGATCAGCAACTATGGTTATAAATCTTAACTCTTCTCCACTTTTTTTCCTTTGGAGGAATTTATTTCTCCTTTGTATGTGGTCATACACTAAAAATGTTATACAATGTTGACACAATCAAAATATCTTGCATAAAATTTACTGCACATTTATTCCTGAACAAATAAAAATTCTCCAAGGTTTTACACATGAACACATTATACATTAGCTTCTTTGTTTAATTTTTCTTAAAAAAAGATTGGGAAAGAAATCAGGAAAAAGGCACAACCTTTATTTCTCCTTGGGATCATGTTGCTGGAAAGTTAGGATCTTTTACTTCAGAAGAAATATAAAACTGAAACTTTTTTTTCTCTACAACGAATTATGAGCCTTCATTAGAAAAGCTGATCTTATCAATTGTCATACACGTTCATATTTAACAAAAACCTTGCTGAATGACATGGGTAGGGGACAAGTATTTAAATCTCTTCCAATTCTAAAAAACGAACTACAAGACATGGAGTCAGGAGTTCTGGGTGTCAGTACCAATTCCACCATTGGGAATTTTCTCATGTTAGTCACTTACTCTCTCAGAGAGTATGTGCATTAGTAGGAACTGACAGAAGTTCCTCCCTTATCCTGTGTTACAATTAGATTTTTTCTAGTTTAAAATATAGATAATAAAGTCATGTTTTTATGTTGTTTACAGGAATTTTGGGTGGCAAGAAGAGTTATACATCCCTATAATAATTTTGATATCTTAAAAGTAAACATTGATATATAAAAAGCTCATAATACACAGACAAGCTCTCAATGTTGTTTGTACTTAATTCCCTTCAGTACATAAATCAGTAGATTATACCAGTTCAGGACACAAAGGAGAGAAGAGATCACAACAGGTATGTATGGATTGTCGATGGATTCATATTGAGCATAGTATTTCTTAGTGCAAAACACTGCAAGAGTCAGGAATCTCAGATAGTTAAGTCATTTGTTAGCTGAGTCTAAATTGTAAACTATACTGTAAACCTTTGACAATGTTTAGTAGCTATGTTTCCCTATCTGTATAACAGTTATAACAATGCTACCATACACACACACACACACACCACAAAGGTTTTAATATGGGGTGAGGAAAGGGGAAGGAGGTTGGGAATATGAAAGTCTCTAGTATTCTGTGTGTGACTTTGCTGTGACCTAAAACTTCTTTGAAAATTAAATGAAAATTTGGGAGACACTGGGGAATGAGAGGGGAAAGGTGCCATGGTACAGACTGGACATCTGATAATGCAGTGATAAAAGGAAAAAAAAAAATTAAAAAAAAATTTTTTTGTTTTTTTCCATTTTTTGAATGTCCCAATCCATTGATTATATTTTATTTTTAGTTTTTTTTTTCCTGAGTTTCCATATATTTTATCTCTTGCATTTTAGCTTATCATTATTATTTCATTTTCCTATTAATTGTATTTGGTTATTATATGGGTTTCATCTTCAAGGAAGGTTTAGATCACAGAAGGGTTACAATGGGGCCTGTTGAGGATCATTGGTGGGGGGTGTCTGGGATGGGGGATTCATGGGAGGAAGTTCATCTGAATATACATGAAAGATATATAAAATTGCTCAAATGATCAAGGGATGGGGCATGGTTACGGTGGGTAGACAATCACTTAATAAATAAGGGAATACTGAATTCCCAACCTGGAGAGCTCTGCCACATTCTCCAAGGGAGCAGCAACAGTCCCCCGAGTGAAGGGGCAGTGTCTGGCAAAAGAGGATGGTCCACTGTTGGGTTCTTGTTATTGATGACTAGCCTTATGAGTCTTTGCTCTTGTAATTGAAACTAGCCAAGTTGACACGTTACTAAGCCTCACAAGACCCTTGGAAGAAGAAAGATTGTGAATAAAAGCACACTTCTTGTATGGTGCGAAATGTAAACCATAATGTAAACCATTGACCATGGTTACTAACAATGCTTCAATATTTGTTCACCAATTGTAAAAAATGTATCATACTCATGTAAGACATTATTAATAGGGGAAAATGCAAGGGGGAAGATGGGGTATATGGGAATCCCCTATATTTTCTATGTGATTTTTCTGTAACCTAAAGATTCTTTGATAATAAAGTGAAAAAAAATAAGACACTGGGGGGACATAAGAAATTGTCATTGTACATAAATGATAACAAATCTTATGGTGATGAAAGACAAAATGAAAAAAATTTATTATTTTATTTATTATTTTTATTCATTTATTTATTTTTGGCTTTGTTTAGGGGAAGTTTTGGATTGCAGAAGGGTTGCAACTGTGGCAGGGGAGGATCACTGGTGTGGGGTGTTGGTGATGGGGGGATGTGTGGGGAAGGGTCACCGGGAGCATGCCTCTATGGAATATGAATGTGTTCAAGTGGTCATGAGGTATTGTCTCAGTGGGTGGAGACCCACACAATAACTGAAAGTATATTGAATTCTCATCCCAGGGAGCCCTGCTACATTTCTAATAGAATGGCAAGAATCCCTAGAGTACATGGGCAGTGCCTCGCTAAGGAGAACAGACCAATATGCCAGGCCCTTGATATTGATGCTTGTACTTATGAACCTTGTTCTTGTAAAATTGAAACTTAACCTAGTAATATATATTGCCTAAGAGTTACCTCCTGAAAGCCTTCTTGTTGCTCAAATGTGGTCTTTCTCTAAGCCAAACTCAACAAATACACACATTACCTTCCCCCCTCCCCACCCCGTGTGGGACATGACTCCCAGAGATAAGCATCCTTGGCACCAAAGGATTATTACCAAGTGCCAACTAGTGATGCATTTGGAAAAAGACCTTGACCCAAAGGGGGAAATATTAAATACAAATGAGTTTTTATGGCTAAGAGATTTCAAAGTTGAGAGGTCATTCCAGAGGCTACGCTTGTGCACATCTCAGGAGGATCTCACTGACTGCCACAGTAAACAGTGCCTCAGGCAGGGGGGCTCTTGAAGGCTCTAGTCAAGGCAGATAATCCCAGGAACTTGGCACCCTGTCAGTGGGCCTTACCTTGTAATATATGATAACCTATCCCCCAATATATCAGAGTTAGACTCATTTATAATTTTCCTACACATGGCTCTTATGTACCTTTTATTTGAACCTATAATCAGCACTATACCTATTAAATATGTGTCCTACAGACTTAAATATTCGTTCTGTTTATATGCTGGTTGAGCCCTGAATCTCAGAAGAATTGCAGCACCTACTTTCCAGTTCACTGCACTCACCCAGGACAACTAACAAAAGTTAGTTGAACAAGCCCATCCTCCAAAATAGAGAGTATCTACAACTGTTAGCATGACAGTTCCATCCATGTGCCCTATAGGATATAAGCCCCCTCTCAATCAGAAGCAGAGTAGGCATCACCATCCCCAAATCCTCAAGATTGAGGCAAGAACAAACATAAGGGGGAATGCAACTATGGACTAAAGTAGACATTATTATTCTAGTAATGGATGAATATGTACCACTGATATAAAGGCACTGGCCACCAGAGGTTCTGAGGGGAGGGAGAGGGAAGAATAGGTATAACATGGGGCATTTTGGGGGCATTGAAATTGTTCCACATGACATTGCATTGATGGATATAGGCCATTATACATTTTGTGAAAACTCATAAAATTGTGTGGGGCAAAGTGAAAATCATAGTAAAAACTATAGTCCATGGTTAGTAGCAATGCTTCAATATGTGTTCATCAATTGTAACAAATGTACTACACTAATGAAAGATGTTGTTAGTGGAGAAAAGTGTGGGAGCCAGAGGGTGTGGGGCATATGAGAATCCCCTGTATTTTTGAGGTGACATTTATGTAATCTAAAGCGTCTCTAAAAATAAAATAAAATTTTAGAAAGCACAATTCTTACCACTGTGGACTGGAAATCACATGCATATCACTTCTGCTCTCATTCTGGTCATAATAATGTATATGGAAATACAATCTGTGGCTGGTCAGTTACTTTCCATGGCATTTGTATACTATGGAATGAGAAAGCGTGGATTTGGGTGGACAATCAGCAATCTGCCACATATGATCTATCAGTTATCATTCCGAAGCTTGTGTTAGACCCATCCTTTAGTCTTAGGGTCAGTGTTTTGATGAAGGGACTACCCACACATTAATTTTGACCAATTTAAGTACACTATAGATTGAATTTTTGGCAGAATTCTGCCCCAGTATTAGACAACAATACTTCCTCATTAATGATTTGAATGACTATCATTACATTCATTATTAGAATAGAAAAGCTTGGCAGAAACAAAGTGGTTATTAAATAAAACAGTCCTGGAAGGAGTTATTTGAAGGTGGTCTTCCCCACCAGATTTTTCCCTTTTGATAATTAAAGTTACCTTTTAATGATAGAAAGAGGAGCACGAGCCTAGCTATCAGGATACCCAGCACAGAGTGGCCTTTTTCATCTGCAATGTGAGTTTAGACTGAACCATCTGTAAATTCTCTTCATGTTATAAAATCTCTGTAAATTTTAGTGGAGCCCTAGAATATTGCTTGCAGTTATGCTTTCTTGTCTTGTGGTCATCCTGATGTTTTTATTCACCCCAACTCTGCTCACGCCTGACTGCTCTTTGCCAATGTGATCTGTCAAATTGCTCTCTCTTCTACTTCTAGCAGCTCAAATGTGAAGTTTCTTATCATGCTCTAGTGTCTTTGTGATGCTCTGCCACTATTTCAGTGCCTGGAATGTGGTCTCTCTATATGCTAAATTTCATAATCAGTTTCTTGAAGCTGCATATCCTAGCTTATGATAACTGAGTTCCTTAACCCTTTAAAAGTTATCCCCCAGTTAGCTATCAGTATTCTCTTCACACCTAATTTAATGTCCACAAATGTGATCTATTTGATGGGCAATGTTTTTTTTTTCTTTTGTCAAAGACATTCTGTATGTTTTGGCAGCTTCCCTAAGCATACTCTGTAAATCATGCCTAGTACAGTTGGAATGCTTCATGAGTCCAAATCCTAAAGATAACTGAGCCAAGTGGTGTTCATCTTAAAATGATTATTGATTTTTGGTGAGTCAGGTAGCAGTGGCATATGCATCTTAGAGTGTGGATGGGGCAGAAAGGATAAGTTAATATGATAACTGTCTTCAATTGACAATCTAATAGAACTTATTTAAATTCATAGAATAATACATTTATGAAATAGTTTGCCCAAAGTTCCATACCCAATTTGGGGAATTACAATCTCCATCTACTTAAATACCTCTGAGGTTCCTTTTGAATATATGACTCGACACAGCTGTTTGGTTAGGGAGAGGGTATTTGACTCTCATGCTGGTCCAAGCTCAGCACTTCAGAAAGATTGCTGGACCCAGGTGACTCTTTTTTTTTTCTTTTTTGATTTTTAAATTTTTAATATTTTTAAAAGATATTTAGATTACATAAATGTTACATAAAAAATATAGGGTAATCCTATAAGCCCTGCTCCCCACACTGCCCACATTACCCCATTAACAACACCCTTCATTAGTATGGCACATTCACTGCAATTGATGAGCAAATTTTGGAGCATTGCCACTACACATGGATTATAGTTTACATTGTAGTTTACACTCTCTCCCACACAATTCTATAGGTTATGGCAAGATATATAATGGCCTGTATCTGTCATTGCAATGTCATTCAGTACAATTCCCAAGTCCCGAAAATGCCCCCTTATTACACCTGTTTTCCCTCTCCCTGACCTCAGAACCTCCAGTGGCCACTGCCTCCACATCAATGATATAAACTCTTCCATTGCTAGAATCATAATAAGTCTATAGTAGAATACCAGTTAGTCCACTCTAGTCCATAGTTCATTCTTCAATCCTGAAGATTCTGGGATGGTGATGCCTGCTCCACCTGTAATTGAGAGGGGGCTTCTGTCCCATATGGCCAATGGATGGGACTCTCTTGCTTGCAGTTGTAGACTCTCTTGGTTCATTGTTATGGTGGTTGTCCATCATCACCTCCTTGTTAGTTGTTCTGGGTGAGTCCAGTGAACTGGAGAGTAGGTGTTGCAACTCCATTGAGGCTCAGGGCCCAGCTGGCACGTGGACTACCCAAAGCGTCAAGTCTCTTGGATGTATACCTACCAACTCCAGCACCAACTATAGGTTCAAATAGAAGGGACCGAAGAGCCATGTGTAGGGAAACCACAACTGAGTCCAATTCTCTCACACTGGGGAGCACAAACCCCAAAATAGGGCCCACTGGTAAGGCACCAAACTCATGAGCTGTCTTCCCTGACCATAGTGCCTGGGTGTCTCCAGAGCCTTCAGGAGTCCCATTATTTAGGCTAGTGTCTAATTTGGCAGTCAATGAGATCCTGCTGAGATGTGTATAAACATAACCTCTGGAATGACCTCCTGACTCACTTTGAAGTCTCTTAGCCATATAAACTCATTTGTCTTTACCTTTTCCCTCTTTTGGTCAAGGTCTTTTTCCAGTTGCATTGCTAGTTGGTGCTTGGTAGTAATCCCTCAGTGCCAGGGAGGCTCATCCCTGGGAGTCATGTTCCATGCTGGGGGGAAGTTATTGCATTTATATGCTGAGTTTTGCTTAGAGAGATGTCACATTTGAGCAAAAAGGAGACTCTCAGGAGGTAATGCTTAGGCACACTATAATACTATGCTAAGTTTCAATTTCAAGAGTAAAGGTTCATAAGCACATCATCAATATCAAGGGCCTATCAATGGACCATTCTTCTTCACTAGGTTTTGCTTCTGTACTTGTGGGATTCTTCCTGTTCTATTTATCAGAGAATGTGGGAGAGCTCCCCGGGAGGGGAATTCAATATTCTTTCAGTTATTGTGTGAATCTCCACCAACCGTGACAATGTCCCATAAACATTTAAACATATTTTTATACCTTATGAGTATGCCCAGGTGAACCTCCTCCCATGTATATCCCGTCACTGACACCCCACACAAATGATCCTCCCCTGCCACAATTGTAACGCTTCTGTGGTCCAAAACTTTTTCAAAAATGAAGCCAATAAAATAGCCAAATACAATTAATAGGAAAATGAAATAATAATGATAGTTTTAAAAATAGGAAATAAAAATTAAAAAATTAGAAAATAAAATAAAATAAATTTTGGGCTAATAAAAAATAATGAAAAAACATAAAATTTTTTTCTGGCATTTTGCCTTTCATCACTGTAAGATCTGTTTTCCTGTATATGCAGTGAAATTTTCTTCCATTTATTCCCCCAATGTCTTACTTTGGTTTTGTCTTCAGGGAAGTTTTAGGTCACAGCTAAGTCACATACAGAATATAGAGGACTCCCATATATCCAACTTCCTCCCCATTTTCCCCTTTCCCCTATTAATAACAATTTATATGTGGATGGTATCATTTGTTCCAACTGATGTACAAATATTGAAACATATCTACAAACCATGGTCAATGGTTTCCATTATGGTTTATTTTTTGGACCATACACTTTTATAAATGTTGATGAAACTTAACAAGGCCTGTATCCATCACTGCAAGATCATGTAGAACACTTCCATCACCCTCAAAATGCCACCTGTTCCATCTATTCTATCCCCCCCTCCCCATCCCCTCAAGACCCACAGCAACCACCAGGCTTCACTCTTTGCAGTACCAGATTTATAGTTATTTGCAACAACACTGACGGCTTGACACACTGGTCTGTCCTCCCCTATTGGGCACTGCCCATGCTCTCCAGAGACTCCTGCCCCTCTATTTGAGAATATAGTGGGACTCTCGAGGATGGAAGCTCAAAACAAGGTGACTGTTAAGTGACTGAACTCTAAGGAAAAGAGCTTGGGTGTAACTGGTCAGCATGTCATTATGATTCTTGCCATATGTGATAGAAAAAGAAAGATATCTACTCTTTGGTAAGAAAGGGGTGTGTGACCGAGAAGGAACAGAGATGTTGAGATAAGGAGAGGTCTGATCTCACTGGAACATCTGCTTCTGTTTTGTCCTGAGTCCAGCCGAATTTCTCTTCGTAAATTCCATGAGCTATCAAGCAATTTTTGAAATAAACTCCCCCTATTTTTCACAAGCAAGCCATGCCATTTGTAAGCTAAATAATACTTATTTATGCACAGAGGGATTAAAAAATAGTGGCTTTCCAATCAATATCAGCCTTGATTCATATATCACTTATGCCAAAGCATCCAGGTAAGAAATGAACATTTGAATCATTTGGAGGTTTGCACTCAACAGCTTAGGTCTAGATTTATATAGCATCAAATATTCACATCATGGCAGTGAGAAAAGGAATAAAACAAAGTGGAATTACTATGGGTAAGAAATTAAAAATGGGGTCGGGATGCCATTCAGGAAGTTACTCTTATGTGTGTCTCAGCCAGATATCAGAAACTGCCAAGGTCTGCAAATCCAAAAACAATGATGTTTTTGAGGACACCTGGGTACCATGAACCAAATATAAGATAAATAAATCAGGAAACTACCAAATTGAAGGACATTTGAAAAGTCCCATATACCCACCAATCATAATTCTTTACAAACAACTTATGTAATCTTTTTCTTTAAAAACCTTTGCTTGGAAGCCCCAAGACAGGACAGAGTTTGGTTTGCTAGGTGAATCTGTGCTCCCCAAGTTGCAATTCTAAGAACCCAAATAAACCCTTCTGTTACTTTACAGCTCAGTTTGTTATTTCTCCATTGACAACAATTTTCATAGTTTCACTGTCATCTAAGCAGTCCAGATTTTCTATATATCTATAGTCTGAAGGGTTAATCACATAAAACATTTGTATTTTTAATTGGACTTTTAAAGTTTCATTGGATAAAGGATTGGGATGTAATTTTTCTGTTTGTTTCAATGTTAATTTCTTAAAAGACTTATTATAGTTCTCATCTGTATACCAGAAAAAAACACCCCAAAACTTCAGCTCTAATTAAAAAAGATATTCTGGGAAATTAGCTTAAAAAGAAAGCTGAAGGATTTTTAGAGCCTTTAGTCAATTTCTTCAGACTATGGTGAAGGATGAGTTAGTCAAAGAGGCAGGTACCATTCTTGACTTCTGGCACCAAAAATTCAAGAATCAGTGACAAACAAGTCTTTTCAAACGTTCTTCTATATATCTTATATTTATGTGTATATTCATATATATTGTATATATGTGTGTGTGTATATATATATATATATATATATATAGAGAGAGAGAGAGAGAGAGAGAGAGAGAGAGAGAGAAGGAAATTACATTTTAAAAGAAAGCTAAAAAATACTTCTTAGGGTCTTGGTGTCCACATCTAGGAAAAGTGAAATTCAAATTAAATATATATAAGGGTTATGCATTATTTTTTGGTGAACTCTTTTGACAGTGATTTTACAAATATTGACCATTGATATATATTAGTGTTCAGGTTTTTTGGAAACTGTTAATATTGTTTTCTCATCGCTATTTATTCCATTAAATGTGTCTTGCTTCAAATTATAGATCCCTTTTAGGGAACATGGCTTTTTCCAGTTGAATAACTCAGGATCACATCCATTGTAGCAGGAATGGGATTCTAGGAAGCCTCTTTGTCTTTTGAGATAGAGTTTTGTGCTGGAATCCTGACTTCACAATTTACTAACTGTTTGGCTTTGGGCATATCATTTTACTTTTCAGAGTCTTATTTTACTCATCTGTAATATGAGGATAATAAAACTTACCTTGAGAGATTATTATAGAATTAGAGCTAATGGGTGGGAAACACTTGATGTGCAGTAGGAAACGCTTGATACCTAACAGACATTAAATAAACAGCTGCTATTTTAAATTTGAGGTTTCCTCAACCAGAATGGGAATTCTGTTTGCCCCCACATATGTTTTCATCAATCAATGGGATCATTCCATTCTTGATACCCAGTGGCATTACTTCTCCAGTGCAAATGAAAGAAAAGTTTTTTTTCTCTGTGAAACATTTCCATTGAATCAGTGATTTGTATATAAGCACAAATGGTGTTATACTTTTAACCCACTCTTAAAGAAGAGGAGGCAGATATTTTAATTTTTTTTTATTCCTTGGAGTATTAGCTCTTATTTTGCTTATTGCTGGGGGTTGCATAGTATCCCCCCAAAACTGAAATCTGGACCCAGGTACATGAGAATGTGACATTATTTAGAAATAAGTCTTTGCAGATATAATCCAGTTAAGATGAGGTGATCTCTGAGTAGGGCTGGTCCTCACGAGCAGACACAGAGAGCACACAACGAGCAGACACAGAGAGCAGACAGTGAGCACAAACAACAATGGGGGCAGGGGGAAGAAATAAATAAATAAATAATAAATCTTAAAAAAAAAAAAAAAGAAAAAGAAGACCATGTGAAGACAGAAACAGAGGCTGGTGTGATGCATGTGCAAGCCCTGGAATGTCAAGGATAGCCGCCAACCACTAGCAGTTGGAAAGGGCAAGGAAGAGATTCTCCATCAGGGCCTCCAGAAGGAATCAACCTTGTTGACACCATGATTTCAGAAGCCTAGCCTCCAGAACCATGAGAAGATACGTTTCTGTTGTCTTAAGCCACCTAGTTTGTGGCACTTGGTTACGGCAGTCCTAGGAAACTAATTCATTGGGTAAGAACACAATAGTAGAAACAGCCTACTATGTGAAAGGAACATAGAAGACATTCAAAGCTGTTTCCTGAGCTTGATTTATTTTAATGTTAGAAATGCTTATTTTTACCTTCAGTATTTGAAAACATATGTTTTATCTCTGTGGAATTTATCAATTGCTTCAGTTATGAGTATCTACTTGTCTTTTTCAGTAAGTTCCAACAAAAAGGGTGATGAATCAGATGTAACCAACAAGGGGCAAGTTTGAATGCGTTTGCATATCATTTTGCAAGTAATATGTACCAGTTGTCAAAATGCCATAAAACTATAATTTTCTACTTTATTTTTCTATTCTTTTAATGTAACATATTTTTTACCAGGAGGATTATTTATTGAAGCTTTTTGTATTAACCTCAACCAGATTGCACAATTGTAGATTCATATATCACTCATTTTTAGCTTGTCTACCCCCGTAAGCTACTCTCCTGCTTCATTACACTTTCCCTTTCTTGGTTTCTTTTTGCTTTTACTTACACAACCCGAGATCGTGTTTCAGATCATTTTAAAAGGTCAATCTCTCCCTCAACAATTTAAAGAACTTGTGGATTTCAACATGCTCCATTAAATCTCACCAATAATAGACTTATTTGTCATTGGTAATTCAACAACATGTTATTACAACTCCATGTGGAGACATGGAAGAGGTAAAATATTTAAAAGGTCTTTTTTGCCATTGTAAGAGCCTTTCAAATGCATGTGCACATGGCCATTTTACCCTTTGCCTCACCACATGGAGGTTTGGAGGCATTTTTCCAACAGGGAAGAATAAGAAACCACAGGTATAAATTTGTGCGGTTTCTGTGGAAAGTATCTTGATAGAGTCACTGTCCTCTATCAAAGGCACAAAGGCAGAGTGAAATTTTCCTTCTGTTATAGTGAGAGTAGAGTTGCAAGTGGGATGTAAGGATATGATAGGCATGGTTAGGAAGTGAAACCACATTGTGGTAGTTCTTAATTTTTACAGGGCTTATATCAACCAATAACTATTTCATAGAATCTTGGCCCCACCATAACAGAAGTAAAGAGTTTTTTTTTTTTTTTTTAAGATTAGCATAACTGTATATGTGTTTGATTTTGATAATACCTCAATAATGGCTATGAAAATCCTCTGTCATACCTAGTTTACTTGTGTGTAATTTTGCCAGTTCATGTTCCAGAGTTTCAGAACCACTGCTTGTCAAATGATATTTTGGGTCTAAAGGATTGAATATCCTAAACTCCACTTAGGTTAGGACAGATGAATCCAAAAGCAAAGGCTTGAGAAAGGAGATTTAAATGGGATTACAAAAAGCATTAGTTCAAAGTGAGGAAACTGGGTGAGTCACAGATGGATGCAGTGCACCAAAAGTAAAGCATGAACAACAAAAATAATTGAGGTGTTCCTAAGTAGAGACAATTGTCTTCTGACCAGCAGTCCAAATATAAAGAAACAGAGGTAAAGTAGGCATAGTCATAGGAATTAAATAGCAACTATTCTAACAAGAGCAACTGTTGAGGCCAGAAGCCCTAGACGTCCAGAACCAGAGGCATCTAAAGACACAGAGAATCAGGAAATGTCCTGTTGTCAGTGTCTTCTGGACATGCTAGGGGAAGAAAACAGCTGGCAGGGTGAGGGCAGGTGGAACACGAGGCAAAGACTAGTTTAAGGACAAAGGCTCTTTTCCCCATTTATATAATAGCTTTATTGAGATAATTTGCATACAATAAAATGCACCTTTTAAAATTGTACAATTTAATAGCTTTTAGTATATCACAGTTATACAAGCAATGTCACTAATTTTAGAAAATTTTCATCAAACCCCCCCCAAACCCTTATCTATTAGCAAATAGTCCCCATTCTCCCCTCCCCCAACCCTGGCAGTCAATAATCAATTTTCCATTTCATTAGATTTACCAATTCTGGGCCTTTCATATTGTACACTTCCATATTGTAGCATGTATCAGTATGTCATTGCTTTTTACGGCTGGATAATATTCCATTATGTAGATATACCACATTTTGCTTATCCATTCATCAGTTGGTGACCAGGGTTATTTCCACTTTTTGGCTATTATGAATAATGCTGCTATGAACATTCATTTTCTAGTCTTGGGAAGGACATAATGTTTTCAGTTTTCTGGGTTATATACCTAAGACTGGATTGCTGTATCATATGGTAACTCTATAGCTAGAGGAAGTGCCAGACTCTTCATTTTATACTCCCTCTAACAGTATACAAGTCGTCCAATGTCTTCACAATCCCATCAACATTTGATATTGTTTGTCTTTTTTATTTCAGGAAACTTAGTGGAGGTAAAGTGATATCTCCTTGTGGTTTCAATTTGCATTTCCCTAAGGACTAAGATGTTGAGCATCTTTTCATGTGTTTATTGGTCATTTGAATATATTTTATGAAGAAATACCTATCTAAATCTTATGCCAGTTTTTGATTTGGTTATTTGTCATTTAATTGTTGAATTGTAATAGTTTTTGATATATTCTGAATGCTAGAGCCTTCTCAGATATATAATTTGCAAATGATTTTTCTCATCCTGTGATTTGTCTTTTCACTTTTTGATGGCATCCTTTGATACATGAAATTTTTGATTCTGATGAAGTGCAAGTTACCTCTTTTTTCCTTTGTTATTTGTGATTTTGGAATCATATAAATCTAAGTCACAAAGATACACTCCAATGCTTTTTCCAAATAGTTTTATAGTTTAGGTCTTAAACTTACATCTATGACCTGTTTTGAGTTAATTTTTGTATGCCGTGTGAGGAAGGGGTCTAGCTCTTTCTTTGCATGTGAATATCCATCTGCCTTAGGATCACTTGTTGAAAACAGTGTTCTTTCCCCATTGGATTGTTTTGGCACTTTTCTAGAAGATCAGTTGACCACAGATGCATGGGTTTATTTCTGGACTTTCAATTCTATTCTATTGATGTATATGTCCACCCATATGCCAGTACCACATTATCTTGTTTGCTGTAATTTTGCATTAAGTTTCAAAATTGGGATGTGTCGTGAATCCTCAAGCTTTTTCTTCTTTTTCTATTGTTTTGATGATTTTGGGTTCCTTGCACTTCCTTATTTATTGTAGAATTAGCTTGTTAATTCTACAATTAGCTTGTTAACTTCTGCAAAAAAAAAAAAGTCACTGGGATTTTGATAAGGATTGCATTGAATCTGCAGATCAATTTAGGGAGTATTGCAATCTTTTACTTTTAGGTTGTTTTTACCCTATTAGAAAAATATCATGCAAGAAGTACAGAATTCCCATATATACCCCCCCCCACACACACACACGTTTTCCACATTATTAACATTTTGCCTTTGTGGGGTACCTTTGTTACAATTCAAGAAACAATATTATTATGATTAGCCTAGTAAATTTAGCCCACTGTTTACATTAGGGTTCACCCTTTGTGTTGTACTATGTGTTTTGTGTACTATGTATCTTTGTGTTGCACTAGTATACGGACAAAGACTCTTACTCTTACCATGAGTGACAGAATTCCTCACCCTCAAAATGAGTAACAGGCAGTTCATTGAGACTCACATGTGTGGATTTCTTTTTGGGTCCAAATTTCCTTTTTAGTAGGTCTGTACCTGCCTTTGTTTGCCAAGCAATCCCTAAAAACTCCATTGGTGAGTTTAAACATAAACAACTGAGCTCAGGTGGATTTACTGGTCATGTGGTCATGATCCAGGATCTTAGGCGGGAAAAGCTTTGATGAAAACTTCAGGCCACTCAACACAGCACCTATTATAACTGGAATAAGGACTTTTTGGGTTTAGCCTCAATATGTTTCCTATCTTAGGCTTCCAGAGACACAAGGACCTAGAGCAGCCTTGTTTGTATATTTTTGCAAAAATTTGTATTCTTTCATGGAAAACTACAGTTAATATATGTATATATGAGGACTTATCTTCATCTTTCCTCCTTGAATGTTCTTGTTTTCCCTCTTTGTTTATGCTCCTTTTCCCAAGAGAAAAAATCATGCTGCTTAAGGTAATATTGTTTGTCAATCTCATTCTAAATTTGGAACCAGTCCAGAAAACCTAAGAGGAAGTTCATCTCAGTCACAGTTAAACTGCCCATGTGACTCTCCTCTACTCCTATAACTGCTGATCTTTTCATCTATTCTTTATAAGGAATCCATTGAACTTTAATTAATATGAAAAATTCAGGTTTTCATCTGATTTAAATGTGACTGACATCATGCTGCTACTAAAAGTGGAACAAAGCACAAACATGGTGAAGAGAAAACTTGAAATCCAGTGCCTGCCACAGTTTTATTTCTTGCTGCCAAATCCTCTTATATTCACATGAGAATTGAGAAAGACACAGTGATATCGTTTTCCTGGAATCTTGATGTCCATACCTATAAACAGGGACACACTTGAAAAGTATGTGCACACAGGAAAAGGCACAATTCAATATCTGTCAAACAAATCACCTATCTTTAGTTCCAAATGCCCCAACGGAAAATATCTGAAGTTGCACACTATAGGTGCATGACTCCAGAAGGGTTAGTGTGTCAATAAGGAGCAAAATGCCTTTTGAAGTGAACATGCACACGCACATGCACCTACCATTCACACATGCACATACCTTTACTTGTATTCAGTGAGTTGCTCAAAGCAGACACAGATGTGTTCCTGGAAGATTGCTGAGTCGCACAGGGAACTTTCCCTTCAGCTCGTGGCCATTAGCATTCTGCTAGCTATGGACCAGGCTGCTCTCATGTTTATGGATTCTACTTCTACATATGTCTATTCTCTGCATCCTGAGTTTGGGACAGCTCCTTTGCAGCATGTGATTGTGACCTTATACCCTGTTTACTCCGTAGAACCTAGTGTACTGCTATAGTAATATATGAAGTCCTAAAAAAGTGACTACAAAAGCAAAATTTAACATGCTTTTTCACTTCAAAAATTATATTGGTCATTGCATTTCAAAAATGTACAGTCTCCTATTAAAAATGATTTAAAACCAGAACTTTTTACCAAATCTGCCCATGGACTTGGTCAAATCATTCTACCTATATCTGCCTCTATTTGGTAGTGTTGCAGATTGGGACTAGCACAGGTAATCTCTTACCATATAAAATATGATTATAGATTATTTGAATCTTCAGAACCTTTAATTTTAAATTAAAAAATTCTGAGTGAATCTCATGAAAGCACCTGAGATCCTGATGGTTTTATTTAAAATTTGAAACATCTCAAATTTTTTTCAGTTCAATACTAGGTTTTCTCCCTTTTTCTTTGCCCTGTAATCTTTCATTAAGTTTACAAAAGGCATCTTTCCATACACACACACAGATATAGAGTCAACTCCCAGTTATGTACATTCAGTAATGAATTAAAATTGTAAAAAAAAATCTTAGTATAAATAACTTTCATTGAAATAGTTTGATTGCAATAGAATCATGTTTAAAAGAATATTGTTCCAGAGATGAGATTCATGGTTGGGTTCTCCAGAGTTGAAAGAGAGCCGATGAGTCTTGGTTGCTGATTTGTTGATTACTTAGAACCTTAAATGGGAAAGGTGCAGAGTGCTTCTGCCTAATTCCTAGATTTTTTCATGCTTATTTTGGTGAATTTTGTGGTCATTTAATATGTAGGGTTTAATAAATTATTTCTATCAAACTTTCAGGAACTATAAGAACTCTCATTTGGGAGGCTGGGGTTGGTAGGCAATTCTCAGTGGGTCTCTCATATTTCTGCACATCTTGTGAGTAGAGGCACCATCTGCCTTTGTTTTGGGCTATCTGTTCAAAGATATTTGTATGGTGAACAGCCTTGGAAAAATAAAGATAAGGTCTGCTTCCAGAGCAAAGGACATGCATGCTCACTGTCCAGTGTCATAAACGTAACGTCTTTCTCTGGGGCAAATGTCAGACAGGCTTATCGCCCATTACAAAAGATTGGTGATTCTCTAAGCTATGAGTTTCCCGGCCCCCTCTGTAATTCAATCCCATGTGTGCACAGTTATTACCTGCCTCTTTTTCTGTTGCCCTGTAAGAATTAGGGCTTGAGGAACTGACAAGGCTGATACTCTGATTCTGCCATTGCCATAAATGATAAGCCACCTAGAATTTTCTAATACAAGGATCCATGAAACTGTGCAGGCTAACTTGTTAGCTTGAACATAGGGTAAAATATCAGACATTTACAATTATTGATAGCTGAGTATTTGGTTAATTGGGATGTTGATTCCCTACATAGTCTAGTACCATTTCTATGAATATCAGATAATTGATATCTTTTCTTTGGACTGGTTCATCAGTAAGCCTATGTTACAGACCAAGGATAGGAAAGTGCTACCCATAGGCCAAATCTGGCTTGTCATATCTTTTCATAAAGCATGTTTTATTGGAACACAGCCATGCATATCCATTTACATGTTGTCTGTGGTTGTTTTCATGCTACTACCACAGAGTTGAGTATTTTTCAACAAAAACTATATGGCCCAGAAAACCTAAACTATTTACTATTTGGCCTTTTACAGAAGAAGTTTGCTGACATTTGTTATAGACTATCAAAGTGACATAAAATTCAGGCCATCATGAACTTATTTAAAAATATTTGGGGTAGAAAACTATGATGAAAATAAAATAATTATTGCATGACGGGAGAAAAGGGAGCTTCACAGTTAACTATAAGTAAACTCACTGACTGATTATACTATACTTCGTCAATGTACTAAACAGATATTTTTTGAGTAACAGTCCTATATCCAAAATTTCACCATTCAATTCATGCCTCTCTCTAAGACTCTGGCCTTGATTCTCAAACGGAAAATTTCTTTTTCCTCCTCAGAGCTCCCATTTGCACTAAATATAATTTTTAATAAAATTTTCCACCTTACATTACAGTATGTAAATTTACATATACATAGTTCCTTCTACTAGACTAGATACTTCTAAGGTTAAAATTCATATATATATTCTATATAGAAATTGACTTGTGCAAATATTTAGATAGATGATATAGATATAAACATAGATACAGATAGCATAGCTAGGGATGTATAGATACAGATATATAGATATAGATTTTAGGAGGAATCATTAAAATGGGATTTCTTTTCAGTGAGTCTAAATAGCAAATTATATCTTTAAACGATAGAGTTTTCTACTGCACTGTCTTTGTGGAAGATTTCCTTTCCTAATGATATTTCTTAAAGTCTAATTTCATTTCCTTAGCTGATTTCAACATAATAAAAGAGGAGGGTGACAGAGAATGGAATCATTCCTGGCAGCAGGGGAAAGCACGTGCACACATATTGACTCTTACTGAGAAGGTGATGATGGAGAAGATTCAGGAGGAGAAGTTGCTCTCAGAAATGAAGCCAGTTAGTTGCCTACAAATTATTATGTTTCAGAGTTATGGTAGCAGGATTCTGGCAGGTAAGATTGGAGTGCCAAAGGATTTTGAGTTCAACACATCGAGACAGATTCTTGGAGTAGGGAGATTCGCCAGTGTGTAGGGATGTTACTGATCTGAGTCACTAGAGGAAGCATTTCCAGAAGAGAAGGCTATGTATTCTATAAGAAATTCAAGATCTATGATAAAAATTATACTGTTGAGTGCTTGTTAAGAGCCAGGCATCCTCCTGAGCAATTTAAATACATTATCTCATTTAATCTTCACAATAACCCATTCTGCTCATTTTACAGATGAGGACAACTTGGCTTAAACAGTTTAAGCAAGTAACTACTTGAGGTCACATGACTAATTAGTGACAGCAAATGAGAGTCTGATCCAATTCCAAAACATCTCACTCCAGAGCGTCCACCTTGATAATTAAATTTCACTGCCTTCATTTGGGCAAAGCTGCTTCCAGGGAGGCCACACAGCTTCCACAGGGAATGCCCTCACCATCTACAACTGGAGAAACTCATGAAGATGGGGCATTGAAAAGAAGGGGCTCATCTGCACAGTCGTAGGTCTGGTTTGCATCTGAAGCCCCTGTTGTCCTCTGAGACAAATCCCTACACACTCAGCTTGGTTTCAGTCCACAGGCAGTGGTCTTTCACTCACCCCAACCAAATCTGTTTGCTGATTATCGCACTGCATATATTCACAATTCAGATGTTCTTACTTCCAGCCATCTATTTCTGTGCATTCTGTGCTACTCACACTTGCAGTAAGAGCATTCTATTCTTATTGCCAGCCATACCATTAACATATTTAACACGTTTGAAAAAGGAGAGGCAAACCTTGATCTAAACTTTTGAGATGTGTTAATAATACTTTTTCAGGCAAATCTCATTATTTCTCAATGTTCTCAGAATAGCCCAACTCTAAAGTAATTATGACATAAACCAGCTGCTGGTCCAGAGCTCCAGGGTTTCACACAAAAGCTGGAACCTCTTCAGAGAAAGCAGCAGCTAGAAGGAGGACAAAGCCATAGTGGGAGAATTCTCAGTAACTGGCATTCGCTCTGGTTTCAGCTTTTCATTTTGCATCATTTAGTTTCGCTTTGACCTTAAAAAAATCTAATGGAAAGAAAAGTAAAACTTTTATAGCCAACAGAGTCAAAAGGTGAAAAAGTTTGAGTGAACAATAAGAGATACAACCTAAAGTAGAAACTCAAGAATATTGAAGAAGCATGCCTTTCATATAGGACAGAAATTTGAGAGTGTCGGGAATAGTAAACTTGTCAAGTCTTAGGTATTTGCATAGTCATAGATCTAAGAATAATCAGATGACAGAAGAGTCCATATTGGATTCTGTCACATTCAGATCCCACACCCACAAGGCTGAAACTTGGTTTTTCATTCTGGCACCCATAGGCTACCATCAACTTCATGTAGAACAACTGCAGAAGCTGAATGAACAAGCTTGCCTGTTTCTTCATACCCTGTAATGACATGAATTTTCAGCTGAACTTGATCAGCCTCCATTTTCTAGTAGACTAAAAATATTTTCAAGGGAAAAACAAAAGGGATATACATATTTTCCAAATCTTCTAGCATTTTAGGTTTAGATAAGCAATGGGAAAGAAATGATTGTGCTTACCTCTGACTCCCCCACTGTACTGCAAGTTACTTAAAGTTAGGGTATATATCTCAGTCTTTTTTTGCAGCTTGTCATGGGTTGAACTGCACTCCTTTAAAAGATATGTCGACATCTTAACTCCCAGTACTCCAGAATATGACCTTATATAAAAATAGGGTTGTTGCAGATGGAATTAATTAAGATGAGGTCATTCTGGAGTATGGTCATGACGGGGTCATGACATATTCCTCACAAAGTACCTAGAATTTCATAGATAGGCTTTAAATACTTATTAAATTGAGTCATTATCATTATTTTTATTTTATATGTATTGCTACAGCTATAGTTTTAAATATTTATAAACCCATGAGTAAGACGAAATTTATTCTGATTTTTTTCTGCATAATTATAGAATTATATAATGTCCATCAGAGAAAATCAAATAAGTATATTTTTATTGCTTGCACATAGAGTTCAAGGCCCAATAGGAAGTCATTTGCAGGCTAAGTAGTGGATGTCATCACTGACCATGGCGTTTTCATTGGGTTTATGCCAATTCTCTCTTGAAAACTAAATGTAACGCCAGAAATTTTGTTAGGAAATTGGTATAATTTACTTTGTTAATCAAATCTTCCATCATACATATTCAACACCAAATATTATTTTTCCTCATGAAACTTGTCCTCTTTATGATTTCTTTTTTCAGCAGTATTCTTCCAGTTTCCAAGACTCATAACCTATGAGTAACTTTGGCTCTTATATACTCCTTTACCACTCATCTATTTCCTTCTGAGTTCTATAGATTCCAGCTTCATTAACTTTCTGAAGCCAACACCTCCCTTTCATTCTCTCTGCCCCCATCCCAAGTTAGACCCATCTTTAGTTCTGAGTAGAACCATTGCAACAAACTGACCATTGGCCCTCTTGAGTCTTCCCTTTCCACTACTGCTAACAATTTTGCTGAGCACATTTTCTATAAATGTTCCTGTTTTTGTTTCCTAGGTTTCTTAAAACAGATACCATGAAATGGTTCAGATTGAACAATGGGAATTTAATAATTTACAGTTTTGAGACTGAGAAAAATGTCCAAATCTAGGCACCATCAGGTGATGCTTTATTCCCAAATACCAGTGCTAGTGATCCTTGGTCCTTTGTCACATGGCAAGGAACATGGTAGCATGGGCTGGTCTCTCTTTTCTCTTCCAGGTTTTGCTGCTTTCAGCTTCTTGCTTCTATGGCATTGTCTTTCTTTCTCTCTTTCTCTCTCTCTCTCTTCCTTCTATTCATAAATCCAGTAATTGAATTAAGTCCCATCCTGAATAGGTGGGTCACACCTTAACTGAAGCAGCCTCAACAAAAGATACTACTTAAAATGGATTTATACCTGCAGGAATGGGTTAGCTTTCAGAGCATGATTTTTATGGGGTACCAACAGTTCCAAACCACCACACTCCGCCCTCTGGACCCCAAAAAGACAGGTTTTTTCTCTATGCAAAATGCATTCATTCCGTCACAATATCCCAAAAGTCTTAAGTCATTTCAGTAACGATACTAAATAAGTCTCATCAAATTAGGTTTTAGGTGTGGTCTGTCCTGGGGCACAATTCTCTGTCTGTGGACCTGTGAAGCTTAGAAATCAAGTTTTTATCTCTTTCCAACATACAATGGAGGGATTGTCATAGGACAAACATTTCCATTCTCATAGGGAGAAACTGGAATAAACTCAGGGGTTCATAGGTCTCGAACAATTCTGAAACCATGCAGGGCATACTCCATTAGATTTCAAGATCTGAGAGCCTTCTATGGGACAATGTTTTGCCCTCTGAGACTGATAGAAGAGCAGTCCCACCCTTTCCAAGTGCTTGCACTACAGCCATACTTTCCCCAAACACTGGAGTCAAGATTCCACCCTCTTCAAGCATCAGGATGGCAGCCAGGCTCTCCGCATTCCCTCAGGCATCTGAAAAACCTGGCCTGGTAGCACTATTTCTGAACAATAGGTGGAAGGCTCACTTTCTTCAACCCCTGAGGCATACTCATCCTTTCCACACACAGTAGGTATGCTCTTTTGGCCTGAGAAGACGTCTTCAGTCCAGACGTTAGCGTCCATGGTCCTGCCTTTGAAGTGATTTTTCCTTCAATTTGCTCCTTTCCTGCCCCTTTCAGTCCAGGCTGGCAGTAGTTCCATTCACGCAAATATCGTAAAAACAAAACAAAACAAAACAAAACAAAAATAACAAACTTGTTGGTTTTGAATGTAGTACACAGGGGTCCAAACCATCAGACAATAAGACTTTCCACTGATCTTTCCTGGATAACTACCCTTACAATCCTGACTTTCACTGGAATGGCTTACTGGATCCATGTTCAGTTAAACCTCACATAGAGCACTATTCTCTGGGGATGCACTTTTTGGAAGCTCAGAATTTTCCAAATCATAAATTTCTGGTTTATTTGTGCCCTGGAATTCAGTTCTCAGCTTATCCCTTCCTCTCACATTTTGCTAAAAGCTGCAAGGAGAAACCAGCCTGTACTTTCCACACGTAGTTTGAAAATCTCTTCAGCTAAATATCCAAGCTCATGAAAGTCAAATTCTTACTTCCATCTGAGATCAGAACTCAATTTTGCCAAGTTCTCTGCCACTTTGAAATAAGTATCACCTTTCTTCCAGTTTCCAATGACGCATTCATCATTTCTGCCTAAGGCTTCATGGGAAGTATTTTCAACATCCATATTTCTACCAGCAGTGTCTTCAAAACAATCTAGGCCTTTTCTATCAAGTGCCTCAGAATCCTTCAGCCTCTACCCATTACCCAACTCCAAAGCCATTTCCACATTTTTTTTGTATTTGCCATAGTAGTACTCTACTCTCCTAGTACCAAAATCTGTTTTATTCTCCTAAGCTACTTAAAGCAGATACCAAGACATGGTTTGGCTTGAACAATGGAAATTTATTTGTTTACAGTTCTGAGGTCAAGAAAAAAGTGTCCAAATCAAGACATCATCAAGTTGATGCTTTTTTCCTGAAGACCAGCTGCCAGTGATCCTCAGCTCCTCTACCACATAGCAAGACACATGGTGGTGACTGCTGGTCTCTCCCTATTCTTCTCTTCCAGGTTTAATTGTGTTCAGCTTCTTGCTTCTGTGGCTTTCTCTCTCTCTCTCCCCTCTCTTCCTCTCTCCCTGTCCCTCTCTCTTTGAATTCATTCTGTTTATAAAGAACTCCAGTAATAGGATTAAGTCCCATCCTGAATGAGGTGGTTCATACCTTAACAGAATTAGCCTCATCAAAAGACCCTATTTACAATGGGTTTATACCCACAAGAATAGATTAGCTTCAATAACATGATTTTCTGGGGCACATACTGTTCCAAACCACCATGACCCCCCTTGTCCAAAACAATTTAATGACTCCCTATTGCCTACTCAATAAAGTCTGTTCTTCCCAAAGTTTTAAGGAAGATTTTCTAGAAATAAGCCTTACCTCTATCTAGTAATTATGTTGAGAGTCACTTTTCAGAGTCTTAGAGTCATTTCCTCATTTTAAAAATGAAGAGTTGAAATAGTTTCTCTCCCCACTACCATGTTATAAAGGACTTGTTAGCAAGCTATCTTATTTCTTTTTGCTTCCTCCCTGATAACCTCACTCCATCTCCATCACTGTGACATATATATCAAACATAGAAGACAGTTGGTGACTGTTTATTAAATCAGTGAATAAATAAAAAAATTAGGGAAGCAGTTTAAAAAGCACTAATCTAATTCTTCATTAATTTTGTATTTCTTTGTGATTTAATAAACAACACAATGTCATAATTATTACCTGGTATATCCTAATAATAAATAATTGGAAATAAATGGGGAACCTGGGCCATCTAGCAGTAAGACAATTATAAAATTTCAGGGAATATTTCTGAGAGAGGCTAGATTTTGTCCAGACTCTGGTAAAATAACATTACTTTTTATGACTCAAAATTCAATTTCCACAATTGTGAGGACTGTGATAGTTTTCCAATTCTAATTGTTCTACTTTTGAGACTGTACTTTTTCTTTAACTTGGAGAAGATAAAACTTATGTCCTTTGACCTTCAAAGTGATACTTTAGAGATTAGAAAGTGTTCAAAGAGCATTTTGCAAAAGTACAATTTTCTTGTTAATGTGATACTCTTGTTTGTGTCCTGATAACTAATAAAATAATCCTTTCTTGCTATGTAGGTACTGTCCGAAGGGAAATAGTTGTGACAAATTCCTTCCTCTTAGATTATACCCTTTCCTCACTATAATCACCTAAAAGTTATGTTTTTGGGTTAAGTGATAATAATGTCCCTGATTTCCTGACATCGAGACCACTGGACCACTCATGAACTGTCCATCTCTCACTTTAGCCAAGCTCTCTCTTCTGAGCATATCTAAATTCATTTGTCAAAATGTCCATGACTCTATGGACCATTGTTTCATACTGAGTAAAGAATCTTAGCTAAAACTCCCAGTCCTATTTGGCTTTGAACATAGGAAAATGGCCTATATTCCATGAATTGTGCATGTGATCTCCAACACAATGGCTCCCTGCTAGAATGGCTAATGCATGCATTTTTAGCTGAGTAATAGAAATTTAAATAAATATATATAGTACTAAATTAATATGGTGGTATGATCTAGATGTGTTTTTCCCCTTTATTTGTTGTTGGGATAGGAATGCAGGTAAGCCATATTTAGAACAAAAATAATCAAATCAGAACTCATCCTTCCAATCCTGATGGCACCACCATCTTGTGGTGACTTGTAATTAGACAGCCAAAGGGGTGCTGATGCAAAGTACCAGAACTCTGTTGGCTTTTATAAAGGGTATTTATTTGGGGTAGAAGCCCTAATAAATGGCCTTAAAGAGTCCAACTCAAGGTACCATGAGAGGTACATTCTCAACCAAAGTATATTGCCATGTGTTAGAGCAAGATGGCAGGCGATGTCTGCCATCCTCCTTCGGTTCAGCCTTCCTCCTTTGTCTTAAGGCTCTGTAGTCCCAGCTTCTTCTGATCTCAGCTGTAGGCTGGTATAAGGCTCATCTTTCTCTCCAGGACTGGTTTCTTCCTGGGCTCAGCTGCTCTGCTCTCTCCACAATGTCAGCTGTAAACTATCAGGCTCATCTCTATTCCCGGGCCTCTGCCATGTCTATGGAGCTATCTCTGTTCCTCTATGTTCTCCTTCTCCATGCATTTACTTCCCTGTGAGCATCCGTTTTATCACCAAGGGGCCTGGGACTTGATGCTGAGTCACACTAACTAATAACATGGTTGGATCAGAGCCCTAATCTTAACATAATTTAATCAGACATCTCAGCTGAATCTAATTCAATCAGAGGGTTATCACACCAGAGGAACCAACCAGTTTACAAACATAATCTATATTTCTCTTTGGAATTCATAAATAATATCAAACTGCTACATGAGTTTTTTAAGGTCAGCCAGGCTCAGAAAAGTATCAGTGCTTTTCAGAACAATATGGTTGTCATTTTTGTTTTGAAGAAGCTGGAGTTCTGCTTACAAGAAGGATTAGTCTTGCCTCATGTGAGACCAAGTTGTGCTGTCTCTGGAGAAAAATATTGCTGGACTTGGTGAGGTGTTCTGGCTCCACAGGTCAACTAGCAAGTTCATTAGCACTGTCCTTGCTGAAGCAAAGCCTGAACTGGATTTGGGAGGCACAGGTGGGAGGGCTCTGTGACTGGAAGCCTGGGCAGGGGTGATGTGGGAGTATAGGAAGGTAGGGGGATGGGAGAAGCAAGAGACTTGGAGAACATGAGCTCTTATGAACACCTTTCTCTGGAATGCTTAGCTTTGTATGACCTCCTTCTGTTGTTTGGTACAAGGGAATAAATAAACTAAATACAGCTTATTTCACTAAATAAGTAAATAAATTAACATCTGTGAATATTATATAAAATACATATAAATGTATATGTAAATATATACTTACCTAACTAAATATCATCTCTTACCCTGTATTCCTTTTTTAGATCTACTTTACCATTCAGTAGAAATATTTATGTCCTTCCATCAAATTTGTTGTGTGTGCAGATAGAGCAAGATGGGAAAGACAGGATATATTTGGGTAAGGATGGTGACCATTTCCTTTCTCAGTCATTTTGCAGGAAACTTACAGAAATGAAAGCCCACTGCCACCACTCTCAATGAATAGATAATTGCTACAAAGGGTCACTGCTGGTACTGGCAATGGTAAAGAGAAGACCCTTGATCCCCTCAGGGAGGACTGAAAAGCCAAATTACCAGGCAAAAAAGGAGAAGGCTGGCCATACCTAGGTTACACTGGTCACTTTTTGCAATGATGCAATGAGTCTTTTCTGATAGAAGGAACATATCCTTAACACAGATGACTTCACAGAGTTGGTGACATTTATACATCAACTTTCATACAACTCACCATCTCATACAGTAGTGATTGATACTTCTAAACCATGTATTATAGGCAGAATTTATTTATCAGGTCTCAACCAAAGAATGAGCATTTCAGAGTTTCTCTAAGTGTGCTGTATGACAGAAGCTGTTTCTGGGGGAAAGACTGAGTTTCAGTCAGGATGGCAGTGGGTTTTTACCAACCTGCTGGCAGTCCTGGTCTTGTGGGGGTTGGGGGACAAAGTGGAGGCATGGTCAAGTCCACATTCTGCTCTCTGGAAAGATGAAGTCTACCCATCTAAACTTAGAAGTACTGAAACTTACCTAGTCATAAGGGGTTGTTTTACTTGATATTTGCTTATTGTCAGAGGGAACTTCCTCTCCTAGTAAAGTTCCCATTTTCCCACTTCCTCTCTCTGCCAAAAGTGGAGTATAGCACTGAGTTAAGGGCAAGAAACCAGGTGGGGATCTTCAGTCAAGCAGCAATAGTTGCCTTGCTCAAGAGGATTGAGGAGGTTTGACCCTTATGACCCAAGATGGTTAATTTCAACTGGGCTAGGTTATGGTGTCTGGTTACATAGTCAAGCACTGACCTGCTTGTTACTGAGAGGGTATTTCATAGATGGGATTTGCATCTATAACCAGTTGATTGCATCTACAATCAACAAAAGAATTTGCCCTCAGCAATGAGGAAAGTCTCCTCATCCAATCAGTTGGAGGTCTTAAAAGCCTGAAGTAAGGCTTTCAGAGGTCAAAAGAATTACCGCCTCAAACAGCATTGGCTGGATTTTCTGCCTGCCAGTTTCCCCTGGGAAATTTGGACTAAGGTCTTCACCATCACCTTTATAGGAGTTTCCAGCCTGTGACCCCCAGCAGTCATATTAACTAATTCCTTATTTACATGTGTGTATATCCTGTTGGTTCTGTTTCTCTGGAGAACCCTGACTAATATATGACCCAAATAAATTTTAGAGTAATTGTGACCAAGAAAGGCAGACCCCTTCCCCCAGTCCCATTCCAGGAACTTTTGTGCTCCCAGAGGGATGTTAACAGACTAGAAGCCCTCACGTGCAGGGATGAAAGGTGAAAGGGGACCTGTGACAAAGTTCAGAACTCCCAGTTTCATGAAGCATGGTCAAACAATGTAAGACAAGTACTACTTATTTTCCTAACATTCTGGGTATTGGCAAAGTCATCTGAAGGAAAAGATTTCAGATTGAGATATTAATTATTTTATTAATCATGTAAAAGTTTGCTCCATGGTAGTGAAGGGGGAAGGTTTATAACAATAGAAAAAAGTTTTAATGTGGGAGAGTTTCCATGGCTTTTCACCTTTGTGGGAATGGAAGTACCCTCCTCCTCCAGAAGCGTACAATAGATACATCTACTGTTTGCCTTTCCAAATGCTTTAAGGAACACGTTATCCACTACAAGAGGAGCTTGCTGATGCTATCTTAGTACATTTGAATCAGCCTCTTCCATATTTGCTGTATCTGTGTGAAGGCTGAAATGAACATAAAGCCTATGAAATACAACACCGATTCTATCCAATGTTCTGCCTCCTCCAACTGTCCCTAATGCAGAGTAATTGCTCTCTCTTTTGAGCAAGTATAAGCTCTCACTTGGCACTTTGCATTTGAATCCTTTTATTTGCATGCACTCCCTCAGCAAGCAGGTTGTAATTCAGCTCAATTCAATTCCATTCAGTATGAAATATTTATGCTGTACTTATTACATGTCAGGGTTTGTGGGAGGGGCTGGTGATAAAGAGAGGACAAGACATGGTCCCTGGCTTCTTGTAAATAGTTTAATACATAGATGAGGAGCATGGCACAGGATCCAAATAGAATAGGGTAAGTGTAAGTACAGAAAAGTTATGGTCAAGGTGGTAGCAGGGCAAGAAGGTAGAGGGTTGAGGGCAGAGGTGTCATGAAATGTTCTCTGGAGATGTGACATATACAAGGGGCTCAGGGATGCATTCAAATTCTCTAGGCAGGGGTAGGGGAAGCAAAGGAAAGGAACATGGTGTTTCAGGCAGAAGGGAAGCAGGTGCAAAGCATTGGAACATGCAATATTTGACCCACTTGGGGAAATGGAAGAAGTTCAGCATCATTAGAGCATAAAATTTAAAAGAGGGGAGATCAGCAGGAGGCGATTGTTGGACTCAGATGTTGAAAGGTTTTGTGTATTATGCTAAAGGGCTTGGAATTTATCCTAAGGCCAATGGGGAGTCATGCAATGGTTTGCATAGGTCAGCAACAGAAATAGTACTTTTTATAAAGTGTGGAGAATGGTTTGGAAGAGAATGAGGATGAAGTGTTTGCAGAAAATTCAATAAGCAGTTACTAAGGGGATGGCAACTGGGAATGGGGAAGAGCTATTTAGGTGACAGAATCTGAAGAACTTGATGAAAGGAATGGAGACAGAGAGGCATCTAAAATCATTCCCAAGTTTCCACCTTTGGTAGCTTGGTGAATCCCGGGTGCCACTAATCAGGAAGACAGGAAACAGGAAGCTGAGAAGCTTTATGGAGGGGATAATAAAGAGTTTGTTTTGGACCTTCTTAGTTAAGTTTTGCACATTTTAACTCATGGAACACTGGGAGGGAGCTGCCCAGGAGACAATTAGAAGTGCTGAGCTGGAATGCCAAAAGCAAGGCTGGATGTTTGTCTCATTCTTATGTGTCCCCTGAGCCCATCACCAGACCCTGGAGATGCAGCTATTCATTATAGATTTGTGAAGATGGCAGTAATTATAGTGCTAATGATGATGAATCTTTAATCAGATGTGTACTTTATCAGTGCCTGACAGAGTTTAGGTAAGGCAGAATTTTTTTCTGAGGTTTTGGGCTTCAAGTAATTTGGATGTCTCTACTAAATTATTGCCCTCTCTCTTAGGTCTCTTCCTTTGAGGTGGCCTTTGTTTGCAACAGGAGACTCTAACTCGTCTCTTGTGGGAAACACAGGGTCAATGAAGTGATTTGAAGTTGCCCACAGGGTACCACAACTCCAGCTGTCACCAAGATAGAAACAGCTGTTTCCAGAACCCAGGATATTGTATCCTCCCAAGATCGAGGCAAAAAAATATTGCTTTAAACATCGTCATCCACTGACACTAATCATCCTTTTGATTCAGGTGCTTTTATTTGTTTTTCCTCTAATTTAGCTGACCAATGGCCCATACAGCTCAAAATGTAAAGCTTTCAATTATAGGCTTATTTAAATGTGCTGGAAATAAAGTTATTAATCTATTGGGATAGACGTAAGAAAATTGATTCAAATTGCCTTAAATGCTCAGTTGTATTTCATTGAGACTGTTCTTATAAGTAAATAGTCAATTGAGTTCTTCAAATGAGACAGATAATTTTTTTCAGAAGGTAATATGGTATCTAGAATTGATTATTCAGTCAATTGGCTATCAAAATAAAAAAGGCTGCCTCACTGAATGTACCAAGGAAAAGCCTTTAATGAAATCTCCCTCATGTTTTATCCTATAGCCCGTAGGTAGCATGCTTTTAGAATCTGAGTTGCACCAAGATTTATGATTGGTGGCAACAGATGGAAGTTGGAATAGCCCAGAGATCTGGCCAGGTCCATGTCAGGCTTGGCTCTGGTCTGACATCAGCCTAAACTAGGTTTGACATGAAGTGGGGAAAAGTAAAACTCAGCAGTCAAAGGCAGAGCACAAGCTGAAAGCCAAATGATGAGAAACAGAAACACAGGAGAGGTAGGAAAAGCTGGAAATAGAGGTAAAAGGAGCCATATAAAGGAAGCTTCCTCTATATTTACTCTATAGCTAACACCCCTGGGTATCTGTCCCCTTGACGCATTCTTCTTAATTGCTGTCAACTTTGCTTATTTTCTTTTGTTTTCTTGGTTCCACTTATCCCCAATTTTTTTCTGGTTATTTTTCATTCCCTAGAAAATTAGGATGAAAATTTGTTTTTTAGAGTAAGCATTTTTTCCTTTAAGTTGTCAACTGGGAAGAGGCTGTATGAGATGGCTACTATGATATGTCAAATAGGAGATGGGAAGTTC
Source organism: Tolypeutes matacus (assembly GCA_026826555.1). NCBI lineage: Eukaryota > Metazoa > Chordata > Mammalia > Cingulata > Chlamyphoridae > Tolypeutes > Tolypeutes matacus. The sequence goes on from JAKSZT010054552.1 coordinate 4,519,305, forward strand.
TCTACCCCAGATGGAAAGTATAATAGGGTGGAAGATAGAGTGGACGCCTAAATAACCACAATGCAAAGCAGAATGAAAATGACTAAGAGTCTAAAAAGTACAATGGGAGCTCAGAAGCAGAAAGGATTATTACTAAAGGAGAAACCAGAAAAGACATAACAGGAGTGGCAATTTTTGCAGCTGGGAACTGATTAATGTTTAGTATTGCAGAATATAGAAGCATGCAGGGAAATGCATGAGCAAAAACTCAGCAGTGGCAAAGCCAATAATGGATCCAAAAAGATAGTGACATAAACTGAGTGGAATTTGATAGGCTTAAAATCTTTCAGTTAGTGTTTTTTTTGTTGTTGTTGTTATTGTTGATTTGTATGTTTGTTTTTTCACAAGAATTTAATTTTATCATTCCCATTATTTTCCTGGAAAATATCAAGACCCTCGATTAAAACCTTCTAAATTTAGTTATTATATGGATCCCAGCAAACATTAGCTCCAAACACTGTGAAGAAAATATGGTCTTAAGTGATGTTAGATGGACTTTGGATAATTATAGCCACATGTTTACTGTTTCTGTAATTACCAGCTGAGACTTTATTAGACATGGTCTCCCCATTGCTTATGGAGAAAACTACAATAACAACAATGATAAAATATTTTTGTGTTGGGGGCATGCAAAATTAAATGAAACATTCTGTTATTTAAAAATAACTTTATATTATACAAAATATAGATTATTATTTTTGAGTGAAACTGAGGGACAGAAGCAGAGATAAGACATAAATGTCTGAGTCTATCTTTCCATAAATTTCATGACTGTTGGATATCCCCTTTCATGAAGCACCTGTTCAGTCCTTCACTCACATTTGTAATGGATTGCCTGTACTTTTTATTTGTGAGAGTTATTTATACATATTGTAGATGAGTCCCTTGCAAATTAGAAGTATTTTAAGTACTTCCTTTACATGAAGGTTGGCTATTTTACTCTTTTAAGGGTATCTTTTGATAAACAGAAGTTATCTGTTTTAATATGGTCCAAATCTTCACAATTTTCCCTTCTTGGTTGTATTAGACTGCCAAAGGGGTGTCGATGCAAAGTACCAGAAATCTGTTGACATTTATAAAGGCTATTTATTTGGGGTAAAAGCTTACAGAACCAAGGCCTTAGAAAGTCCAACTCAAGGTACCATAAGAGGTGCTTTCTCACCATAGTCAGCTGCCATGTGTTGAAGCAAGATGGCAGGCTGTCTCTGGAAGTTTTCAGCCTTCCTCTCTGTGCTTCCTCTCAGGCTCAGCTGCTCTGCTTCTTCCTGATTTAGGCTGCAGGCTGGCATAGGGCTTGTCTATTAGGGCTTCCTGTATCAGTCTCGTCTGTCCCCGTCTCTTCACAAGGTCAGCTATAAGCTATCAAGCAAAATGGTTCATCTTGGGGCCTTAGCTGTTTGAATTTTCTCCTTTCTGTACCATGGAAAGATAAAAAATTACAGGGCTCTCTCCTCCTGTGTGTCTCTCTGTGTGAGTGTCCATTTATATCAGACCCAGCAAGGGGGCAGGGACTCCACCTGAGTCATGCCCACTTACATAATCAAATCAAAAGCCTAAAGCAATCTTAACAGGTAATCTAATCAAAGTCCCCTCAAATGAATTTAATACAATCGAAGGGTATCACACCCAGAGGAATAAATTAGTTGGCAAACACAATCTTTCTCTTTTTGAGATTCATAAAATAATCTCAATCTGCCACAATGGTTAAGTCTTTGTGTGTCCTATATAAGAAATCTTTGCCTGCTCCAGGATCATGAAGAGACTCTCTCAAATTTTCTTCTAGAATTTTAATGTTTTACTTTTAATTTTAGTTCTATAATCCACGTGGAATTGATTTTTGTGCATGGTGGGAGGTAGGGTTCATGATATATTTCCATGTGGGTATCCTATTGACTCAACATCACTTATGGCATATCCTTAAGATTATCCTTTCCCCACCACACCGCAGTGCCAGTGTTGAAAAAAATCACGTGACCATAATTGTGCATTTGCTTATGAACTCTGTTCTGTCTCCTGTTTCCAGGGGTCACTGTCCTGGTACCAATAATACATTGTACTTAATTACTGTAGTTCAAAAACAATGTTGAAAGCTGTTAGTATGAGACCTCCAATTTTGTCTTTTTTCTTCAAGCTACTCTTGGCTCTTTGCACTTTCACATAAATTTTACAATAAGCTTATCAATTTCAATATAATAGAAAAAAAAAAGAAACACTGTGGGATTGATTGGATTGCTTTCAATCTATAGTTGAGATTGAGTCAACTAGCATGAACATATTACTGGAAGTACTTATTAGATCTTTAATTGTTCTCAGTATAATTCTTGTACAAGTTTTGTGCTCATTTGATGTTTTTGAAGCTATTAAAATTGTGTATTGATATTTTTGTGTTTTGTGCTGGTATATAAAAATACTATTAATTTGTTTATATTGAACTTTATCCAATAACCTTGCTAATTTAGCAACCCTAATATTCTATCTGTAGATCTTTTGTTTTTTACATGCACAATTATATGATCTGCCCAAAATGATTATATTCTCTTTTTTACCATCCTTATGTCTTCAATTTCTTTTTTTGCCTATTTGTTTTTGATAAGACCTACAGTATAATAAGGAATGGAAATGGTGATAAAGAGCATCTCTCTTCCCCAACCGCAGGAAATTTCTTTAATATTTCAGTATTTATTATAAGTTTGCTGCAGAATTTTTGTGGATTCTTTTCATCAGATTAAGGAACTCTGATTCTAGTTCAGTTTGTCAAGAGTTTCAGCACAGATGTTGAATTGGAATTGATGTTGAATTTTATCAATTGTGTTTTCTTCATCTATTGGCATGATTGTATGATGTTTCTCCCCTTTTTCTATTAATGTGGTGTATTACATTGGTTGATGTTTTTTTAAAAAAACTTTCTTATTGAAGTTTATCATTCATATGTGAACATCTATAAATAATAAGTACATGGTAAAATATGTGAACTTACAAAACAAATATGCATATCACCATACAGGAATTTTAAATGTTAAAGAACTGCTGTAGTACCACAAAATAGATGGCTTACAACAAGAGGAATATATTGTCTCACAGTTCTGAAGGCTAGAAGTCTGAAATCCAGGGCCCATGGGGGCCATGTTCCCTCTGAAGTGTATAGGGAAGAATGTTCCATGCCTGCTTCTGGCTTCTGGTGATGGTCAACAATCCATGACATAATTTGGCTTGTAGCTTAACTCAGTTGCTCTCCCTGTTGTTACATGGTCATCTCCTGTCTGTCTCTGTCTACTCTCCTCTTTTTATCAAGACACTAGTCATAGTGGATTAACGACACCCTCAAGTATGACCTTCTCAAGTATGACCCAATTTTAACTTATCTGATTCCATCTGTACTGATCTTATTTCCAAGAAAGGTCACATTCTGAGGTACTGGAGCTTAGGACTTCAGTACATCTTTTTGAGGAACACATTCAACCCATAACAAGAATGTTTGCCATTGCAACTTCTATGGAGAAGTGTGAAGGAAGTAGGACTGGGACATGAGTTTTACTGTGGTGCAGTCACACAGAGGCTTCAGGCAACCCAAAGGAGTTCTTGAGCAGGACAGCTATTTAGACTCCTCTTCCTTCAGGCAAGGGTGCTGGGGCTCTGTGCCTCTGAAGAGACCAACCTTTGGATGAGTTGCCCTGGGCAGGTGTGACCTTGGATACTGTAGATCTCTTAGATTACTAGAAATTCCTATAGAGTTACTCAACTGAGAGCCACCAGCTGCCAGCTCACCCACCAATACTGGAATTGGCACCTCAGCTAAAAAGACAGAATACCATGGCCTTCATTACTCTTTATTGGCTTTGTGAGATGTTACCTCTTCTTATATTCTCTGGAAGAGTTTGGTGCTATTTTTCCACTTAGTGTTTGGAAGAATTCATTGATTAATTTATCTGAATTCAGGAAGGATTTTAATTACAGATTTAATTACTTAAAAACACACAAAAGTCTACTCACATTTTCTATTTTTCATGCCAATTTTAATGAGTTGTTTTTTCTAGGAATTTGGACATTTCATCTTCTTTGTTTGTATTTATGTGGATTAATAAAATATTTTAATAGTAATTTATTTCCCCCTATGTTTGCTTATTAGTTTCACATTTTTTGACAATTCTTTTAGTGGATAAATAATATTGGGAATAGTGGACCACCATGGCTGCCATATTATAGAGAAGGCTATGAGAAAAAGGTGGTCTCTAGGAGCTGGGTGACTGGTGACTCAGTAGTACAACCACGAGTAGCCAAAATCTCCCAACAATAGTGACCTTGGAAGAGGAATCTGAGCCTCAGATAAGAAAGCAGCCTTGGTGACATTTTGAGTTCTGCCTTGTGAGACCCTGAGCAGAGGGTGAACTCCTGACCCACAGGAATTGTGAAATAATTTATTGGCGCTGTTTTTAGTTGACAAGTTTGGGGTAATTTGTGATGAAGCTATATAAAATAAATACAAATGGTTATTTTATTAGAAAGTTTGAATTACACTTAATGTATCATATTTTGAGTAATTAACTTATTTGCCTTCATCCAGATGATGCAACTTTAATACTAAATGTTGTTTCCTTTATTAAGTTTATATTTTTTCTGCTAACATTGCTATTATGATTTACAGAGTGACACTCATTTAGGTTTACCCCCCATTTACTATTTTCTTTGTTCTTTATTCCTTTTTACAGGTCATCCTTCTCAATGCAATGCATCCCTTCTCAGATTTTATATATATCAGAATTTTCTTTTAATGACTGTCTGGTGAAACCTTTCCATTTTTGTTTTGCCAGAAAATGTCTTTATTGTTCTCTCAGTTTTGAAAGTTATTTCTGTATAATTTAGAATCTAGATTGACCTTTTTTCAGGATGTTGATGGTATTAATCCAGTAATTTCTGATATCCATTGCTGCTTTGGTGAAGTCATCTGACAATCAGACTTTTCAATCGTTTTACTTTTAATTCATGCTGTTTTTCTTTGTTGCTGCTTCTTTATTCTTTCAAGGGCTTTCCTGATTAGGTCCCTAAGGATAATTTCCCTGTTGATTAAGAAAGTCAACCAATTATAGACTTTATTTACATCAGCAAAATCCTTTTTGCCATATAAGGGAACAAAGTCATGGGAGTGATATCCCATCATATTTACAGTCATGTATTTACACTTGAGGGCATTACATAAGGGAATGGACCAATGGAATCATTTTAGAATTCTGTCTCAACACTAAATGAATTGAAAATATTGGTTCTTTGAAAAGAAAGTATAAAAATTCCAACCTAGTAGAGAATTTTTAAAAAATGAAAAAAAAAAAAAAAAAAAAAAAAGCTCAATCAATTCAAGAGGAGGTAAAAAAAGAAAGAAAAAAATATCGAACATATTGGGAAAATAGGAAGTACAAAAATTGAAATACATCATTAATTATTTAAATGTATACCTATTGAGTGCTTTAATTAAAGAAAACCACAGATTTTTCATAATGGAAAAAAAAAATAAAATTTTACTGCATGCTTGTTACCAGAGACATATATAAAATATATAGAAAGGTTGCATTAAAAGGATGGAAAATTATATACTAGATTAATTCTTTTCAAAAGAAACTTGATGTAGGCAAAAGCATCATTAGAGATAAAAGGACTACTTTATAGTGAAAAAAATTCAATTTACCAGAACCTATAATTTTAAAGTTGTATGCATCTAATACATAGATTTAAAATATATGAAATAAAAATGGACAGACCTAAGATGAGAAACTTACAGATTCATAGTCATCTCAATAGGAGATTTTAATTCAACTCCTTTAGTAATTGATAGAAAACATAGACAAAAAATGAGAACATAAAAGATTTGAACAGCATTATTATCAAACTTGATCTAGTTTTCTTAAACAGAGTTATTCACCCCTAAAACTGCCAAATACACATTCTTTTTCAAGTATATAAAAAACATGCTGGGACAGTGATGCCCACTCCACCTTTAGTTGAGGGGGGACTTCAATCACATACAGCTGATGGATGGAACTCTCTTGCTTGCAGTTGTAGACACTCTCAGTTCCTTGGTACGTTCGTTATCCATCATCTCCTCCTTGCTAGTTGTCCTGGGTGAATCCAATGAACTGGAGAGTAGGTGTTGCAACTCCGTTGAGATTCAGGGCCCAGCTGGTTCATAGACAGCCCAAAGATTTAAGTCTCTTGGACATACACCTGCCAATTTTAGTACTAATGCTAAGTTCAAATAGAAGGACAGAAGAGTCATGTGTAAGGAAACCACAACTGAGTCCAACTATTTCACACTGGGGAGTATAAATATAGACTTATTGTTATTCTAGCAATGGAAGAAACATCACTGATATGGAGGCAGTGGCCACTGGAGGTTCTGAAGGTAGAGAGAGGGAAAAACAGGTGTAATACGGGGGCATTTTCGGGACTTGGGAATCGTCCTGAATGTCATTAGAGCAGATACAGGCCATTGTATATCTTGCCATAACCTACAGAATTGAGTGAGAGAGTGTGTAAACTACAATGTAAACTATAATCCATGCTTAGTGGCTATGCTCCAAAATGTGTCTATCCATTGCAATGAATGTACCATGTTAATGAAAGATGTTGCTAATGAGGGAAAATATGGAAAGTGTGGGGAACAAGGCACATGGGAATCCCCTATATATTCTATGTAACAGTTATGTAATCTAAGTATCTTTTTAAAACTAAAGAACAAAAACAAAAACAAAACAAACAAACAAAAAACCCATATGCTAAATTTGATCTTTGCCTTAGTTTCCAAGTTGCTATGACAAATACCACACAATGGGTTGGCTTAAACAATGGGAATTTATTGTCTCATGGCTTTGTGTTCTGGAAGGCTTCTTTCCTCTTTGGGTGGGTTACATTCTGGTGGGTTGGCAATTTCTTGGGGTTCCATGGTTTTCTTGTCACATGGCAATGTCCTCTCCTTTCTCTTCCAGGTTCCTGCCTACTTTACTGCTATCTCTTTCTCACAATGACTTTTTCTCTATAGGGACTCCAGTAATAAGACTGAGACTTATCCTGATTCAGATGGTTATACTTTAAATAAAAATAACATCTTCAAAAGTTCTGTCTACAGTGGGATCATACCTGCAGGAGTAGGGTTAAGATTATGAATATGTTTTTCCTAGGTTACATAATTCCAACTGCCACAATAATATGCTGGGCTATAAAGAACATCTCAACAAATTTCAAAAGAATTAAATAACCTAGAGCATTTTCTCTCATCTGAATGAACTTAAATAGAGATAAAAAAGATAAAAGAAAAATGCTATATGTTTCAAAGTTGAGAGATGCACTTCTAAATAGCTCACAAGTGAAAGAAATGTTCATATTGAAAATTAGAAAATATTTTCAACTTAACAGTAATAAAATGTCACATATAAAATACTAAACATATTTTAATTAAAATAAGAAAATATTAAAAATGATTTATCTAAGTCTCAATCTCAAATGGTAGAAAAATGACTCTAAAATAAGCCTGCAGAAAGTAACACAAAATAATGGTGGCCAGGGTAGAAATTGATGAAAGAAGATCAACAAAGAAAAAAGTTAGTTCTCTGAAAAAAAAAGAAATAAAAATGAAAACAGAAGGGACAAGATAAAAATAAAAGAGAAAATTACTCCAGATGTGAGAAACATTGAAAATATTATAAGGTTATATTATACATAGTTGTATGTCTAGACATTTGAAAATTAGGTAAAATGGCCCAGTCCTAGAAAAATATAACTTCAGTTGCATTTAGCAGTGTGGGGAACATTGTTTATGTTGACAAGAGCAGTTTTAGTGGAGTGGTGCGAATTCCTGATTTCAAGAAGTTTAAGAGCGATTAGGAAGAGAAGAATTGTAGACCGGGGGTAACAACACTTTTATTAAATAGTTTTGTTGCTTGGGGAAATAAAAAACTGGATTAAGAGCTGGAGGAAGAAATGAGGTCAAGAAAGGATAGTTTTGGGTAGTTTCTGAAGATTGGAGAAAAAAATCATATTTGTATACTGATGGGACATTGGTAGCTAGGGAAATGTGATATTTGGAATCTTTGGAAATTATCTTCTGATTCTGTAGTAATAAATGGGGTGATTATTCTATAATGTAAATGTAATTTAAGGTACAATCCCTTTAGGACTTTAGTGAAATTTGTTCAGCTCGATACTAAAATTTGTAGGACAAAACAAGTCAATTTTGAAGAAAAATGGTTGGAGAGTAGTTAGTGTCAGATATCAGTTATTAAAGCTCTTTCAATTAAGGTTTTTGGTCTTAGTATAAAAGCAAGCAAATACACAAATAATACTACAGAGCCCAGAAACAGACCTAAGCATATATGGAAACTTAATATGAGAGAGTTGGATCACTGGGTCAAGAAGTCATTTAATAATTGTCTTGGTTGAAATGATTATTCATATAATATCTAAAATAGATTTCTATGCTATGGCATATACAAGAATAAATGCCACTTGAATCAAAGACTTAAATGTGAAAAATGAAACATTAAAATGTACAGAAGAAATAGAGATCTGCTTATTCTTCACATATGGATACATTTTTCCCCCCAGAAAATCTCTTACTCTTTGTGCTTTCATAACTTGGGCTCTTAATAGATTTGGATAATGTGGTATCCATCATTATTCAAACACTCTGTCATACCTCTTGATATTCAAAATTGGGAATTTAACATATTTGGAGAGCAAATGGCACTTGTATAAGACAAATATGCTTATGGCCTGAGAGTAAAGAAGATTTTTGTTACCAATACCTAAAAATACAACTGCTAACAAAAAATGATAATTTTGAGTACATACAAATTCAAAGTATCTATATAATGAAAGTCACCTTGGATAAGTGAAAAAGCAAGTCAAAACTGGTAGAAGATGCTTCCAAAGCATGTACCTGGGATAAGATTAGTATATAGAGTATACTCTTAATTCTCTTAAGTCAAAACTGAAAAGAGAAATAATTCCATAGACAAAAAGTGGTACAGAATATGAACATGTGATCAACAGTAAAAGGAAACCTGAATAATACACAAACACATGAAATTGGTGAAGGATGATGTATGGGAATTCTGCACATTATACATAATTGTTTTGTAAGCTCACAACTTCTCTAATAAAAAATAAAAAATATATACTAAAAAATATTCACATGTAGTCAGGGAAATCCATATAAAAAAGTATTCGACAAGATGGCAGCAGAGTAAGGAGCTCCTAGAGTCAGCTTGTCCCATAGGTCAGTTAGTAATCACCCAGAGCTATCTAAAGTGCCTGTTTGGGGGCCCCAGGAGACCAGAAGAGTATCCTGCAACGTCCTTGAAAGTAGGGAAGGAGGAGACTGCCCATATGCAGAGAAGATTTGTGAGAAGAGCACTCCACGACGTGGAGGCCAGTGCCTGCTGTGTAAGCAGCCTCAGGAGATATTCCATGTCTGGAGTTGGAAGCTCCATTTCCCAAAAATGGGGGAGGAAGAGACAGTTGGGCACTGACTTCAGCTACTGATTAGGAAATTCGGCTAGCTAAAGTATAATTCTAAGAACAGCTGAAGTTTAAACCTGTCCAAGTCAGAAAGAGACTGGTAGCCGCCATTTTAACTCCATCCCTGCAATGAGGGGAAGCAGGCCTGATTGAAAATCACAGTGCTGGTAGGGAGCAGCTTCTTTCCACCCAGATTGGATTGCAGCTGGGTGAAACCCAGCCCCACCTGTGGTAGGGAGGAAGATGGGGAGACCTGCACCAGCCTCTCTGGGAAACTGCAGGTCATGCCGTGGAGGCTGGTGCCCATCTTCCACTGGCAGTGCAAGCTGCCTCAGGAGTAATTCCATGGCTGGCGTTGGAAGCTCCATTTCCCATAAATGGGGGAGGAAGAGACAGTTGGCCACCAACTTCAGCTACTAATTAGTAAACTTGGCTGTTTAAAGTATAATCCTAAGAACAGCTAAAGTTTGAACATGTCCAAGTCCAAAAGAGGCTGGTATCTGCCATCTTGACCCATCCCCTGGCAGGAGGGGAAAGCAGGGCTGACTGAAAATCACAGTGAAGGTAGGGACTGGCTTCTTTTCACTAAGATCAGATTGCAGCCCTAATCTAGGCTCCAGCCCCATCTCTGACAGGAGTAAGCTGGGGTGAGCTGTACAGCTTCTCCGGGTAACTGCAGGTGCTTTCTGCCAGCATAGATTGAATAGTCAACCCCCAGGGGCTCCATCCCTGCACCCCAATAGAAGAGGAGAGGAGAAGATTTGTGATTCCCTGGCCTCTCTGGGCAACTGCAGGCATTTTCAGCTCACAAGAACTGGTTTGTCACCTTCTATTCCATCTCTACCTCTGCCTGCCCTCATAGGATAGGAAGGGGCTGGTGTTTCTTCAGCCTCTCAGGGCAACTGCAGGCACTTTTGGCCTCCACAGACTTGACTGTTAGGAACCTGGGGCTCCACCCCCACCTCTGATAGGATAAGAGGAGTGTGGTGTTTCCCCAGCCTCTCTGGGTAACTGCAGGTGCTTTTGGCCCAAATAGACTGAATTGTTGGGCACCTGTAGCTCCATCCCTGCCCCCAAGTAGGATAAGAGGTGAGCTGGGTTTCCTCAGCCTTTCTGAGCAATGGCAGGCACTTTTGGCCTGCACTGACTGAATGTTGGGCACCTGTAGATCCACTCCCATCAACCAGTAGGATAGGAGGGGGCTTGTATTTCCTCACACTCTCTGAGCAATGGTAGGCACTTTCAATCTGCACAGACTGGACTATTGGATGTCTGTGGATCCACCCCATCCCCTCATAGGATAAGAGGGGTTTGGTGTGTCCACAGCCTCTCTGGGGAACAGTGGGTAATTTAGGCCTACAGGGACTGAACTGTTGGGTGCCTGTGTATCCCCTGCCCCAATAAGATAGGAGGAGGCTGGTGTTGCTTCAGCTTCTCCGAGCAACAACAGGCACTTTCAGCCTAAATGGACAGAACTGTTGGGTGTCAGTGGTTCCATTCCCACCCCCTAAAGGGCAGAAGGGACATTACTCAGTCTCTCAGGGCAACTGCAGACATATTCGGCTTACATGGATTAGGTTTTTGAGCACTCCAGAGAGGGTCCAATGCCCCCCAACCCCAGCAGAGCAGGGCAGGGGGGCCGCTGGTGTTACATCAATCTATCTGGGCAACTTCAGTCATTTTAGAACCTCATGGCATAGACTGCTGCCCACACGTGCAGCTCCATCCCTACTCCAGGTAGGGGAGGAAGGGGTGTGAAGCTTCATCAGTCTCCCCAGGCAACTACAGAGAGTCTTGTCCTGTACAACCTAGATTATTTCACACAGCTGCAGCTCTGTCCCTACCCCTGGCAGAGGAGAAAGGTGGGAGAAGCTTTATCAATTCCTGGGGCAATGTGGGTAGCTTCAGCCTCCACAGCTTACAGCACCAACTACATTCTTGTCTCCTATTACACAATCAACAAGGGAGAAAAGACAATAAATCCCTAAGCTAAAGAAAGAAACTGCACCCAGAATAAATACATCTGGTAAGCCAGATGCCAGTACACCAACAAAAAATTACAATCCATACCAAGAAACAGGAAGATCTGGCTCAGTTAAAGGAACAAGATAAGTCTCCAGATGACATAAAGGAGTTGAGATAACTAAACATAGGTGTTCAAACAAATCTTCTTAATAAATTCAATATATGGCTAAAAAGGTCAATGATATTAAGAAGACACTGGGTGAGCACAAAGAAGAATTTGAAAGCATACATAGAAAAATAGCATATCCTGTGGGAAAGGATGGTGCAATAAATAAAATAAAAAATACATTGGAGGCATTTAACAGCAGATTTGAGGAGGCAGAAGAAAGGATCAGTGAACTTGAAGTCACTGAAAGTGAACATACAAAAGAACAGATGAAGAAAAGAATGGAGAAAATTGAGCAGGGTCTCAGGGAACTAAATGGCAGCAAGAGACATGCAAACATATGTATCATGGGTGTCCCAGAAGGAGAAGAGAAGGGAAAAGGGGCAGAAGGAATATTTGATGAAATAATGGTAGAAAATTTCCCAACCCTATTTAAGGACATAAATATCCCATGTCCAAAGAAGCACTACATACTCCTATCCAAATAAATCCAAATAGACCAACTCTGAGACACATGCTAATCAGGATGTCAATGCCAAAGACAAAGAGAGAATTCTGAGAGCAAGAAGAGAAAAACAATGCATAACATATAAGGGATAAACAATAAGATTCAGAGCCCCTTTATCATCAGAAACCTTGGAGGCATGAAGTCAGTGGTATGATACATTTAGGATATTGCAAGAGAAAAGCTGCCAACCAAGAATCTGTTATCTGGCAAGATTGTCTTTCAAAACTGAGGAAGAGTTTAGAATATTCACAGATAAACAGAAACTGAGAGAGTTTATAACAAAGAGACCAGCTTTGCAGGAAATATTAAAGGGAGTGTTGCAGCCTGAAAAGAAAAGACAAGAGACAGAGGCTTAGAAGAGAGTCTAGAAATGAAGATTATATCAGTAACAGTAACTAAAAGTGTCAAAAAATTGGTGAAAATAAAATATGACAGTCAAAATGCAAAGGTCAGAATGGGTGAAATAAGAACCACTTTTACAGCAATTACATTGAATATTAGTGGATTAAACTCCCCAATCAAAAGACACAGATTGGTGGAAAGGATAAAATATGTGCCATCTATATGCTGTCTGCAAGAGACTCAACTTAGACACAAGGATACTAATATATTGAAAGTGAAAGGTTTAAAAAAGAGTTTCCATGCATGCAGTAATCAAAAAAAAAAAAAAAAAAAAAAAGCTGGAGTAGCTATACTTAAATTGGATGAAATAGACTTTAAAAGCAAAATTGTTATTAGAGACAAGGAAAGACATTATGTATTAATAAAAGGGGCAATAACAATCATAAATGTATATGCACCTAACCAGTATGTCCCAAGATACATGAGGCAAACACTAGCAAAATGGAAAGGAGAAATAAACATCTCTACAATAATAGTTGGAGACATCAATACACCACTCTCTGCATTGGATAGAACATCTGGGCAGAGGATCAATAAAGAAACAGATAGCTTGAATAATATGATAATTGGACTAAATCTAACAGACATGTACAGAATATTGCACCCCAAAACAGCAGGATATACATTCTTTTCAAGTGCTCGGATCTTTCTCCAGGGTAGACCATATGTTTGGTCACAAAGCATATCCCAATTGTGGCAGTTTGATGTAATTATGAATTCCAAAAATATAATTGAATCATGCTTGTAAACTGATCTGTTAAACTGGGCATGATTAGGTTAGGATTAGGGCGTTGAGCCCCACCCCTTGGTGGGTGGGGAATCAAATATAAAAGGCAAGGCCAAGTACAGTTGGAGCAGTCTATTGAGGAGCAGTTTTGATGTTGGAAAGAAGGCCCCAGGAGAAGAGAAGCAAGCCGTTCTCCTGATCGTCTACAGCTGACCTTGTGGAGGAAACAGGAGCTAAGCCCAGAGAGAAATGCAGCCCCGGGAAGAGAGGAACCCCAGAAGCCTGAACCCTGGCAAACGCTGGCAGCTGTTTTGCTCTAACATGTGGTAATGGACCATGGTGAGAGAAGAAACGTTTTATGGCCTGGTATCTGTGGACTTCTACCCCAAATAAATACCCTTTATAAAGACCAACCCATTTTTGGTATTTTACATTAGCACCCCTTTGGCTAACTAATACACCAATAAATTCAACAAAATCAAAATTATACCAAGCACTTTCTGTGATCATAATGGAATAAAGTTGGAAATCAACAAGAGGCAGAAAAAGGGAAAATTCAGAACTATGTGGAGATTAAACAGCACACTTAAATAATCAGTGGTTAAAGAAGAAATTTTGAGAGAAATCAATAAATATCTCAAGATGAATGAAAATGAGAACACAACATATCAGAACCTATGGAATGCATCAAAGGTAGTGCTGAGAGGGAAATTTATAGCCCTCAATGCTTACATTAAAAAAGAAGAAAGAGCTAAAATCAATGAGGATTGATCTTTTTAGCTAGAGGAACTATAAAAAGAACAGCAAACTAATCCCAAAACAAGTAGAAGGAAGGAAATAACAGAAATCAGAGCAGAAATAAATGAAATTGAGAACAACAAAAACAATAGAGAGAATTCACAACAGCAAAAGTTGCTTCTTTGAGAAGATTAACAAAATTGACAAACCCTTAGTAGACTGACAAAGAAAAAAAGAAAGAATATGCAAATAAATGAAATAAAAAATGAAAATCAGGACATTATTACTGACCCCACAGAAATAAAAAGAGATCATAAGAATATACTATGAAAAACTGTATGCCAAATACTAAACAATGTAGACAAAACGGAAAAATTTCTAGGAACGTACAAACAATTTACACTGACCCTAGAAGAAAGAGAGACCTCAACAGACCAATCACACTAAAGAGATTGAAACAGTCATCAAACAACTCCCCAAAATGTAAAGCCCAGGACCAGATGGTTTCATAGGTGAGTTCTACCAAGCATTCAAAGAAGATTTAATACCAATCTTACATAAGCTCTTCCAAAAAAATTGAACAAGAAAGAATGCTACCAAACTCGTTCTATGAAGCAAATATCATCCTAATACCAAAGCCAGATAAAGATTTTATGAAAAAAGAAAACTACAGACCCTTTTCACTAATGAATACAGATGCAAAAATACTCAATAAAATACTTACTAATTAAATCCAACAACACATTAAAAGAATTATTCATCATGATCAATTGGGTTTTATACTAAGCATGCAAGGATGGTTCAACACAGGGAAATCAATCAATGTAATATATCACATTAATAAATCAAAGACGAAAAAAATCTCATGACCTTATCGATTGATACAGAAAAGGCATTTGACAAAATACAGCACCCCATCTTGATAAAAATCCTACAAAAGATAGGAATTGAAGGAAACTTTCTTAATGTGATAAAAGCCATATATGAAAAACCCAAAGGTAACATTGTACTAAACAGTAAAATACTGAAAGCATTCCCACTGAGATCAGGAACAAGACAAGGATGCTCACTCTCAATACAGTGCTAGAGGTTCTAGCTAGAGCAATCAGGAAAGACAAAGAAATAAAAGGCGTCCAAATTGGAAAGGAAGAAGTAAAATTCTCGCTATTCACAGATAATATGATCCCATATCTAGAAAGCCCCAAAAAATCCACAACAAAGCTATTAAAGCTAATAAACTATTTCAGGAGAATTTCAGGATACAAGATCAATACCCCAAAATCAATGGTATTTCTATACAATCGTAATGGGCAATCTGGGAGGAAGTCAGGGAAAAAATTGCATTTACAATAGCAATTAAAACATCAAATATTTAGGAATAAACTTAACCAAGGATGTAAAGCACTTGTATTTAGAAAACTACAATGCACTGTTAAAAGAAACCAAAAGAGTCCTAAATAATTGGAAGAATAATCAGTGCTCATGGGTTGTAAGGCTAAATATTATTAAGATATCAATTCTACCCAAATTGATATACAGATTCAATGCAATCCCAATAAAAATTTCACCAGCATTTTTTAAACAAATGGAAAACACAATTATAAAATTTATTTGAAATGTTATAGGGCCTGGAATAACCAGAAACATCTTTAAAAAAACAAAGTTGAAGGACTCTCACTTCCCTCATTTCCAGACTTTATATCATATTACCTAGCTACACTGGTAAAAACAGCATGGTACTGGCATAAAGATAGACACATAGACAAATGGATCTGAGATGATGGTTCAGAAACAGACCCTCACATCTGTGGTCAAGTGATTTTTGACAAGCCTGTCAAACCCAGCTGGAGCAGACAGTCTATTCAACAATTGGTGCCCATAAAAAGAAAGAGGACCCCTATCTCACACCTTATACAAAAATTAACTAAAAATGGATCAAAGACTTAAATATAAAAGCAAGAACCATAAAACTCCTAGAAGAAAATGTAGGAAAACATCTTCAAGACCTGGAGGTAGGTGATGCATTCTTAAACCTTACACCAAAACCATGAGCAAAGAAAGAAAACATGGATAAATGGGACCTCTTCAGACTTAAACACTTTTGTGATTCAAAGGACTTTGTCAAGAAGGTGAAAAGGCAGGCCACTCAATGGGAGAAAATATTTGGAAACCACATATCTGATAAGGTTTTGATTTCCACTCTACACAAAGAGATCATACAACTCAACAATAAAAGAGCAAGTAATACAATTAAAAATGGGCAAAAGATTAAATAGACACCTCTCCAAAGAGAAAATACAAATGGCCAAAAAGCACATGAAAAAATGTACTGTATCACTAGCTACTAGGGAAATGCAAATAAAAATGATAATGAAATATCATCTCACACTGCATAGAATGGCCATTATTAAAAAGTGCTGGAGATGATGTGGAAAAATAGGAACACTTCTTCACTATTGGCGGCTTTGTAAAATGATGCAGCCTCTGTGGAAAACAGTTTGGCAGTTCCTCAGAAAGCTAAACATAGAACTGCCATTTGTTCCAACAATTCCTCTTCTAGAAATATATCCAGAAGAACTAAAAACTGTGACTCGAACAGACATCTGGACACCAACGTTCATAACAGCACTATTCACAATTGCCAAAAGATGGAAACAACCCAAGTGTCCATCAAATGATGAATGGATAAACAAAATGTAGTATATGC
The DNA here is from genome assembly GCA_026826555.1 of Tolypeutes matacus. Lineage (NCBI taxonomy): Eukaryota > Metazoa > Chordata > Mammalia > Cingulata > Chlamyphoridae > Tolypeutes > Tolypeutes matacus. The sequence continues at coordinate 4,536,061 of JAKSZT010054552.1, forward strand.
ATACAATGGAATACTATGCTGCAGTAAGAAGAAATGAAATTGGGACACACAAGATAACATGGATGAATTTTGAAGACATTATGCTAAGAGAGGTAAGCCAAACACAAAAGGACATATGTTGCATGGTCTCACTAATAGCTACTGAATACGAAGAATAAATACATGGAGTTAAAACCTAGAGTATAGACTTTTAGGAGATAAGAGGAGGGCTGAGAAGGACTCCTGATGCTTAATGTATGTAGAAGTTTTAATTAACTTGTCTGTAAAGGTGTGGAAATGGTTGTGGTTAATGCTAATACATTATAGTGAATGGCAGCTGTTTTAGAAATGGTATTGTGGCTGAAAAAAGCAGTCTAGGGATGTAAGTGTCAATTGAAAGAAATCTAGAGAATAATCTAGGGATTATCTGAATAACACAGTGAACCCAGAGCTGGATGAGAATTGTAGTTGATGGTACAGATACAAGAGTGTCCTTCTGTGAGCTAGAACAGATATACATCATTATTGGAGGGTAGTAGGAATGTGGAGAAGCATGGGAAAAATAGAAATGCTATAATATTCTTGCATCAATGCCAAAGATGACCTGTGTTGATAATGGGGAGGGGTATGGAAAAAGTGTGCCAAATGTATGCTATAGATAATGGTTGGTGGTAATAGCCTGATGATATTATTTCATAATCTGTAACAAATATTCCATCATAGGATGGTGTGTTAGGCAAGGGGTATTGTAATGGAATTCTACACATGTGCATGGTTTATCTGTAAGTTCACAACCTCTGTAATAAAAATATATTAAAAAATAACAGGGTGGGTTGGGGGAAATATACCAAATATAAGATATGGAGTATGGTTATTAGTAATGTTTTGATGATACTCTTGTATAGTTTGTAGCAAATGTTTCACAACAATGCAAGGTGTTGGTGGAGGGGTGATATATGGGAACCCTGTATGATGTTATGCATGCATATTTTGTAAGTTCACAACTTTTACCATACACTTATTGTTTATGTATGTTCATGTATGAATGATATACTTCAATAAAAACACATTTAAAATTAAAAAAAAAAGTATTTTCTACCCATTATCTTGGTAAACATTACATAGTTTGGCATTACCAAGATTTGTGAGCTTGCGTGTATGCAGGGAAATATATACATATGTTCACTGTAACATTGTTTGTTAAAGAAAGTAATTGGAAAAAACCCAAATATCCCATCAATAGGTAACTAAGTGAATCATAGAATAATCATTCAGTTAAACTATTCGGCAGTTAAAAATGAATTAACCATATGTATTGATGTGGAGAAGACTTAAAACAGAATAATTGGACCAAAAGATCATTTGTAGAATGATATATATACATATGGTATAATGCTATTTACATAAAGTTGAATTAGGAAAAAACATACTTTGTATTGTAGATGTGCACATGCATATAGAGTGACATATAAAAATATGCTCTGGAAAGAGAAACATCAAATTCAGAACAATGGTTACCTTTGGTCAGGGAGGGGAGGGACTAAGGTTAGGTAGTGTTACTCAGTGGGTTTAACAGTATTGTCAATGATTTAATTATTTAACAAATATAAACATACGATAAAATTTGAAAAACTTGATTTGTGATTAGGCAAGTGTTTATTATATTATCTATAATTTTATGCTAAGGTATTTTTCAAACTGATTTGGCATGGATTTTGGGAGATGGGGTTTTGTGTAAGAAGGGTCATAGCCTCACAAAGTAGCTCTAATAGTACTAGTCCTTTTCTTTTCTCTTACAGTGAAGGAAGTATAGTTGCCATCTTGTGGTTTCTATTTCCTCAAAGGAGTAGTGGATAAGATAATAGGGATCTGCTGCAGGTGGGGAGTAGCATGAGGTGGGATATATAAAACATAGCTTTTAATCGGTGAAATGGGGATCAGACTATAATGTGATGAAAACTGACCTTCAAACTAATTAATTCACCTCTCTGGTGAAGAATAGTAAATAATGATGAATTAGTAAGAAAAAAAAACAACAACTAGAATTGATGATAACATTCTTTACGATCCTTACTGCTCTTATCCAAGTTTTGCTTAGGTTAAATAAATTTTCCTGAAAAATATTTATTCTGTAGCTGCTCCATAATCATATGTACCTACATCTTATATATATATATATATATAATATATATTATATGTATATATATATAATTTTGCTATCGACATGTTTTATAAATATATGATGCATACTATATGTCAGGCATATTAGCAATCATGAGGGTTAGAAGAAAGGGCACTCTTTTGTACTGAAATTCATCCACAGAACTTTTCCTCTCTTCCGTTCAGCCTTTCTCTCCTCCTGTCTTTGGTCCATTCCTTGCCTGGCTCTGTGCTCCACAGAGCTGAAGCAAGCCTGGCATGTCTTTGAAATCAATGGGAGCTCTGCGAGGCAGGAGGGAAAGCAGAGAAATGGGACTTTATAATTCTTGCCTCTGCACCTTGCAGCATTTGTCAAATTTTTTCGAACTGAGATCCAAACACTCTGCTTTGAATTTTGTGATCCTCTTAGATCTCTGCCACAGATATTCTTCTTAAAGTACTTCTAGCCAGATAATGATCTCCTGAGTTTCCCACCTGCTTCAGGCCACCCAGCCCTCAGTGGAGCTTGTTGGAATATAATGTGTGCTTGATCTTTACTTCTGAAAGTGAAGCACCGGCTAAGAAATGGTGAGGGCATGTAATTAGCATGAGAAGCACACATCATCTTCCATATACACTGCTTTTTCTTTTCCTCCTACATAACTCCAATCCAAAGTTTGCTCATTTAAGGAGGAAAGTTGCAAATTTAAATGAAATCAGTGAGATTGGGCTCTTACCCATTAGTCATCTGCTGCAGTCCATGTGTCAGCTCAGCTGGTTTACCCTATCTGTCTTTCTCTCCCTTGTTGCCCTCAAAATTTGTTAAATATTTATTTAAAGTTGTTTTGTCTATTTCTACAGGCTACCTGCAAGGGTAGTCAGAACAGGGTCTTGAGCCTCTCAGGCAGAACCAGAGGTGTTGGGCCAATCAGAACCAGAATACATCATAGTGTCAAATATTATAAGGCTGGACCCTAAAATAAGAGCAATACAAATCTGAGGTCAAATTACCAAACTGGGATTAAATATAGGGGACAAGAATTTGGGGTGAGGCAATTCAACTATTATGAATAATAGTAACAAACAACAGTTTGGGAATTTGGGGGCAAGAACAATGGGAATTAGGGGCTGGAAGTATTGAGATTTAAGTATGGACCCTTGAAATAGGGTACAGAAGACAATACCTGTTGGTTTTAATACTTGGGAGCAGTTATTGGCATCTTGCCCTCCTTATCAAACAGACACACAAGTTGACCTGTGCCTAAACAGCCTATGTTCTCCCTCATAAGATCACCCTACATTTAGGGGGAATTAAATTGTTATTTATAAAAATATCAAATACAAAAATATCAAATTTCTTCCATAGCATCAACTGTCAAGAAATGTGCTGGACTGTGAGTATTTAAATGCTACAAGATTGCCTGGAATTTACAACCTCATGGGGCAGTGAGGCCCCCTTCATGGAAGGTAAGAGAAAGCTGAATGGCCAATTGCCAATGATGTTTTACCTTGGGTGGAAACTTGAGTCTGACACTACCAAGTTATCGTTTCTGTGAGCTACTTTGAATGAAATACCATTATTGTTGTTAAAAGTCTTTAAGTGGAATTACTGTTTGCATTTTGACTTGTTCAACTAGTTGCAAATTAGGCAGTCTGTTGACTTGTAATGATATACACAATGACCTGGCTGTTGTTCGAAGTTAGAGGGATGCAAACTCTAGCACAATATAGATCTATAGTTAATATTGTGTAAATCCAATTCCAAAACAAACATAACATTTCATCTAGCATATATAACTCTTTGCATCTGAACTTGTAATGTTCCTGTTATTTGCAATAAAGCAATGCCAAGGTATATTTGCAATAAAGCATTTATATATAAATGCTTAAAAAGTCAGCATAGATTTGGTATATGAATAAACTTGGGACTAAATTTAAGGGAATGAATATGCTGTCTGCATTTATTTCTGCTACTACCAATTTTATATATTCTTCACTGGGTTCTGATAATATGAAATTTTACCTCTAAGTTATTACTCAGGTTCTACATTCCTTCACATAAATTACTTGGGCTCTAAGTTCATTCACATAAAGTGATTTAATATTGTAGAATTGTCAGCAGATAGATTCCACATACAGGCAATCATTTATTCTAGAATTTCTGGGATAGGCTTCAATTCAACTATCTTATTAGTCTATTAAAATGGGAATAGCACAAAATTCCAACATGTTGTCCTACATACTACCTTTTCTAAACTATCTATAGACACCTTTAAATTGAACAAAATGGCATTGCCAATTCAGGTGTCCCAACGCAGGGTTTAGCAAAGATCATCTTGATATCATCAATGATTGTATTAGATTGTCAGGAGAGGGAGAAAGAGGCAAATGCATTAACCTTCTTGGCATTCAAATTTGGTTCCCTAATATAAGGCCTAGAATGAAGATTAAGGCCTATAGTTAGTCCTAATTTGCAATAATACTCATATATGATTTAGTTAGTTAATTATCGGCGAGGTAAAAATCTTACAAGTAAAATGGTTTTTAGTTGAGCTGATAGTGACTCATTCATTATTCCTATAAGAATAACACTACTGATTTTTTAAGGGACAAATTATACCTTTTTATTGACCTTGAAGACTGAGATTACTGATGGAGACAGCTGAAGTGGTAACTATAAAATTTCTAAGGGGCGAGGAGGTAGCTGATTGATCCTGACAATACTGTTCTTAGGCAGAGATAGGGAGGACTTAACACTTTGCTTCCTTCCTTGTTATGAATTCTAGCAGACCAGAAGAGTGTATGGCAGAGAAGGGCTTTGAAATAAACCAGCTAAGACCGAGACCTTTACAAGTCAATTCTTGTTCTTCAGGAATGATGTCTGTGGTATTTGGGAATACTGATTCTTCTTTTTAATTATCTCCTATTCCACTTATTGTTTGGGCAATTCTATATCATGTATGGACTATAGACAAACCATCGTGCTAGGCACTGTGTGAGATACAAAGGCATGGAATAATCAGTAGAAAAATAGCTATATTTCAGACAATATTTGAAGTATATATATTTTGTTTTATTATTCAATTCTCTTAGGAACTCTGTGAAGTCAGTCCTATTTTGATACCATTTACAGTTGAAATAAAACCGAGGCACAGAGAGTTTAGCAAAAGTGGATGGAAGTTTCTCGTTGCAGAGCTTGTCTATTGTAGAAGATGTATATATATATACACACACAAACACATATAATTTCACACAATATAATCACAAATATTCATCACAACTATTTATGTTAATGTGTTTATGGTAGTCTCATACAACTACTGCATACTAGAATTATACCCCTGTTAATCAATGAAGGTAATAAAAAATGCTTATGACTTAATTTATAGAGAAAGACTTGGGGACTCTCTTCCGAACTCTGGACTTATGTATATGTTTACTTTGGGGACCAATCTGTTGCATTCCCTACAGCAGGGGTTCTTAACTTTTTTTGTTCCACAAACCCCTTTGCCAGTCAGGTGAAAACCACAGACCGCTTATTAAGTCCACACTATACTGTGTATTATTTAATAAATATATCACACTCACACCGACACATCCCCACAAGAATAATGTTTTTCTTGAATTTCAATTCAAGCTCACAGACCCCTTGTTAAGAACCCCTGCCTTACAGGAATCTCAATCTCAACAGCTCCCAAACTCACCACCTCCAGACCTACTC